>OX392500.1:3543421-4143421 GCA_947623375.1 Apotomis capreana | reverse complement strand
GGCCGTAATAACGACATATTCATTAAACTTTATTTTCTTTCTAAATCCTGTAACGCTGGTGATTGCCTTTTTGAGTAATTTAAGGCTCTTTGAGTAGTTTAAAATGCACATGTAGTTGGGTCGCATAATGTATACGTCCCTTCTACTTCGCTATTTTGAAGTACAAAAACATAAAATAAAAATCCTACAAAGATTTTTAGATAATAACATGAGAATATTGATAATTTATGAATATTTATATTATTATTGAATGGCAAAAAAGATGCAGCTTTCTTTAGACAAAAATACTTAGTAAACTTTTTTTTGAAAGTTCATAGATGTAAAAAAGTAATTGTGGGGACCAACAACATATGTAACGTTTTGTGTTCGTTAGTGCTATTTTGTGATTTATCCTATACTGTAATTTATTGGGTAGTGAGTCCCTTAAGGGCGTAAGTCCCCAATTGAAATAAATATAGCCCTGTGCTCTTGATTCATTTATGTAACGAAAGTTACCCATATCATAAGTATGACAAACTTTCGTCACACAAAGTACACACGAGCGTAGTTTTTATTAAGCCTTTGACTCTTTACATGTTTTTTAAACTATTATTAAATTTAGCTCCAATCCCTTAGTTAAGAATTCTAATGGAGACGGAAAATAATTAGTAATGAGATAACGCTATGAAACTGTCAGAACATCTTCTTAATCATGATGTATACGCTTTGCTCGTCTGTTGGTAACTGAGCACAATTTTGTACATTGATTCATTATGCAGGGTGATTCAGGACACATGATGGGGACCTAATTATACCTAATTAAGTTAACCATAAGCTACTCTTTTGTAACAGTATTATTGAGATTACGGTTTATTTTATCAACCTTAAAAAAAAAACGAAATCGATAAATTATTGAATAAATGCAGGGATCCTAAAATGCGAGCAAAATCGATTGAAATGACGTATGACAACCAGTGATGGCCCTAACACTTCTATGAATTTCACTCGCTTTTTGCGAACCCTGTTACATTTGGAATTGTCAAGTCGATACTCTTTGCCTTCTCTTATCGTCAAGTATTCGGTTACTTAATAAATATCGTATCTCACTTTTGTTGACTGGACGTAGGTCTCTCAAAAACATCGCTACCATAACTCGCAAACACAAATATATAATAAAATAAAACGTTACACAGCCCTGGCTCAGTAATTAACCACCAAACTCCCTCCATAGTTCCTTTTCAACAAAACTCCAAATAGCTTTACGAAATTCGAGTTCCATAATGATTAAACATTCACAGTCTCTTATTAAACTGTCACCAAAGGACTTACGTGACTGTTTCTAATTTCAGATTCCATAATGTTTCCACCAGGGCTGCCTAACGACGTTACGTACAAACAAACATCTCACCCAGTGTTTGACGATGTTCCGAAGTTTAAACTTCATTACTTCACGGGCTGCGGCGGTGTTCCCGGGATCGTAGATACCTGCGCAATCAGGGGTATTGTTTTGTAAATGTTACATGGATTGCCTATGTTACGCTTAAAGCACAGCTTAAACGCACTACGCGGGGAGAAAATTCCCGTTCCTGACCAAGACGTAAAACTTTAGACAAACCAAGGGCGGTAATTCGTAACACACCAGATCGCATATTTATGACCCTCACCTTCGGTTCGGGTCACAAACATCCGCGATCGGGGTCGTTCACGAATTCATCGCCCTAGGTATGTAATGTACTATATTTGTTCGATTTTTAACGCACTAATGCACCTGTCAAAACACGGCCTCATGGACATAAACTATAAATAATTGACATTCGAAGCACAGAAATGATAGGTATACGTTTCCAATTTTGATATGAAACGTTGTCGGACTTTGTCCAGCTTTTTATTTCAACAACCATTTCGGCATTGAGTGGTATACAGTATAAAACAAACCCAATCCGATCTAATGGGTTACGCGATACTCTTTTAAAAAACCACTGAAATGTTTACGGTTCCAAAAAAATGGCTTCCGGATCAATTAAAAACTGTAAAAGCGTCGGCTTTTGATCATTCCTTGTAATAATAGCCTTTTCTTATTAAATCACTTTCACAATGTATATGAATGGACGCCATTGAGATTGAGAGAAAAAATCGTAATCATTATTTTAGCAAATATATACAATCAGAGGGGGCATATGATGGTTGCGTCTATCACGTGATAAATAAGTGATAAAACATCTGTCACTCACATTTTGTCAAAAAGTGGCGGATGCTTTGTCACTTATTTATCGCGTGATAAAAGCAACCATCATTAGGCCCACAGAAGTTTTAATAAATTATGTTTTATACGTTACGTTACCATTAAAGACCTTACGTGAAAGAAACGTTAAATTTTCTCGGCCATAGACATCCAAAATCGTTTTAAATGTAGGTCAATTATCAAATGTCCTAGCACAAAGATTCTAATAATATAAGGAGTTAAATACAAACCTCTCATTTTTAAATCACAACATTAAAAGCATAATAATTTGTTGCGATTTCCAGTGAAAACGGGTTTACTTTGACTTAAATTGTTCTCGTAATAAATGCTTTTAGTTTATTTAGTTGCGCTCAATGGATAACTGGTACAAGTTAGCTTAGCTTCCTACGTTTGTAAATAATATATACTTACTACAATAATTCTGATAAATAATAATGAGGAAAAATAACAATTGTATTTCGTAGATAGAAAATCATTCGGTACGTGATCAGAAATAATAAAATGTGGTTATTGATGAGTTTCTTAAGTATGAACTTCCCTAGTAGCAATAGTATTTTTTTAATTTCAAGTTCCGGAAATAGACAACGTTAGGTGCCGTCTTTGGTACAATGCCTAGGGGTCCATTTTTAGACTTAGTTTGAGATTTAGATAGACTTATTTTAATTGAGTTATTGTTTATTTTGTTCTGTTATATTTTTAATAAAGTGTATTACATTCGGTAAGTGTTTATTATTTAAAATATTATTAATAGTCTAGTAAAAAACCCACATTGACTGGCTCAAGTCTCAGTCCACTGATTTCGCGGGTAGGTCTGCTTTTGAGTTTGCCCTGGCCTATGAACTCTCACAACTGGTTGATTCTCCAACGAGAATACCAGATATTGAGAATCATACAAGCTCTTTACTGGACCTCCTGTTGACCACACACCCGGACGGATATTCTATCTCAGTGAACGCGCCACTCGGTTCATCCGACCACTGTCTCGTCCGGACTGATGTGCCATGCGCGCGGCCTGAAACTCCTCGGCCGATCAGTCAGCGCCGTATGTGGCAGTACAAGTCAGCAGATTGGGATGGATTGCGTGAATTCTACGCATCGTACCCGTGGAGGCAGCTTTGTTTTGCATCAGAAGATCCTGACACCTGCGCAGCCGCCGTCGCCGAGACGATTCTGGTGGGTATGGAATATTTCATTCCTAACTCACTAGTGGCTGCAGGCGCAAAAAAACAGCCGTGGTTTAATCGGCCTTGCAAGGAAGCCAGACTTCTAAGGCAAGCCGCGTACGAGGCTTGGACTACGGCCCGTAATAATAAGGACCCAAACATCTCTGATGCTAAACGCAAACTAAATGCTGCCTCAAGGAACAGTAAACGAGTAATTGCCAGAGCTAAATTTGAATTCGTCGGCAGAATTGGTGAGCGACTCGTAGGCTATCCGTCTGGAAGTCGTGCCTTTTGGTCGCTCGCCAAAGCTGCCGAAGGAAACTTTTGTCGGTCGTCCCTACCACCTCTGCGAAATGCTAATAGCAATCTAGCCCATAGCGCTAAAGAGAAAGCCGATTTACTTGGTAATATCTTTGCCTCGAACTCGACTTTGGATGATGACGGGAGCACCGTGCCACCTATCATCCCGTGTTGCGGTTACTCCATGCCGGAAATTACCTTTTCTCAAAGGGATATCCGAAGGGAGTTGCTTAGTCTAGACATCCATAAGTCGAGTGGGCCGGACGGCATACCAGCAGTGGTGCTCAAGCAGTGTGCTCCCGAGCTGTGCCCTGTGTTAACGCGCCTCTTCGCGCTTTCTTACCGAAAAACGCAAGTTCCGTCTTCGTGGAAGACTGCCCACGTGCATCCTGTGCCCAAAAAAGGGGACAGATCAGACCCATCGAACTATAGGCCTATAGCTATTACCTCCCTTCTTTCAAAGGTGATGGAGCGTGTAATCAACACGAAGCTCCTAAGATATCTGGAAGAGCACGATCTGATCAGCGACCATCAATACGGCTTTCGCCATGGTCGCTGCACTGGTGATCTTCTAGTGTATCTTACACACCGATGGGCATCAGCTATTGAGAGTCAAGGTGAGGCCTTGGCAGTTAGCCTAGATATAGCCAAGGCATTCGATCGGGTCTGGCACCGTGGTCTTCTGTCGAAGCTGCCATCTTACGGACTACCCGAGGGCTTGTGCAAATGGATCGCCAGCTTTTTAACCAATAGAAGCATAAAAGCCGTAGTTGACGGCAGCTGCTCTAAACACATGGTTATAAATGCTGGCGTCCCACAAGGCTCAGTGCTATCTCCAACGCTGTTTCTGATTCATATCAATGATATGTTATCTGTTGGTGACATTCATTGCTATGCGGACGACAGCACTGGGGATGCAGTCTACACAGGCCGTGCTAACATCCCTCGTTCCGTTGTGGAAGAAAGCCGCGAGCAACTTGTGTCTAAAATTGAGAGTACTCTATCTAGAGTCTCCGATTGGGGGCGGGATAACTTGGTCCGGTTTAACCCCTCTAAGACACAAGTTTGCGCGTTCACCGCTAAGAAAACTCCGTTTACTGTGGCCCCGCAATTCCAGAACACATCCCTCAACATCTCAAAGAGTATTGGGATCCTTGGGGTTGACATCACCAGTGACGTTCAGTTCCGAAGTCATTTAGAGGATAAGGCAAAGCTGGCATCTAAAAAGCTTGGTGTACTGCACAGAGCGAAGCGGTACTTCACTCCTGGTCAAAGGCTACTGCTGTACAAAGCGCAAGTCCGACCCCACATGGAGTACTGTAGTCACCTCTGGGCAGGAGCCCCCGCATACCAGCTTAGCCCTTTTGACTCGGTACAAAGACGTGCTGTGCGAATTGTTGACAATCCTAAACTCACAGACGGAATCGAGCCTTTAAGTCTGAGGAGAGACTTTGCCTCCTTGTGTGTGTTCTACCGTCTTTATAATGGGATGTGTTCTGAGGAATTGTTTGACATGATGCCCACGGCTACCTTCTACCATCGCACTGCTCGCCATCGGCAGGGTGTTCATCCTCACATGCTGGAGCCTAAATGGTCGAGAACTGTCCGGTTCCAGAGGAACTTCCTACCGCGAACGCTTCGCATGTGGAATGAGCTCCCTGCCGAGGTTTTCCCCGGGGGCTATAGTATGCGGTTCTTCAAGAGGGGAGTAAATAGGTTCTTAAAGGGTCGGCAACGCGCGCGTGATGCTCCTGGCGTTGCAAGCGTTCATAGGCGGCGGTAACTGCTTAACATCAGGCGGGCCGCATGCTTGTTTGCCACCGTCGTAGTATAAAAAAAAAAAAAAAAAAAAAAAAAAAAAAAAAAAAAAAAAAAAAAAAAAAAAAAAAAAAAACGCGAAAATATTAGAAGGAAATACTCGTAGTATACATACTCGTAAATATCATGAAATTTTACCCGTTTCTTATCAAAATCAAAAATCAATACCTGTTTATTTGCTAGAATATAGTAAAAACATAATGTCTCAAAAAGTATGATTTGTACGTGCATGAATCGCACCAATCATACGTCGGCCGTATATACCTATTCAACTGGCAAGCCCTTCTTTCCTGCCGTCTGCAGTAATGTACATATTATCTGTATTACAAGCCCTACATTTGGTCAAGATGAAAGTATTTGCAACAAATCAAAAATATCAAACAATCATTAATGCTATAAAAACGCCTATCATTCAGCCAGTTAGTCGCATTTTACTTACTAAGATTGTTTTCGGTTTCCGCGATGAGTTTAAACCGTTTTACTAGCGTTCCGTACCCAAAGGGTAAAAAACGGGACCCTATTACTAAGACTCCGCTGTCCGTCCGTCTGTCTGTCAGTCTGTCCGTCTGTCACCGTTAGTTAGACCGTTGAAATTTTCACAGATAATGTATTTCTGTTGCTGCTATAACAACAAATACTAAAAAACATCTCATACAACAAATGTGATCGGTTGCGTTAACTTTGCGCCTCATTTGTATCCGGCGCCATACAGGTGTAAACTTAAGTTAACCCGGCCAGTTAAGATAGGATAAATGTTCGTACGGACCGTCGGTGCGCGAGTCCGATTCGCACTTGGCCGGTTTTTAATTATTTAGCGAGCGAATTTTGTATGAAGGCGAATACGAACTGAAGTCTCATAGTATATCTGCTTGGTTTGTTTCATCGTCGTATATATTTATGTATGTATCTATTTATATATATATGTATTAATTATATGTAAGTATGTTGTTTGATGCACCGCCTACAATTTTTCTGTTTCGCCCTAAGGTTGACTGGTAGAGAATGCCTCATGGCATTAAGTCCGCCTTTTGTACGTTAAGTTTTTCTTTTGTGCAATAAAGTTTAAATAAATAAATAAATACGCAGCGAGTTCGCCACGACGCTTATTTGTATAGAAAACTCGCTTGCAAATCGCAAGTGTGATAAGGCCCTTAGGGGTTAGATATTAGTCGCATGGAGGCAACTGACACCGCGGGTGTCCAGTACGACCGCCAGCACTTATCACCATGTGAAGTCATTACCTCCATCCCGCACGGGGATGATGTCATCGCCAGCAGGAAGAAGGCCGCTGAAGCCAGAGCGAGGGTATCCAGGGTGTGGTGGGGTCTCCTCCTGTCCCAACTGCCGCTGCATCAAAACGTCGGGGTTGGTGGACTGTCAAGAAAATATCACTTGAATCATAATAAGAAAAGGTGCCATGAGTAGGCGAAAGGAACTGACTGCATCTCTTGGGCCAGCATGGCAGTGTCAACTGACTTGGCACCGTTGGTTTCTCGTCAGTTGCCATTGCGACTTGGGCTCCCCTTTTTGGTTACCATCAGGCAAAGCGGAGCCACTGTTGTGCAGTTATAAAAAAAAAAAAAAACATTTTCTGAGGCCGAATTCACTTCGTTTTGTTCTCAACAATAGGACCTAGCGGGTGTTGTATGCATTATGAACTGCGACAAACTGCACTTATGACACCTTTCTTTTCAGTTTGTTTCTACTTTCTTCTTTGAAAGCTATTTGCTTTGTTCTCAAAACGAAGTGAATTCGGTCTTAAAAAAGAATTCCTACTATTAACGACATACTTCTAATTTATACTTAATTGAAGGGGTGATACGTCATACGAAAACACCCCGACACTCCAAAATGTTAACTAGAAAATCATTCAGAAGTTGAAAGAAGGTACACCTAAATATACATACTATGAGCCACAAATTATATGAAAATAAATTTAAGAATATGAAGGTGTTTATCAAGTCAAGTTACAATTACATATAAGTAACATTATTTAACATAACCACATTGAAAACTAATTATAATAAGGTGGTGAAATAATACCTAGTATTGGTTGACTGGTGGAAAAATTTAAAACTTGTAATCTTTTATATCGTATAGTGTAATAAATAATTAAAAAATACTCTGGACAAAAAACAAATCAGCTTATTGTCCATTCAATCTAGGTTCCATATTACATTGAAAATCTATTTCAAATCTTGTTCATCTTGCGTCTTTCATAATATAAGCAGAAGGATCAACACAACAATACTTCGAACACACAACAAACTTTTGCAACTAAACATGTTATAATGCGATTAAGTTTAGCTGGTAGTCAACTTTAGTTACGTAGGTGGAGTATATTTGCCTAATTGTTGTAACATTCCTATTAGGTAAGTTAGCTCTCATACACACAAAGTCATACGTGTGGTATACGCGTGTTATATTTCACCAAGTACCAAGGTGCACCCTGTATGTTTCTAAAAGTCTAGATCATAGTTTTCATGGTAATTGAAAAGATATTTTTTATCTTAGATTTCTTTTTTAGGGTTCAGTATTCAACTAGGAACCCTTATAGTTTCGCCATATCCGTCTGTCCGCCTGTCCATCCGTCGGCAGCTTAGCTCCGTGATCATTAGTACTAGAAAGCTAAAATTTGGTATGAGTATGTCTATGTATCACGCCGGTAAAACGGTATAGTAAAAACTAAAAAAAACCTACTACACTTTAGGTGTGCCTCTCGTACACCTAAAGTGGGGGAGTTTTATTTTCGTTCCAACACTAGTGTGTGGGGTGTCGTTGAATAGGTCTTTTAAAAATAATAGGGGTCTCCAAATATAATTTTTTTGTAAAGAAAGCAGTTTTGTAAACATTCTCGTAATTTAAATTGTGAAGGATGGGCAACTATGGAGCCCTACACTGAGCGTGGCCCGACATGCTCTTGGCCGGTTATTAGGGTTCCGTACCCAAAGGGTAAAAACGGGACCCTATTACTGAGACTTCGTTGTCCGTCCGTCCGTCCGTCTGTCACCAGGCTGTATCTCAAGAACGGTGATAGCTAGACAGTTGAAATTTTCACAGATGAGATGATGTATTTCTATTGCCGCTATAACAACAAATACTATAAATAAAATAAAATAAATATTAATGGGGGGGTTCCCATACAACAAACTTGTTATAGATTATGGTACGGAACCCTTCATGCACGAGTCGGACTCGCACTTGCCCATTTTTTTTAATAAATAAATATATAACACAAGCTCACAAAAATGCAGATCAACAGTCAGACATTATACACTCGTATGTTTTATAGGTATTTGAAGCATAAACATTCGTATTGTTTTTGGCACAATATTTGTTATATCCTTCATCAATCAAGAATACACAGCAATCAAAATACTCCTTCGTAGTTTTCCTTAGGGTGCGTCTCCACTGGAGTGGCGCGGAGCGGAGACGTGCGGAATCGACCAATCACAAAAGTGAAGCGGGTCTGAGCTACAGATTTCCACTCAGGTGATTGTTTATTGTTTATTGCATACAATTAACACTGACAGTTCAACCTTACGTGCTAATTGGTGTAACATTTCTTAATAGCTAACATGCATTATTAAATTATTATGTGACAGGTAAAGTAAAATTATTATTATAAGTTCATTTGAAAATTAGAAGACATTACATTGGGACTAGGAGCTATTACATAACAGAGATTGGAAAATAAGTAAGTAGACCGAGGAATTGTAAAATTAATTAAATGTCAAGAATATCAATATATGGCTAGTCATGTCAGTACAATTTCAGATGAAGCCGAAATACTCATTTAAAATTAAAATATAACGAATTATTAAAATTAGGTCAGTGGAACATAAATAATGTCAAATAAATAAGGCAAATCATTGATTACTAGGGCACGTATTATGTAATGGAGCTAGTGGTAGTGCTAGTGGTGGTGGGGCTAGTGGTATTGTAGTGGTTTGGTGGTGATTGGTCGATTCCGCACGTCTCCGCTCCGCTTCAGTGGAGACGTGCCCTTATTATCCGAGCGAGCGAAGCGTTCCAGCTTGGCCAAAAATTCTTTCGTAGGTATATTCGACTTGCCTACAGGTCGCATTTCTCAACCGATCCTCATGAAATTTTGTGAGTATAGATTCGATTTTGCAGTTTTTCGATTCTTTTTCAAAATGGCAGAGAGATGGGGTTGAAAATTAAACAAAAAAAACAAATTGCAGCCATTTTTAAACAAGCTCGTGAGGTCTGCAACACATAGAGCCCCTAGTATATAGGTAGATATGTTTTATATCCGTGCATGGAGTCCGTGAAGAACTTGATAAGTCCAAAATGGCAATTGTTCAGGGCGTCGATTTTAAAGTTTGACATTTTCTCCAAAATCCATTTTCATCTTTAACTCGTGTTTAAAGCTTGATTTATGGATAATTTCCCGCGATCTTTTCATTTACCTTACGAATTCTAGTAAAATCCTCTTATTTTCTGTGATATAAGACTTATCAACATAGGTACCAACGACTTATCAAGTTATTCCCCATACATTAGTGCCCAAATTGGTGAAAATGTTTTTTAATTTAATTCCTAAAAATCAGTTTTTCATAGTAACTGAAACGTCTAAATTGATTTATAGGTAATTTTATGCAAACTTTTCAATTATTTTACTTATTTTGGTAGAAACATTGTATTTTGTGAGATATTAGACTTATCAACAAATTCACCATCGACTTATCAAGTTCACCATCGACTTATCAAGTTATCCCCCATACATTAGTGCCCTAATTGGTGAAAATGTTTTTTAATTTAATCCCTAAAAATCAGTTTTTCTGTATAATTGAAATGTCTAAATTGATTTAAGGGTAATTTTATGCAAACTTTTCAATTATGTTACTTATTTTGGTAGAATCATTGTATTTTGTGAGATATTAGACTTATCAACATATTCACCATAGAATATAGGGTATCAATTAAACAATTCTATCGTTTCTATACAACTGTTTTGTTTATATAAGGCGATTTAAATGGATTATATCGCGTGTGTTCGTTGTTTGAGTCTCCTGACGTTTCGGCAACTATTTTTGATGAGAAAAACACAAATTTTCGGTGCCAAATACGTCAGAAAGGCACAAACAATGAATAAATATGATACAATCCGTTTAAATTGTTTTATTTTAGTCACGAAACCCGAAGAAAATAAAATTAAAAGTTATAAAAATATTGAATAAATTGTAGTAAATGAATCGTCTTTAATTCAGTAATGCAAAAGCACTTATTCTACAGAAAAACCAGATGAATTAATCTTATTTTTAACTGGCAACGTCTTTGTTTTTCTGATTCAATAAATAAAACTGGTCGATGGTTGACAAGGTACCGGTAATGTGAATGATACATACGAAGACACTGTTAACTATACCCCATGGACCTTAACACGTTGTACTAAGGTTTATATTATGTTCACAAATGTACAGTTATCAGTGTTTTCCTTTGTACCAGAGTACACCTCAGATGTGAGAATAACTTGACAAATCGAAATATACATTTCGATAAATTATGAATAATTAATTATGTCAACTTATTATTTGCTGTGTCCATCAACCTGAAAATGATAAATCGACATATGAATTTACGGTAGTTGTGTATAATGAGATAAAACGATATATTCATTTGTTATCGTTAAAGTGTGCTTGTCTTCATTCTAATATCTTGATTTGTCAAGTTACGAACGCTTTTTTTTTTTGAGAATACGTTAATAAGTTGATATGCAATATTTTTTGTGCCTCATCGCGCTGATATCTCGTTTTGTTAAATAAAATCCGCTAAATATCGAGATATCAATATGATGTCACAGGCCATATCTTCAAAATTATCATAGATATCGAGTTGTCAATTTTTTTCCTACAAAACCTTGGCCGTAGAAAGCCATTACGCCAATTAAAAAAAAACGTATAAGTCGAGTTATCCAGTTCTTCACGCCAGGCACGGATATATTCCATTACATTTTTAAAGGGTCGACAACACGCATGCGAATCCCCTGGAATTGCAAGCGTCCATAGGCTGCGGTAACCGCTTCTCATCAGGCGGGCCGTGCGCTTGTTTGCCACCTCCGTGGTATAAAAACTTACGTACTCGTATTCCTATTAACTTACGTCTATATTGTTGGTGTCGCCGGAGCGCTTGCCGTGGCCACCGAAACAGGAGTGGCCGAACGCGGAGCAGCCACCTGGAACAAACAGCTTCATTTACCTAAGGAACATTACTTTGGTCTACATGGAATTAGTAAGGGAATAGGGGATGCAACTGATCTTGGATTAGTGTAGTCACATGAAAAAAAGTAAAAACAAATAATATTAATAATAAGTTATAATACAAATGTTTTGTTAAATTATGAGCATTCTGAAAACAATTTCCAAATATATTTTTGGATAAAAAAAAACATTAACTTTGCTTAACTTTGTAGTCACATATTAATGAAGTGCGTCTAAGTTCATAATTAATATAATTTATAACTACGAACTTAAACGCACTTTTTCACGGTGAAAACGGCAAATTCATTCTTGTCTCCATACAAATATTGATACCCAACCCACAGAATGACGTCACAATAACGGTAGCCATTTGTATAGAGTATTTTTAGCGCTCTGTAGGAATCGTTGACGGTCGTTTCTGACTTAGAGCAGTCTTAGTGTATTTAGTCAAATGTAGACATTTGATCGGCATCCTCAAAAAAAATTTGTCTACACGCCTATTACGATGTATTCTCTATTGTTATTGTTTAACTATCCTATATGTTTCAATAACTATTAGATAATCCGTATTCCGTGTTCGCACAGCTAATATGTGACAACATACAGGGAACTAAATTATGCGAACCCATGGTGAACCCGTCATAACTCCTGACTACATAAGTATAAATTACCTACCATAAGGCATACGGACTCAGGACATCACATATTCACAACCTGGAAGGTGCCCTTCTGGTTGTACTATACAAAAGAACAATCTAAAAACTACTTTACTAGGTACATGTAAAAATAGATTGATGAGTTTGTTATGAAATTTATTATTTTATAGAATAATGAGGATACTGAAAAGAAACTCAAATTTCATTTTATGAACAAAAGATCTTCTAATTTGCGTACCCTTAAAATCTCATATTTCACAGACCCTTTATTTTTTTTTAGTTATTTCATGATATATTGAGCTATTTTTATTTATTTACAGTACCTAATATACCTATGCTGTAGAATTTAGCATCAGTCGTCAACCCTATTTGGAAAAGAGAGAGAGATAGAGAGACAAAGACCAGATTTGTGAAATAACAAGATAAGCTTTCGATAAATGCGTATCAACTATTCGGAATCATCCGGTCAAGCCGTTAGCTCCGTTTTCAATAGTACAGATTTGGACATTCTGCTTGAAACGTCCAGTATATTTTAATATAGGTAATTATGTAAATATGTACTTAGATCATGCAACTACCTCACTTGTCTAATTATATTAGCGACGAACTACACGGTTATTAATGCGATCTTTCAGACTAACACTCGCAGGCTCTTCCGTGAAAAGACTCGAATATTGAGTAACGCCATTCTCATTCAATTGCCAGGTTGCCAGTGATCATAATTATAGTCATAGGAACTAAAACGTCCTTTCAAAAAATAATGTTAATAACGAATCAAAACGCAAAGTCACAAGTATATAATTCATTTTATTCTTAGTAGTTGAAATAGTTGAATCATCATTGAAAGGCTTCTATTGATATTTTAGTCCCTTTGAAGCCGAATGCGGGGCGGGTTTTAATAAAAGTGGTAGTTCTGCCTTCAATCGGGGTTGATTACTAAAGCAAATGTTTTATGAGTGTTAGCTGACGTGTTGAGGTACTCTAATCAATGAGACCTAATTCCTCGTGCGTCAAATTTAGCTTTATGTAGCTGTTTGGGACCTCTTATAAATACGTAAGCTTCCTACTTACTGTGAGGAGGAGGCGCGGAGAAAGCTCCATACTCGTAATGGTACAGAGTCGCCTCTATCTCGCGATATGTAACATGTCGATCATGCATTATATGTTTTCACACAGCTTCAATATTTTGTGGAACAACGACCGATTTTGGGCGACCTTCCTTAACTTTGTCCTTTCCATACTACGTCCATGTTTGAATTCACTAAACCACAGTGTTTTTTGACGGAGCTTCATCAAAAAGTCGATGTTAATTGATCTATGCACTGTTGTTGCGTTAAACGACGCAGAAAAACGTAATAAATGATAGCACGAACATTTTCACGTGTGAGTTCCATTCTTAAACCTGTAATGGTTACGAGCTACCTAAGCACTTCTACTCTAGTGATATCCTGAGTCACGGGACCACCAATCATAATGTATGCTAAACCCTAAACTAAAGGTACAGGACCTACGCCTCCTTCACCTTCGCCTCCAGACTCTACTCCTACAACGAACCCCTAGGAAACCCTTCAACGACTACCTAGCCTTCCAGAACCTACAACTAACCAAACCTAGATATGAAAGGATCTTTATACAGTTGAGCTGAACATTTCTTATAACTAATGGCCAAGGTGATCGGTAAAACCGTTGTGAACGTCTAGATTGGTCGGATCCTACGTTGTTGTAGTAACACAGTTTCTTTTAAGAGATGTAGCCGTGATGTGCCGCGAAATACCTCGTACCTGAATAGTGCAAAATTACTATGTGTTTTGTTAAATTAACTAAATAAGTGTGTATTCTATTATTTATTTTGTGCAAGCTACTCCTATCCTACTGCTACCTCGGTTCTTTGTACTAATTAAATTCCTAACTTATATAGTCCCTAGGTATATCAAAATCAATATGGAATATTACAGATACTCTTATGAAAGTTGTTTAATTCTATATGAAGTATCGAATTCATTTAGACCACAGTCAGGTATAATCGAACTAGATTACCTTATGTAACAATAAAAGTCAATATGTGATTCTATCCAAATTTTATTAGAATTCTGGAATGAAAGATAATTTAGTTCTTAAAATTGCATGTTCTTACTCCAGAATGACTAGAAAACATATGTCTATGTACAATATGGAACTACACTTCATTACCAATCTATATATATGTGGAAGTTACAAGATCTATGAGATTTTATTATGAATTTAATTAATCTTAAGTTTTCATATTTGACAGTATTAAATAAATGTTGTCATTACACCTTAATCTGAGAAGATGGTATGCTTCCCTTGAATAAACTATAGTAGAACAATCTGAAGTGGATTCTAGACTTATACAATAAATAGGAAGTAGTTATAGTCTTCACAATTAAGACCTAGTAAAACCTAGATTGTAGTAGGATGAAGAAGGTAACTTTAAGGTGTATATAAAAAATAAAAATTATTAATTGGTAATGGTCCCCTACCAAACTAAGTGCGCGGAGAATGTCACTGAACGCTTTACCTATCTATTCCTAAGAAGCAAATCGAATTAAAGCGAACAGCGAGAGGATGGGGAACTCCGCTCCTAGTCTAAGCTAGACAAACCACTGTGGGATCTCATCACATCTATGCATGACGTCCTACCTAAGGCAAGTGTCAAGGATCCATCTTTTAGAGAAGCCTCTTGGCGCAAGCTTCTTAAGTTAACTACACAAGGCCTACGCTAGGTTAAGCTACCTGCCTAAACCTACAACTTGCTAAATATATGAAAAGGTTGAAAAGATTATGACATATCCAAATGATGAAGTTATAATTAAAAATTGTAAGAAGTCTAATACACTACTCTTCCCTAGTAGGTATGAACCCTTCTAATGAGTTCTAGAACTTGGTTTTCGTTTGACCATATTCATAAAATAAATGTAGTATACCCTTGAAAACATGAAGACTATTGTGCCGATCGAAGTATCTTTCAACTCTCGACTGACTCATTCTGATAAAGGAAATTACTCTCAACCCTTGTGATATAAATTACTTCAGTTCTGAGATCTGTGATGTAAATACGAGAACGAATAACTTTCATTATTGCTATCCATAAGTCCCCGGCTTTTCTTAGCAATTTACACTTCAGATACTCCACATCCAGTCTTAGGAATACTTTGTATTTTCATACTATACAACGATCCACAATTTCCTTATCAAAATTATATTAAAGATTAAATTATTTCTGCTCATTGAAAAAGCGAATATCTACAGCTAATTGACTCAACTCTGCTTCAGTGATTCCATTCTATCACTTAAGCTATATCAAGGTACATTGCTTCAACACATAATCGGTAAATTTTAATTAATTATTTCTATAATTAATGTTGGTAAGTTAAAGGTGTTAAATATCTGGATGACCTAAATACCAGATTCCCTATTCCCAATCTTTACAAACCGCTACAAGACTCTGCTTTTCCCCTACTAACTTCCCCTGGCCATAACCACTTAAGAAAATAATAATTCAACCTCTTAACCACTATACTTAACAAGGTTAAAATAATTTGGATAAATGTTATGCTAGTTAGTGACGATTGACCGATTGCTCGGTAGGTAAAGATCCCCGTCCTAATGTTCCTATCAAGGTGTACCTATCGCTAATCCCTGTTCCCTAACTAATACAAAGAACACTAGAGACCTAGGTCTCATATTTATATTTAATCGTGTATGGGCCTAGCTAAACTGAACTGTAAGTTCGGGTGATTAGCCCGAAAAGGTGACTATCATCGGTGTTTTTGAGCCCCCCCCATGTGGCTGAAGAGACGCCGGAAACATGGAGTAGCTCGCCCTGATATGTGTATATAACAGATATATAAATATATAGTTTATGAGACCGAGCCTGGAGGTCCGTTTGGCTTCAGCAAGCGCAGATTACTCCGCATGTCCATCACGTGTGGTCCTTGCGTTCACCAAACAAAACCATCCACACTCGTAGGCTATTCACTGCACTTGTATATGGCTAGTGCCCGAGTCGCCTAGCTCGGGTAAAACTAAAAGAGTCTGAAGGATATTCGTTTAACAGCCGCAAGGTTAAATATCCTTCACCTGGCAACCATGTACCAAAACACTATTTCTGGCATGTGACTAGGCTTAATAGCCTTACAGCAACAAACCCCACTAAATCTCAATAGGTAATTATAGTTCAAGAAACAAGCAATAACCCGACAGAAATTCCCCTTAGAATTAATTTTTAATACCTTAACTGCCAGAAAGTAATGTTACTCCGACGAAGTTTCAAACAAAAAGAATCCCCTTCTACTAAGCCCTTGCCTATTTATAACCAATAGCTCGAGACATTCGACAGCTTTGACAGCTTCAACAGCTTCGACAGCTTCGACAGCTTCAACAGCTTCGACAGCTTCGGGACACTCGGGACACGTCACGTGACCTAGCCCCCGCCCTCTAAGCGTGGTATATGGGATTTTGATTCTTATTTAGTCTAAATAAAGCTCAACTCCTCTGTTGTCAATTTGTGAATATCAACTTGCTATTTTTAAATAGTGGTAATATGTTTAGTTATAAGAATGGTTTTACTTGCTTCCGCAAACATTCACACTGTTATTCTTACTTTGCATTTGTATTGCCTATATCTAATAAATGATAATTTTAGTATTAGCTTGATGACGTATGATGCTAATATGTCTTAAATTCGATGATGATAATGATGATATGAGTATCACGATGATGCTATATGATTATTTGATGGCGGGCACATGACGTGAACATGTGAATCGCTACAACCGCCCCCCTGCGAAAGTTTGAAGTGGATTGACATCGTCAAATAACGTAGAACTTCGCATTCCCCTTATTAAATTGTAAAAACAATTAAAAAAATAATATGTATATATATATATATATGACAATTATTCTTAAAGCAAATAACATTTTGTGATAATCTTGGATATTCTAAATCCGTTAGTATTCGTACCCTTAAGTGTGTGTGTGTTTAAACCAATACTTGGAAAGTCACACGTGTATTAAATCAGAATTCAAACCATAGAATAATATCATTGAATCGTGAATATATTTCTCCAAATCTTGACCATATCGTAAGAAGTGTTTGGTTGTGAGTCAAACAAGCCCTATTAGCTCGGTTTTGCCTAAACACCTCAAACTTGACCTGCCCATTGCTCAGCCTCATTTGCGAATTCACATTGTACGAATTCTTCGATGAATTGACAAAACTCTCCTCAGACAACATAGCAAGATCTTTGGTATAGATACTGAATATTCATTTTCACTTCAATTCAATAACTGATTCCGATTTCAAATTCTTCTCCAAAATCACATGTGACTCCCCTTATTGGCGCGTGTATCACATCAAGAATAAACAAGCCAATTTCAGCTCTATAATCATACAATTGTGTTTTTTTTTTTTTCTTGTAAGACTATAGACTTACTAGTCGAATTGTGTAAAAATGTTTCATTTCAAAATTATACTGAAACAATATTATACCAGAAACTCTTACAAATATACCAATTTAGTTTTATCCTGTCCTTACGGACAAAACTACCCACAATTCCTTTTCCTTTAAAAAAATATACAGTTGGCCAATCTAATCGTTGACATGGGTGTGTGTGAAACCTGCACGTTCCTGCCCGTGCTCGAAGAAGGTTAGCCCGTAGGCACTGTAGAGTATTGTTTCGCACAAACTACCGCACATCGGTCTTAAATCGAAACTTCGATTTACTAAGCCTAACTTCTAAGTATGTGCAAACCAATTGATGTCTTTAGAAAATACTCCCGTTCGTACCTCTAAAGATAGAAGACCCCCCGTTTTCGGATCCGAATACTTTCGAACGTAGCTTGAATACATACAGACAACATCCAACTCAAAAAGTCCACTCATTCATCCTCTCAATACATCGCACTACAGGCTCCTACATTCGTTTTTCCGCATCGACTTAGTCAGAAGAACACCATCCATTATGTATTCAAAATCCATACTACTTTACCTTCCTATAATATCCCAAGTTCCCCTTTACTTCTTACATCAAATTCAAAATAAAGATTTTCTCTAATATAAATAATAAAATTGTCCATCCACTTCACACATTTCGTATTTTTGTTATACTCTAATAAAACTCGTAATTATTTTATCCACCTGGTTCAATTCACCTCTAACTACCCTTTTGAAACTTATCGAATTTCAATTTATTAAAGAACCTCAAAATACGTATTAATGGAAACGATCCATCACGCAAATCATTCGATTAAATATACTACTAGCGACCTCTAGTTAAAATTTCCTACAAACTCATTCGTTTCTTATACTGTTGCAATACTTTTACTGCGGTACAACGTATATTGTGACATCACTTTTAAAAAAAATCGTCTGTAATCGATTCCTCAATCGATCTTAACTTAATATCCCTATTGAGTACTACATATTGCTTAAATATTGTCGCTCTGTTTAATTAAATAATATATATAAAATAAATGTACTCGTCTATTTTCTATAAATGTTACGTAAATCTTATGAACTTGGTAAAGTGAATCGATAATAATAGTCTATTACTTATGTCAACCTATTTCTTTAACCTGGTAACACTGTCTTATGACATGTCAAATGTCAAAAATTTTTCATAACCTATATCTATTCTATGAAATGGGAATGAAATTACGAATAGAAGAATAATGAACAATAAAACGGATTGTTATGAAGAAAACTGTGATAAAATAGTTCTATGATAGTAAGGTAACTATTTTCTACGCTCGTTACTATGATCTGACTAAAATATTGAGTAAAGAAAAGTCGTGTTGTATGTTTACAATCAAAATTTGTTTTTGTTACAGAATCAAAACAGTTACGTTAACCTTCGCGCAACAGTTATAAGTTATATCTCAAAATTTATGCAAAAATAATATAACCCGGATAATTAAACAAGAAGCAAAGAAGTCGAACTCTGCGCGCCATCTGTAACAGACTAACAGAATGTAAGTTAACAAAAGTTGAATAGTAGTAGATATAAAATTAAAGTTAAATTTTTCTGTACGCCAATTTTTGTTCTTTTCTTGATTGTAACTTCTGTTTTTGATTTCCAGACTGCTCGTAAATCTTGACAACTTCTTCAGTACAAATTAATCTTCAAGCAAAAATAATGAGAAATGTCATGAACTTCTCACATCTACTGCTGCAACTTATTGAAACTTCTTTACAAGGTAATATTATTTATCTTACTCTATTATTGTTTTAATTCTGAAAAGCATAGTTGTTTAAAAATATCTTCATGCTAATTTTCATGGAAATGACTTCTATCAAAAACAGTAGGTACTTCTTCGGGGTCGAAATTTTATTTATTTCTTCCTGCTATTACTGCTGATTCTCTTCTTGTCTTCATCCTATTGTTTTCTCAAGTCTGTTTCCATCGCCTGATTACAATTTGCATTTCATTTGAAGTCGAGTAGTTTATTTATGAACTAAATTTATTTTCCTCAAACAACTGTTATAAATGTTTATATCTCAAAGTAAAGTATGTAAATGTACTGTATAACTTTCTACCTTTGTTTAGTAACGAACAATATTTAATATGACTTGTTTTAATAATTATTTATTTTACTTTCCAGATTTTTGGATTTCAACGGCAACCTCCACACAAAATCTACTATAAATCTAAAATGTGACCTGAGTATCATGACTAATGCATAATAAGACTTAACTGAGGATGTATATTTATTTACTTAAATATATAGGACTACTTATTGAACTGAATACCTTAATAAAATCTGATGATAACAATACAGACATATTTACTTCGCTTCAAAAACAGATTAAATATATGTCAATTGGTTTTCTTGTCTGGTTCTATGATCATACCCTTATACTACATGTGAACATATATGTAAGTCATTCTAATGATAATCTATAAGCCATACATGTGCCTTAATTATTTTAATAAAATTTCTTTCATTTCATTTGTTTCATTATGTGTTAAAAAAAAACCCAAAGGAGTCCGCCCCCCCACTTATGAAATCACTAACACTCCTACTTTCCTTCATAATTACTACATTTAATGTTTCTAACAAGTCTTATAATAAGTTAAAAGATGAATAACTTAATATTGTAGCTAGGGTCATGTTTATCAGATCTCATTGTGAAACATTTCCTACACTGAACTAAAGCCTATAAATAAACCTACGCCCCCCGAAATAATAAGTCCTTAGTATCCTCATAGTCTATCCTTAATTTCATAACAAATTTACAACACAGCTTGAACTAATAACTGATGTAAAAAAATTCTTCACAACCTCATATTTCCTGTAGTCAAGAACAATGACATCTCTATTCTACCTCACTTAACTAATTTCCTACAAAATTCCGACTTTATATCTATATTAAAATTAAATTTATTTAAATAATCATTCCATCTCGATATCATATTAATTACTGATAAGTGATAACAAATAACACCCTGTCATTTGTCAACTTGTCAAATCAATCCTGCTCGCAGGCGTTTTGTTCACTCGGCCTTGATTATATTTTTACTTAAAAAAAAAAATGAATTACCTATTATTATTTTTCCCAATTATGTAAATAATGCATAAATAATATTAAATGTATCCCTAAATATCTAAATCTTATGTTTTATTAATAATACGAACATATTGAGTAAAGTTGTCTACGTATCTGATTGAAACTAAAGTAAGTATATTATTACTTGATATTATTATTTTATGTAACGTAAATTATTATCTAAAACTTAAATAAACCACCGATTTCATTATTAATCAGTGTTAAAATTAACTTTTTGTAAAGCGTTAATACAAGCGTAACGAATTTAATTTTATCTCAAATAGTCCACTATTGAACTATAGATAACACAATGAATGAACTGTCAAATGTCAATTACTGAGTAAAATATCTATCGAAAACAAAATCACGTTGTTCTAATATACATCTTTTGTTTCAGGTACTATTACTATGTGAAATAAGAAAAATATAGTGCGTTATATCAAGAAGCTACTCTATTCACTATAATTTGTGTATAAATATGCAACAAAATGTGTTTCGAGGCGACACGCACAAAACACCCATCACGGCTAATCTCCTTTCCACTCTCACGTCAGCAATTGTACCCTTGAGGGTCTCATAGTTCAAAGCTCAAGTGTTCAAAGATCCCTTCAATAAAACCGTCACTAACAACTCAACTAAAATTCCATGGCGAAATAACAAAATGAAAGAATTGTTGAACTACAAAACGCAAGAAGACAGCAAGACATGAAACCTTACGATAAACTGCATCGGCACGACCCTCAACGATCCCGGACTGATCCTATCCATGGTCACGGCGCAAATTGTAATGCCTGATCATGGCAGGAGTTGGAATAATCCCTGGTCAACGGCACCAAATGTAATGGTTACGAGCTACCTAAGCACTTCTACTCTAGTGATATCCTGAGTCACGGGACCACCAATCATAATGTATGCTAAACCCTAAACTAAAGGTACAGGACCTACGCCTCCTTCACCTTCGCCTCCAGACTCTACTCCTACAACGAACCCCTAGGAAACCCTTCAACGACTACCTAGCCTTCCAGAACCTACAACTAACCAAACCTAGATATGAAAGGATCTTTATACAGTTGAGCTGAACATTTCTTATAACTAATGGCCAAGGTGATCGGTAAAACCGTTGTGAACGTCTAGATTGGTCGGATCCTACGTTGTTGTAGTAACACAGTTTCTTTTAAGAGATGTAGCCGTGATGTGCCGCGAAATACCTCGTACCTGAATAGTGCAAAATTACTATGTGTTTTGTTAAATTAACTAAATAAGTGTGTATTCTATTATTTATTTTGTGCAAGCTACTCCTATCCTACTGCTACCTCGGTTCTTTGTACTAATTAAATTCCTAACTTATATAGTCCCTAGGTATATCAAAATCAATATGGAATATTACAGATACTCTTATGAAAGTTGTTTAATTCTATATGAAGTATCGAATTCATTTAGACCACAGTCAGGTATAATCGAACTAGATTACCTTATGTAACAATAAAAGTCAATATGTGATTCTATCCAAATTTTATTAGAATTCTGGAATGAAAGATAATTTAGTTCTTAAAATTGCATGTTCTTACTCCAGAATGACTAGAAAACATATGTCTATGTACAATATGGAACTACACTTCATTACCAATCTATATATATGTGGAAGTTACAAGATCTATGAGATTTTATTATGAATTTAATTAATCTTAAGTTTTCATATTTGACAGTATTAAATAAATGTTGTCATTACACCTTAATCTGAGAAGATGGTATGCTTCCCTTGAATAAACTATAGTAGAACAATCTGAAGTGGATTCTAGACTTATACAATAAATAGGAAGTAGTTATAGTCTTCACAATTAAGACCTAGTAAAACCTAGATTGTAGTAGGATGAAGAAGGTAACTTTAAGGTGTATATAAAAAATAAAAATTATTAATTGGTAATGGTCCCCTACCAAACTAAGTGCGCGGAGAATGTCACTGAACGCTTTACCTATCTATTCCTAAGAAGCAAATCGAATTAAAGCGAACAGCGAGAGGATGGGGAACTCCGCTCCTAGTCTAAGCTAGACAAACCACTGTGGGATCTCATCACATCTATGCATGACGTCCTACCTAAGGCAGGTGTCAAGGATCCATCTTTTAGAGAAGCCTCTTGGCGCAAGCTTCTTAAGTTAACTACACAAGGCCTACGCTAGGTTAAGCTACCTGCCTAAACCTACAACTTGCTAAATATATGAAAAGGTTGAAAAGATTATGACATATCCAAATGATGAAGTTATAATTAAAAATTGTAAGAAGTCTAATACACTACTCTTCCCTAGTAGGTATGAACCCTTCTAATGAGTTCTAGAACTTGGTTTTCGTTTGACCATATTCATAAAATAAATGTAGTATACCCTTGAAAACATGAAGACTATTGTGCCGATCGAAGTATCTTTCAACTCTCGACTGACTCATTCTGATAAAGGAAATTACTCTCAACCCTTGTGATATAAATTACTTCAGTTCTGAGATCTGTGATGTAAATACGAGAACGAATAACTTTCATTATTGCTATCCATAAGTCCCCGGCTTTTCTTAGCAATTTACACTTCAGATACTCCACATCCAGTCTTAGGAATACTTTGTATTTTCATACTATACAACGATCCACAATTTCCTTATCAAAATTATATTAAAGATTAAATTATTTCTGCTCATTGAAAAAGCGAATATCTACAGCTAATTGACTCAACTCTGCTTCAGTGATTCCATTCTATCACTTAAGCTATATCAAGGTACATTGCTTCAACACATAATCGGTAAATTTTAATTAATTATTTCTATAATTAATGTTGGTAAGTTAAAGGTGTTAAATATCTGGATGACCTAAATACCAGATTCCCTATTCCCAATCTTTACAAACCGCTACAAGACTCTGCTTTTCCCCTACTAACTTCCCCTGGCCATAACCACTTAAGAAAATAATAATTCAACCTCTTAACCACTATACTTAACAAGGTTAAAATAATTTGGATAAATGTTATGCTAGTTAGTGACGATTGACCGATTGCTCGGTAGGTAAAGATCCCCGTCCTAATGTTCCTATCAAGGTGTACCTATCGCTAATCCCTGTTCCCTAACTAATACAAAGAACACTAGAGACCTAGGTCTCATATTTATATTTAATCGTGTATGGGCCTAGCTAAACTGAACTGTAAGTTCGGGTGATTAGCCCGAAAAGGTGACTATCATCGGTGTTTTTGAGCCCCCCCCATGTGGCTGAAGAGACGCCGGAAACATGGAGTAGCTCGCCCTGATATGTGTATATAACAGATATATAAATATATAGTTTATGAGACCGAGCCTGGAGGTCCGTTTGGCTTCAGCAAGCGCAGATTACTCCGCATGTCCATCACGTGTGGTCCTTGCGTTCACCAAACAAAACCATCCACACTCGTAGGCTATTCACTGCACTTGTATATGGCTAGTGCCCGAGTCGCCTAGCTCGGGTAAAACTAAAAGAGTCTGAAGGATATTCGTTTAACAGCCGCAAGGTTAAATATCCTTCACCTGGCAACCATGTACCAAAACACTATTTCTGGCATGTGACTAGGCTTAATAGCCTTACAGCAACAAACCCCACTAAATCTCAATAGGTAATTATAGTTCAAGAAACAAGCAATAACCCGACAGAAATTCCCCTTAGAATTAATTTTTAATACCTTAACTGCCAGAAAGTAATGTTACTCCGACGAAGTTTCAAACAAAAAGAATCCCCTTCTACTAAGCCCTTGCCTATTTATAACCAATAGCTCGAGACATTCGACAGCTTTGACAGCTTTGACAGCTTCAACAGCTTCGACAGCTTCGACAGCTTCAACAGCTTCGACAGCTTCGGGACACTCGGGACACGTCACGTGACCTAGCCCCCGCCCTCTAAGCGTGGTATATGGGATTTTGATTCTTATTTAGTCTAAATAAAGCTCAACTCCTCTGTTGTCAATTTGTGAATATCAACTTGCTATTTTTAAATAGTGGTAATATGTTTAGTTATAAGAATGGTTTTACTTGCTTCCGCAAACATTCACACTGTTATTCTTACTTTGCATTTGTATTGCCTATATCTAATAAATGATAATTTTAGTATTAGCTTGATGACGTATGATGCTAATATGTCTTAAATTCGATGATGATAATGATGATATGAGTATCACGATGATGCTATATGATTATTTGATGGCGGGCACATGACGTGAACATGTGAATCGCTACAAACCCGCCAAAAACAAAAGTAAGTAAGTAAGTAAGTAAGTAATTTTTTATTTGTAAAACATAGGTAACATAACACAGGATGGTAAAGAAGTACAAATAGTCTCACTATGTTTAGCCATTTGGTGGCATACAAATATTTATGTAAGCATGCAGCATGCATTACTTATGGTAGTCACACAATATAAGTACTAATATTTTTTATCATTATAATCTAAGTATTCCTTTATTGAATAAAATGCGTTATCTGCTAAAAAATTAAATAATAAACTTTTAAATTGTGGCATGTCGGATTCTCGTATAAATACAGGTAACTTATTATATAATTTCGGTGCCATGCCGAATGCACTTTTAGCTAATAATGCCGTTTTCAATGGGATAGTATTAAGTCTATGTCTCTGGCGGATACTTTTAAATACAGCAAACTGATTAATATTGTTCTTTACATACATTACAATTTCAAAAATATATAAACAAGGTGTAGTTAATATTTTCAGTTCAATAAAAATTGTCTTGCACGTTTCTGTTGGTCGTAACCCGTAAACAGATCTTAGGCATTTCTTTTGGGCCTTAAATACTAAATCTCTGTCATTAGAATTTCCCCAGAATATAATGCCGTAAAAGACTATAGCGTACATGAGGAATTAAAAATATATACTGGCCATTAACGAAAAGTTCAAATTTTAACGGATACATAAGTAGCGGCCCTCGTAAACGCAGCACCTACCTTATCTAAATCTGTACAAATGTGTAAATGTGTACCTACTACTAACACTATCTACAAAAAAGCTAAAATTAAAATAAACTAAAACAAATTTAAGAAATTGCTTCCTTGCGGCATGGTACCGAATATGCCGGTAGCATTTCCTCACTGAACAGCTATGCTGATTCGAAATATATAAATGTTAATACTTATTTCAAGTTGCAAATAATTGTACGAGGCGCGGGCAAAGTCATGAACAAATTACGTGCATAACACAATTGCTTTCCAAAACCTTGTAAATTCACCGAATTGCCAATTCAACCAAAAACCTGCTTCAGGAGTCCGTTGATTTAAGGTGGAGTCAGTTCGTTTGCGCGCGGTTCGGGCTTATTTGGTTAGCATTGCCCACTTTAGCAATGACGTAAGTCTTAAGAATAGAGGGAAATTTTAAATTTTCTAGCTACGGTAATGAGGTACCGGACTTAGTTTGCGTCGACTGTACCACATGTGGACTTAGCTTTTGTTCAACCTCGCTAAGTTTAATCTTTAAAGTGAATATTGAGCTGAGTGTTATACTGGAAGTAATATGATGACAATACCTACTTCTTAAGAAAGGAAAGTTACCAGTAGTCTGTAATTTGTAAGCGTTTTAGATGTAAAGTTATTTAAGTTTACACCGGATAACCGTGTCGCATATAAATGAGGTCCAAACTTAACGTAACAAAACGAGGTTTCGTTCACGACTGCTTCCTCCTCTATAACTTTACCAACCGTAACAATATTTTGGAAGCTGAATAGAAATAAGCAGTATATTTTGTGTCGGATCGTTTCGACTTTTGCGCAAATTATTAGCTATAGAATTTGTCTACTAAGCTTCAAAATAATAAGCGCAAAAATCCAAAACAGTCCAAGACAGAACTTTTCCTTTCCAGTCATTTCCTAAACTCTCCTGATGATTCATAAATTTATGAAAACGTGTAATGTCTCATTTTTTTAATGTGGGTACACCACAATTTTTATTTAAACCATTAAATACAAAGATCAAAGCTTAAAGAAAAATTTAAAAAGGAGCTATAGACTGGTAGTTCAAATAAAAATTTTCAAGTCTAACGGCATTTTGTGAGCCATTTTGGCAACATGACTTTTCCGACGCAAAAAATCCTGCTGAATTCGATTCTGGATGTTGCCAAGCCGAATTTTGCCCTCCTCCCCCCATTTCCCCCCTTTTTACCTCAAAATATGTCCCTGATCACGGTTTTTACGATTTTATACAAAAAGTATTACAGCTAGAAAGAAAGTGTCAAAGACAAGACTGATCTCTATAAAATTTGCTATAACATGGTGTATAAACTTTTTTAGTAGGCCTTATGGTTTGTGAGCAATATCTTCCCGAACTTCATAGAATGGTAGAAAATTCTAAATATCGGCTTCCTTTACCGTCCTAACGGCATTTTGGGATCCAATTTGGCAACATGACTTTTCCGATGTAAAAAAGCCTGCTGAATTCGGTTCTGGGTGTTGCCAAGCCGAATTATGCCCCCCTCCCCCCATATCCCCCCCTTTTGACCTCAAAATATGTCCCTAATCACGATTTTTACGGTTTTATACAAAAAGTATTAAAGCTAGAAAAAAAGTGTCAAAGACAAAAATGATCTCTATAAAATTTCCTATAACATGCTGTATAAACTTTTTTAGTAGGCTTTATGGTTTGTGAGCAATATCTTCCCGAACTTCATAATTTTTTTTTAAATTGATAATTATGGTCGAGGCAGTGAAATACACTTATTTTAGGATAATTGGCATCGCACAGGATCCAGCCGCTCTGCTGCTCTTGACGCTGACATCCAGTTGACGTGCTGCTTATTATAATGTCAAGACTTACGGGGCTTTCAGTCATAGGCAGTCGTCAGATTTACACGCAGAACTGTATCCGAGTCAGGCTAAAAGCGACGTAGATAATAAAAATGCTTTACTTCTGACCATGAAGTCATTCAAAATGCTCACGCCAGCTTATTCTCCAGAAACGGGCCTCAGAAATGCAGTTACCCAGGATCTTGCAGCAAAAAAAAATAAAGTGTCACTTCTCACTGCCAAACAGCTTGGCTCACTCCAAGTAACGAAGTTTACTTCCGAAAGGCTCACCAATAGCAGGTAAGCAACTGCGCTAAGGTCAAAATTAACAAAGGCCCGACCTTCAAATACCCCTGCCTTGGCAGGTCGTTCAAAATCTGCCATTGCTAAAACTAAAAATTAGAAAAACCGTAGCGTCCAACAACGCTTGACAGCTGTTGACAAGGCTGGGAGAACTTTAAGTCTGCGAGAGATCTTGAATCATGAGCTGTCTCCATGGCTATTTACATCCCGGATGGATCCCTGAGGGGCGAGAAAAGTCTAATATTTTCAGGCTAATCACCGAAACAGTAGAATATTCGCAAGTTCTTGAATCACTTGTGGATGCTCACCTCATTAACATTACGGCTGCAACGAAACAGAAACGGTTTTTATTAGCTCGCCAGATCCGGAAGAAGATTGATTCAAGGACCATGCCATTTTTTTTCTGCTGCAAGATCCTGGGTAACTGCATTTCTGAGGCCCGTTTCTGGAGAACCTGGCGTGAGCATTTTGAATGACTTCATGGTCAGAAGTAAAGCATTTTTATTTTCTACGTCGCTTTTAGCCCGACTTGGATACAGTTCTGCGTGTAAATCCGACGACCACCTATGACTGAAAGCCTCTTTAAGTCTTGACATATAATAAGCAGCACGCCAACTGGATGTCAGCGTCAAGAGCAGCAGAGCGGCTGGATCCTGTGCGATGCCAATTATCCTAAAATAAGTGTATTTCACTGCATCGACCACGTTTATCAATTTAAAAAAAAATAATGAAGTTCAGGAAGGTATTGCTCACAAACCATAAAGCCTACTAAAAAAGTTTATACAGCATGTTATAGGAAATTTTATAGAGATCATTTTTGTCTTTGACACTTTTTTTCTAGCTTTAATACTTTTTGTATAAAACCGTAAAAATCGTGATTAGGGACATATTTTGAGGTCAAAAGGGGGGGATATGGGGGGAGGGGGGCATAATTCGGCTTGGCAACACCCAGAACCGAATTCAGCAGGCTTTTTTACATCGGAAAAGTCATGTTGCCAAATTGGATCCCAAAATGCCGTTAGGACGGTAAAGGAAGCCGATATTTAGAATTTTCTACCATTCTATGAAGTTCGGGAAGATATTGCTCACAAACCATAAGGCCTACTAAAAAAGTTTATACACCATGTTATAGCAAATTTTATAGAGATCAGTCTTGTCTTTGACATTTTTTTTCTAGCTGTAATACTTTTTGTATAAAACCGTAAAAACCGTGATCAGTGACATATTTTGAGGTAAAAAGGGGGGAAATGGGGGGAGGGGGGCAAAATTCGGCTTGGCAACATCTAGAATCGAATTTAGCAGGCTTTTTTACGTCGGAAAAGTCATGTTGCCAAAATGGCTCACAAAATGCCGTTAGAACGGTAAAGGAAGCCGATATTTGGATTTTTCTACCAGTCTACTACCTGGTGGAAAACCTTTTAAATAAACAATGCAATGATCAACACACGAAGCATAAAGACAAATTCGTCAGGTTTACCTGGAGCTAGGGTAGCGAAGTGGTTAACGCGCTGGACCGGTAATCCAGAGATACCGGGTTCGATTCCCGGCCTCTTACACCAGAGCTCCTTTTTCAATTTTTCTTTAAGCTTTGATCTTTGTATTAATGGTTTCGTGACGATTGTTCAACTTTTGGAGGAGGTAACAGACGAGAAACAAACCCCGATTTGCATGAATAAATTATCAGTGATATTTTTATCGTAAGTTGAACCACAATTTTCTATCGCGATTTGTAAGAAGGCCATTATTTAGTGACCTTTTGGCTTTAATCTTTTTAAAACTTTCCTGCGACATATTTAATTATTGTATAAAGCGGTCTACACACGTGATATTGTCAGGAACGGCCCGACATGTTTCGAACTCGTATGGAGCTCTTCATCAGGGACTGCTACCCGTACACCGGCGCGGAGTGACAAAGATGCCACGAGTTCAAACATGGCCGTTCCTGACAATTCCACGTGAGTGTAAACCGCTTAATGCAATGAACCTTTGGCTTATACGAGTACATGGATGTTTTGTTTGGTGTTTTTTTTTATAGCGGCACAACGTAGTGGCTCCCCTTCGTCGAGTCTGATGGTAAGCAAAAAGAAGAGCCCAAGTCACAATGGCAACTGACGAGAAACCAACGGTGCCATGTCAGTTAACACTGCCATGCTGGCCCGAGAGATGCTTCTTCACGCTTCGTTTAAAGAGTCCCAAGCTATAAGAAGGAGGACATGAGCCGGCAAGGAGTTCCATATTTTAATAGTTTGGCAGATGAAGGAATTGCCAAACTTCTCGGTACGTTGGGTGATGTGGTCATTGGAATCTAGAGCACGTCACGTCAGTCTGACCTGCATCTGACCCGGTCGGTTATGCACCCGGATTACGCTAACGAACTGTAATCTTCTTGCCCGACCGAGGCAATACGCAACGCTGTTAGACGTATGGTTCCATTAGATAATGGCTTTGACAAATCGCTCATTGTTTTGTCGGATGTTATATCATCGTTTTAGTTTTGGTCTGGTTATTCATGCAACTTTAATATTCATACTTATTCAGTAACATAGTAATTACACTTTTATAATAAACTAAAACTATCTATAAAATTAAAGTAATAATAAGCAACACTAAATATAAAACTAAAGGGTGCTCTGAACCATTCCGGAAGGTACCTGGCTCAAATCGCACTTTGTGGCGAGCTATGGAGGAGACCTATGTTCAGCAGTGGACGTCTATGGCTGATAAATATATAGAAAGGCATCTATAATTATGGTTATGTCACAAAAAGGTTCCGTCTTAGAATGATGCTAGCTCGAAAGCCAGCGCTGATCTTCTAGCCCCAGCTGGCCCCACGGAGAACTACACGCACGAATGCTGATCGCATTTAGGATGCGTTAACCTGAACGCAGTGAAGCGCTAGAATACTAGCGCAGTTACTTATCACATCGTTGTAGTTGCCTGTGAGCTAAAGGCGCACTAAATTTATTGTTTCTTTCGAAGCTCGTGAAGGATCATCCCTCTCATAATTAGTATTTTGCAACGGGTCTTATCGAGAGTGCTTGTAGCTAGGCCTAAACTTGAATAAAGACTATTTTGACTTTATTATCTTTTGGCTGAATGTATGTAGGTATGTATAGGTAGGTATATACATAATAAGTGTGTATTTATTGTTTATTATATTTATGTCTTTATTTGTTTTTCCTGTATATATTATTCATTTTTCTGATTTTTGCACCGCCTACTAACAAAATAAATTTTCAAGTTCTCCACTACCCAAAAAATGTCTGGAAGAGATCGCTCTTTAGCAATAAAACTGCCTGTGTGTAGTTGTAATTTCTTGCATTCTATTTCTCCTGTATGTTTTATGAGGTGTGCAATAAAGAGTACATGTATTGTATTGTAGTTATGTAGCCCCGTGCCAAGGGGTTTTTGGGACCACATCCATTTGTCCAATATTGTTTCCTACTTCACTTGTCTGTCTATAGTTAACAAGTTCACAAGGGATAACAATAACCTGCGCATAATAGAGATAGTTTGTATTTCTTCCTCTATATTATTAAAAGTTTCCACCGTATCAAGCACGGCTCTCATTACAAGGGAACACAAAATAATGTGACGTGACAAACACGTGTGTAAGATGTAGATAACACGCGTTCTTTGCCGCTCGTTCCACTTGTTGGGAAAAGTTTCATTTATAGATTATCTTAACTTTGTTACGAGGACGGAAGGTTCAGTAAATAAATATATTTATAATCTGTCCGTCCGTCTGTCACCAGGCTGTACCTCTGTGTCTAATGAAGCGTGATAGTTTGAGAGTTGAAATTTTAAAGGGGGCCCCCATACAAAGAACGTGTTTTTTGCTCGATATTGGTACGGAACCCTTCGTGCGTGCGTCCGACTCGCACTTGGCCAGTTTTATACTCACAGTGACACATATTTTTGTTGTATCTGACATTGCATTTTATGATTATATTTTTATTATTGTATTTGAGTGTCTTGAATGATTATTATTGGGATAATCATTAAATTCACTCAAATATGGTGTGTAATTGGGATTGGAGCCCCGGACCGCCGGCTCAGTAGGCAGGTGCACTACCAACTGAGTCAACCGTGTCGTCAAATTGGCAAGTATAAGAAAAAGAAAAGCTATAGTAATCTGCAGTATCGAAATAAATTGCGGCAAAAGGGATCGCATCGGTCCCCGTTTACTTCAACCGTATTAGCGAGAACAAATAAAGAAACGCGAAAAGAATATTCAGGGTCTTATTCGATTGATACATAGTCATTTACGCGATGTATAGATATTTTGGGCAGATCTTTGTCGATAAATTGACGCGGTTGGCGCAGTGTGCACCTGCCTATGAACCGGCGGTTCTGGGTTCGAATCCCGGCCAGGGCAAATATTTGTGTGATGAACTTGAATATTTGTTCCTGGGTCATGGATATTATATCTGTACGTATTCATATATTATGTATATCGTCGTCCCCATAGTACGTAGCATAGGTATAGTACCCATGCCCATAGTACAAGCTTTGTTTGGGACTAGGTCGATTTGTGTAAGATTATCACTTAATATAATATTTATTATTATATATTTGTGCTTGGGTCATGGTTGTTCTATGTATTTAAGTATATATTTATCTAAATAAGTATGTATATCGGCGTCGTCTAGTACCCATAACACAAACCTTCTTGAGCTTAATTTGGGACTAGATCGATTTGTGTGAGGTTGTCTGATATTTATTTATTATTATTTATTACTTACACAATTTTCACACATTAATTATAATAAAACAGTTTAAAACATCGAGGTAATTACGAACCTAAAGTAAACACTTTTTGAGGGCGATTAAGTCCCGTTTTGTTACAATTACCTCGACGGTTCAAACGTGATGTTATGCTCATGGTCTCGAAATTACTGGAACTCCCCCCCCCAACCCCCCCCCCCCCCCCCCCCCGCCCCCGGTCCCTTCGAGACCATAAACGTAATATCACAATATTTGAAATTAAATAAACACTTTTTGGACGCAGTAAATCCCCGTTTTGTTATAATAACAATTTAATGTATCTTGAATTTAATATTCGAGCTGCAAATTAAATGCTTAATTAATTAACAAAACCATATTTGTCAGTCATTTCCACTTGAGCGATACCTATGTCTTGCCATTTTGGAATTTACTCCAGCTATTCATCTCAAAATTATATTCACGGACAAGGTACAAAAGCGAAATAATATTATCAAACGTTTTATATTTAAATTATGGCGCCGTTTAAAAGTTATGGAAAAGTAACAGTGCGGCTTTGGCAGAAATAAAATTAACTTTTCAACAAACTGCTGTTAACTTTTACAGAATTCACCGCAAACATCTGAACGACAGTTGAAGTTAAATGGAACAAACTATAAGTTTTAAGCAAAATTATTTTTAGAATGCGAGGTGGATTCTGTTGAGTACCTACTTTACCTATTTTTAAAGCACCAATAATTGTTTTAAAAGATTTTATGAAATGGTTTTCAATGCGTCAAAGTTTATGGTAGCCTTATAATTTCGTAATTTTATCATTTATTAATTTGTTATTACTATACAGGGTATAAAAAACTTACTTATAACAAAGTTCCTACAAAACTGTATTCACAGTTTGACTATAGCTATCGTCTTTGTTAATTAGAGATACTTTATAAAATTATGTTTACATGAGATAGGTATAGTGGTATAGGTTCGAGTATTATAAATCAGACTGACAAACTAGTTAAACTAAAATCTAGAAACCATGACCACGTTAAAACATGAAAACGTGAAAACATTATAGACCGTGCACCAACTCAATTTTTCTGTTTAGCCCTATGGTTGACTGGTAGCGAATGCCTTGTGGCATTAGGTCCACTATTTCTATTAGTTTGATCTGTGGAATAGAATATAATAAATAAATCAAAAAAATATGTTTTATGGGAAGGTCCTCCTAATTCTCGTGTATTCAATATTCTGAGCTACATATTCGCAATATTTTTGAACTTCATACCATAGCAATTTTACTTAGACTCCAATCCAGACCATCATAATAATATGTCTATATTTATAATATTCAAGGTTCAAAATTTATATGACGCGTTACGCAACGTATTTGCCAAATAAAGTACTCAATATTGCTGTTTCAAATAATAAAAATGCATCGACATTAGAATTATTAAAACACGACCTTATTTAAAAAATAATCGCGTAAGTAAATCCTAGTCATAATACTTCAGGATATGTGAATCTAGCAATTACCCCCGTTAATTTATAGCCGCCATAATACAATTATACCATGACACATTGGTTTGCGCTACAAACAACTATAATAAGCATAAAAACCCCAATTAAAAAACCATTACTTTAATACACACAATTGAAGATAAAACACCTGAATTTTCAACAAACATGCAAAATACACGTAACCCCGTAAAATAAAATGGACGTAAAGGAAGCCACTTGTGCCCATAACAGGGCCTTTAACTTTTACGATCATATCACATGGGCCACCGTTCCGAGCTTTATATTACATTATTCTATAATTCCGTTGAAATTAAACACTCTTCATATCATTAAGTGGGAAAACGAATATGGGGTTGAACTCCGAAGCTTGCTGCAAAAATTAAATATGCCTATGATATCTGAACACACGGACAGTGAAAGCCGAGAGGTGTTTAAGGTGTGGTACAGGGTGACACTTTGCAAATTTGTTAGGACAGAGTATCAAAAGCCGGAAGTCTAGAGAATAAATGCTTTAGAAAGTAGAATACACAAAATTCTAAATGATTCAATGCAACACGATTATCTGAAACAAGAGATATTAAAGAATAAGTAAACGGAAACTGATGATCTATTATTTAGACCAGAAAAAGAGATGACAGAGAATTAAGGAATTTCTATTGAGAAGAAGAGCTAGATTTTACATCATAAAGAGGGGACTAGATCGGTGACAGTCAAACTCCTAAATAGTAATGAGCTAACATCGGCTGTGAAAGGGATAACACGTTACGAATACGAATTTAACTTTAGAATAACACTGAGGTGAAATCCGTGTGAGCCATGTTCCGTTTTGAATGGGTTTCTTTAACGAATATTCGCGTTTTAAGTGATAATAACCTGTGGTGGATAATGATTGGATTAAGTTATCCCTCTAACGGCTGTCTTTAGGTTTTATGGATCGTTTAACCCTCCCACGCCAATGACGCATATAAATGTAATTTCTGTACCAAACCTGTATGCTCTTAGTTTTTTTGTGGGAACAAGCTTGCACACATCGACTTGGAAAATAAATCCTATATTATGCTAGAGGTAAGGTCCTCTTCTCAAAGAGGACGAGGTAGAAGGATACTAGGCAATGACTGACGACTGATATGTCAGAGCGAATCAACTTTTTGACTGACACTTTTGACTGTCTCTGTCTTACGGACTATCCACAAAATCGGTCATCTAAATATATATATTTTCTGTTGATTTAGGTTTAACAGTTGGCACATTGAACACCACAATTTAAACCATAAACATAGGGATGCCATTATTTAAGGCAACATTTTACAACGAGGTTTAAAAGTTGTGGACAGATTTGTATTTGTCAAAAAGTTGATTCGCGTTATGTGTTTATGTAGGTATCGTCGACATTGATCCACGAGACAAATGATAATCGATTTATTAACACTTTTAAAACATGAGTAAATAAGCCTTTGAACATGTTCATAGTGCGGCACATGCCGTTTCCACGAATTTCCGTAACTTTCCTCATTTTGTATACAAATTGGGAAACGTTCTTGAGAACGGCACATCTTCTATGTACATAGAAGTAATATAAGAAGCTGCATTCTGATAATATCCGTACTGTAACACCATCCCTCACGGCAATCCCCTTCCTAACCAAGTTCGCGGTAACACTAAAGTTACACCAAAGTCGAACCGAACAGATGCGCAACGCTCATAGACAATGACTTTGAATAAACCAACCGAAACCAGAAGGTATTAACAGCCTGTGAATCGGTAGTATTCTTAGAGTCTTCTTCTTTTGATCGGGTGCCTTGTTTATTCGCTGGCTTATCGTGTACCTTTGTAGGTTGTGTAAAGATCGTATTAGTAAAGTCAAGAACGCTTGGCGGGAAGCGGGGCTATTGCGTCCCCATTACCGCAAAGGTCGAATACATATCGCTAAAGTAGAGAATATAGTAGGTATATCAAACGTCGAACTGAGGCTATGTTCTTAATTGTTTCGATATTACTCATACTTTTTCAAATGAATTAATACGTAATAATGAGACATAATTTCAATAACAAGTAGCTGTAATGTAATTAACTAAACGAAGAAGAAGAAGAATTAACTAACAAAACAAGACTTCAAAAAAGTTTTTGAAGAAAAGTAAAAATTACAGTTAATTGTGTAGTTAATAGTTAAAGTGACATTTGAATTATAATTATGAATATTACTCGGCAATTCTAAACTTAAAGTTTGAGACGAACTTTTCATTGTAAATGTCAACTTGACAATACTTGGTACCAACTTGGTACCTACTCTAAAAATAAATAGACAACATATTTTACTGTGGCTGTGGTACATTGTAAGATTTAAATCATTAAAACTATAAATCGGGAGTTTACCGTTACGTACACACATGTAATAAATATTAGGTATAGCCCTAACACAAAATGTCAGCTTTCTGGGTTCAAGTATGTGTGTTGGATATAGATGCGATAGTCAATTAAAAGTATACCTACATTTTATAAATAGAAAAAACATGTTTTACAAGTTTATGAATAGCTAAATGCCCTGCGCTAAATACTAATGATAGGTTCTTAATAATCTTAAATCAGATTCCGAAATAAAGCAAAATTCCATAAATGCTAACAAGGCGTGATTTCTATTCATCAACAATTTCAAGTTCGCCGCCATCACCAAATTCCCAACAAATCTGTAGAATTAAACACGAATCAGCGAAACAATTACGAGACACATTCCGAAATTCGCGATAATGTTTACAATAATTCCTGTAAAATTGCAATAACTCTGAGGGAGAGTTTCGAACAACGGTCAAACTCTCATTTAAAGGATACAGACCGTTCCTTTCCAGAATATCCAATCTCGTTCGGACTTACATTTGTAAAGGCAACCTTAAATAGTGCTGCAGAATACAGAACTCACATTTGGATACAATGAGAGGAAGATGTTTAAAGGTTAGTAGACAAGCGTTTCTATGGGAGGGACTAATCAGCCTCAAGGGAGCATTGTGAGGGCACATGTTGATTAATAATTCAGATCTCTTCGTGTAAGACGCGATATATGTACCGTTACTCAATTATCTCTTGAAAGTACGGTTCACAATTGCAAATACATTTTTAGATTAAACCAATTCATTACCTGTGGCACAGAAGAGTATTTGTGATCCGGTTTCAATGAATTCTAAATTATCAACCATGTATTTTATGATTCCTTTTTTTACTATAATGTATTTTATGGAAACCAGAACTCCAGAGTGAAACACTAACCACCTTGCCAGTCGGTACGTCAATTTAAATTACCGAATCCCATTAACTGTATCCCCGAAGTAACATATATAAGTCAGTATTGGACTGTTGAGTAATTTACTACTTATTGCGTGTTTACAATTAAGCAAATGCTCCAAAATTTGTTACTCTACCTAAAATTCTTGCGTAGATAGATAAAAATCAAATTTTAGTTTTATACTGCACATTTTTCAACTAGAGATGACGATCAAAGCACTAAGATTTTTTTAATGCGTAACTTGACGAACGAGACCGGGAACCGACCCCGGTATACCTCTGGATTACCGGTCCTGCGTGTTAACCTCTCCACCACCCTAACGCCAGATTACCTTTTGAATTTTAGCATTGTTTATTTGAAGGCTTTGTGTCAATGGTTCAATATAAAGAATTTGGTGTACGCACATTAAAATAAACTTATAGAGACTACAGTAAACTTATAGAGATGATAATGTCACGTATCTGCAGTCATTTGTATGGAGCACTGGTGGCAACCGGTTCAGAGCTTAGCAATTTTTTTTTATAAAGCGAGGTGAGTTGGATGTGGGTCCGCTATGAATATGGGCTAGGGATTCACAAGCAGTGTTACAGTCAGCTGACAATAATCTAATAAAAACCGGCCAAGTGCGAGTCGGACTCACGCACCGAGGGTTCCGTACAAACACTTTCCATCCCTAAGTGGTTAAGTTAAGTTTGCACCTGGTATGTATAGCGCCCCATATAAATTAGGTGCAAAGTTAGGTATTAAAATATAAAAAAAAACTACTTACTAGATCTCGTTCAAAACAATTTTCGTTGGTAGTTTTTATAGTAATGTACATCATATGTTTTTTTTAGATTTTTCATTTTCTTATTTTAGAAGTTAGAGGGGGGGGGACCAACTTTTTTCCACTTTGGAAGCGTCTGTCACGCAAACTATTCTATTCTATTGATGCTGGCTGACAACGTACCTAGTTAACATACGTTTATCCCAGTATGAGTTAACCGTCTCTCTCACGCTGTATGGCTGGAAAGAGATAGGTATTATACTCCGCGCGACAACAAGTCGTGGGGGTTTTTCTAGAAAGGCTGGTTCCAAAGACTACTCACGTTTCGCGTTGGCACCCTGCAGCATCAGGAGAGCAGAGAGCAGTAAGAATGCGACGGTTATCTGAGCCATTTTTACCTGAAATTAAAAATAAAGCATTATTGTCGTATTAAAAACTATATGACCACTTTTAAAAGTATGCGTCGATGAAAGGCTTATTTTTATTGAAATATTCATGAGAACAATTTATTGACTATATTATAACAAATTAAATTAATTATAATTCTAATTATTAATATAATAATATTATAATTGATTTTACTGATCCAGTGTTTTGCAATGCCATACGATAAATAAATAATTGACTATATCAAGCCGATGTGACTGATGTATATAGATTTTTACTATTCGAGCTGCAGTACTCGTCGCTTAGAGTAAATAAATTTATTTTCTCAAACATAATGCAATGAAATAAAAAAAACCACTCAAAAAAACATAATTCAGTTGTTTAGCCCGACCCAGAACGCGGACGCCATGCTTAAAAAAAATTACTTTCCGGCCTAGGCCTTAAATTTTGTATGAAATTCCTTTACAGTTATCTAGAATTGTTTCGCCCCAAACGTGACACTTCGAAACCTGTTTTAAATGACGATTTATCATTGCATGTTTGAGAAAATGTACTTACTTATCTATTTAAGTATGAATCTATTAAAATTAAAACCTATTTAAGTTAGTTGCACCGCCAACAACTTATCTGCTTTGCCCAATGGTTGACTGGTAGAAAATTGTTTTGTAAGATTTGTATTTCATTTGTGAGATTTGTATGTCATTTCTGCAATATAGATTAAATAAATAATTAAATAAAATGAAAAAACAGAGATTTGCATGTTTGTCAACTTGGAACACCCTTAAACAATGAAATCTAAATATATTAAATCATTGCTGATCTAAATCTGATAATCGTTCAAGATGATTGTACCATGACAGGCGCAGAGTTAGATATTGACAAACAACCAAAGTTTCCCCTTTTACAATATTAGTGAAACGCAAATTATGATTAATGATTGATTTATCCCCAAGCTTCTGCGTAAACAAGAGAATTTTCCTATATTAAACAATACGATTTAACGATTGAATCCATAAAAACACGCATTGTTTCCAAAGTCTTTGAACACAAAAAATATATTTGAAGTTGTTTGTAAAGCATAATTGTTAGCTTTGTAATTGTTTTAATTGGCTTAATTACGACTATACGTTTTACGGTGAGTAATTGGACTTTATTAATTGTTTTTTTTTTTTTTTTTATAGTAAACCTTTTTTTATTTGAAGTATAACACGTAGCGAGACATTTAAAATTAACACAATTAAGGTCAATGCGGTACGTATGATTTACTGCCCGCTACGCGGGGAGATTATCTCACTTCCTGACCAAGGCAAGACGGTTAACATTAGACAAACCACGGGCGGTAATTCGTAAAGCCCGAGATTGCATATTTATGGCCCTGTCTAATTCACAGCCACACGTAATACGATATATAAAGTAGAAGAATAGACAAAGAAAGACAGATCATACAAAAGGACTATTACCACAGATTATATACAAGTTACTACCTATTACTAAGAATAACATGAGTAAATAATTCTGTTTTTTTTTTTCTTTTCTTATGCGTTGTACTTTTTACACCTCGTTAGGGCCACGACATGCTTGGTGTCTTCACATTTTTCCAAATATCATAAATAATAAAAGTATATCTTTACTTTACATACCTGTGCTACTCACAATACATTTATTTATGTTGAATAACATTTAGATCTTGACGGTAACATCGATATATTTTTTGTCGATAAAATATTTTGCTACGTCGAATCTGTACCCCGAGAAAGCACAGGTATGAATATCATTAGAAGTAGTTACTCCATAAAAAAGTGTTCTTAAGTATTTACATAACGAATTAACTAAATGAAATCCGTTTCTTGAAAAGGTCTGATAAAATGCACTTTGATTATGCATAGTTTAATCCGAGTCAAAAAAGCCAAAGGAGAGTCGATATTATCTATTTCCCGTAAACCCTATGCGATTGACTTGTCAACTGCACACCACCACTAATCTAATAGTCACTACTCGACCACGTCGACCAGTCTTATCTGATCTCACAACGTACGAGCATCTCCTACAAAAGATAGGTCTGTATATCCCGTTATACTGGACAGGATCGCTTGTAACCAGTATAACTAGAGCTCTCCCGTCGTTCGGCACTCCTAAGTATCGGTGCACGATAGGGGTCAGGTTTTACTAGTGAAGATAGAGGTGTCACAGGACGTCCGTTGTGTAACTAAGTTGTTTTCGCATTAGTTCTGGTTACCTGGATAAGTGGAAAACCGCATTCAGATCATGTTTATAGTTCGATTCCAATTTCAGGTTTCTATTTTGGAGCACAGTAACTACGTGCATTTGCATCAGAAATAAGAATGAATACAAGGCATCTTTGGAGAAACTGGTACAAGTATTGTAGCAAGTACCCATCTGCACTGAACAGAATGCATGTCTCTCTTTTCCTTTCCTGATTGTAAGTTGTATCACATTTCTATACGAAGTGTGTGTGTAAACGCGTACAATATACGGATTTGGTGAACTGCTTAGTTAGTCGTAAAGCAAATCCGACCACGAAAGGAAGGCGTTTCTATTCTACCGAAAAATGGATAGGAAGTTCTAGACACTATTCTTAATACTTTGAATAACATTCTTGGTTTTAGTAACGCTTTTATACCGTTAATTTAGATGTTCATCTCGATATATTTTTTTATTGAAACTGATGAGCACCAACGGTAGCGGGACCATGTCACTTTTCTTTAAATTCCGTGCGATTAAGACAGCTAATGTTAAGTCACGGAAACCTAGCCCTGCTGAATTAATATTTTAAAGGAATTAGGTATAAGATGTAGATGTCAGTGCCACATGTAATTGATCCTCTAAAGTTTACCATCATCGATCAACAACTCATTTACTATAAGATTGGTCGCATACATATGAAGCCCAAACTTAGCGTAGCGCAGCGTAGGTTGTATTTATCGAAGTCACATAATTCAATTCTGGGGTTAAATGTCAACTAGTGAACAACTCCTTAAGTAAATCTATAATAGTTTAAGTCTGAGGACAAACCTACGACCTGCGTCCTCAATTCTTGGAAATTGTTCTGACCCTCCAATTTAAACATGTGGTATATGGTTGTCAAGAAACTTACGTACCGTAGGTAATACAAATGGATGTCAAAACCGTTAAGATCATAGAAAATGCCGAGCTAAATGACTTGATTTGGTCTTAATAACTGATACACTTGGAATGTGTGTTGAGTATAAACATTGATGTTACTTATAACATAGGTATCAACCCTATGTAAAGAAAAGTGAAAATAATGTCTAATTTAATCCTTTTTAATTACTCGCCCACGGTAAACTATTGCAAATGTGACTATGAATGTTAAAGTAAACAATAATGAAGAATTGGGAAAAAATAATATAAGGTTCCTATTACTTTTTACAGTATGATCATTTACTAACCTTTATTTAATGTTTTATTCTATTTCAGCGCTTCATTCTGCACTGTTCGTTCAAATGCGACCCATTTGAGGAAATAGGCATCTATCAATCTCGGTTGTGGTTATTAATTTATCTCCCCCAATCTATTGATTACTTATTAAGATTAAGTAATAAAAGTAGATACATACATACGCGCCTGAAATTACATATAATTTTCATTTTATCATGTCTGTTAAGGTCCATGGTGAACGTACGAGTATATTTGTAATACCTCAAAAACATTTTCTGCTACGCTTTCTAGTTTGTACCTATGTTATGTACATCTACTATCTGCACAATACCTACAAATTATCCATAACTTCACTTTTTTATTTTTCATTGACGTCATAACTTCTTGTTGCACAGAATAATGTTTTTATAGTTTGCGAAGATAGATCGGTAAGTAACTTGGATTTTAAAATATTTTGCTAATCTTCTTAGCAACACCTAATCCGATGCACCAGCTAGATTTACGATTTACACATACATTACGTATATCCATACTAATATTATAAATGCGAAAGTGTGTCTGTCTGTCTGTCTGTCTGTCTGTTACCTCTTCACGCTTAAACCGCTGAACCGACTTAGATGAAATTTGGTATGGAGATAGTTTGAGACCCGGGAAAGGACATAGGATACTTTTCATCCCGAATAAATTTAGTGTTCCCGTGGGACGAGCGGGTAACACCGCGGGGCACAGCTAGTAGGTATATAACATACACATTCAAAGTTTTTTTAAGTACGTTTATGTTTCCCGTACTTAATGGTTGTATTTATTTTAAATTACTGATTAAATTACTTATGTAGACTTTAATTGTCTGATTCATAACGGTCGAAAATTACATAAATCATTTCTATTACTGGTAATAACACTCGTAATTATACCATTAAATCACTTCGAATCGACACTTGGTCACTTCGTATGCACGAAGCCGAATAACTACTTAACTGTAAGTAAAAGAAGAAGTAACTGTGCAACCGATACATGTAAATAACTTTGAAGTAAATCTGATGTGCGGAAATCGTTTGTTGTGACAGAGACGATGTCGATCTTTCGTACAGACACTATAGCGCCGCGCTCAACAATAAAAGGCGTGAGTTAATTTAGTCAGTCGATCTCAAGCGGGCTCGAGAATGGCGAAGATTAACGGAGAAATCACGGAAAGGATTACTTTAGACAAGGATTCACTCCGCGCCGCCGTTATGTCACGAAATACCTACAAATTTCGGTGGTCACAATTGTGACCCGGCCCCGCCCGGCACGTTCGAAGCGGTGCCAACGCATCGATCATATATTTCTATTGTTTATATATTTTTATGATAATTTATTATTTTTAACTAACTACAACAAGAAAGAGTCAGTGTTGTATTGAATCTGTACGCATTTTCACCGAATTTTCACAGCGAAAAGTAAACCGATTTATACAACTACAGATGTCCCATTGTCATTATGTATGGCTTTCGTTTTTCTACTCACCAAAATGAACATCTAGTGCCAGTATCACAAAATTGACCTCACTATTAATTATCATGGACACTAATAATTATGGAATATGGACCCTGGATTTTCAAACCACACATGTCTGTGTTGAATCAATCCTGAGATGCGATCCAGTGAACATTCCCAGGGTCCACCATAAGGTCGATTTTATGATACTGGCTCTAATTGCTCATCAAAGTGAATTGGAATGCGAGAACTGCACACATGTATTGAACGATTTCTGAGATCAAGTAGGCACCACTTCCAGGGTGTAAATTTGTGTGTGGGTGTGGGTCATAAATTTCGGGTCAGGTTCATCTTATTTAGGACGTACTGAATTTTCAATAAAATTTACGTGTAAAACATGTACAATTACCGATACATAGTTTCCATTTCGTTGGTGTAACCAACCCTAGGGGTATGACACCCCCCAACGTGCTACAACTGACGACGTTGCACGTGCACGTCATTGAAAATTACTAATCAGACAAAAGAGTGCGGCTTCTGTAGTGTCTTTATTATGTGCTTTAGACAGATATACATTATACAGCTTTAGCAGAACCAAATGTTAAAAAGCAAGAGCTCTATCGAAGACTTGCATGTTAATTGACACGTTTTGTGGAGAGAGACTTACTGGAAATTAAATAAATAATAAATAAATAAATATCGGACAACCTCACACAAATCAATATAGTCCCACAATAAGCTCTATTAGGCTTGTGTTATGAACCCTAAACGACGATAAACATACTTATAAAGATAAATACATACTTAAATACAAATAATATCCATGACCCAGGCACAAATATTCGAGTTCATCACACAAATATTTGCCCTTGCCTGGATTCGAACCCAGGACCGTTGGATCAGTAGGCAGTTGCTTAACAACTGCGCCAACCGCGTCATCATAACTGTCACTACACAATTTACCAATAACGTGTCCGAAAAAGGCCACTCATGAACCACCATGGGTGACTATACGCACAAGGGGTTAGAACAGCTATGGGTTGACACTTTTGCATCAAATATAGCGTACTCGGAGAATCAATTCTGACGTACCACAAAGCACTATCTATATGTTATGATGACTGCGAATAGAGACTAATGGAAACATTTCATTCTCTTTGATAATCAGTTCACTGATTGGACGATAATTTCGTCGAGGACATAACGTTTTGACATGCAGCAATGCCGAAACTAGTCGCTTAAAACAAAGTTTGTGAACATGCGTGTTAATTAACTCGACTTTTTGAGAAAAAATCTCTAGATCTCACACTACGCACATATACTACGCTATAAATGGCATTGAAAATGTAATTTAGAAATAAAGCACATGATGTAATTTGACAAATTTGTTTTCAGACCTCGTGCGTAAGGGGCCTGCCTGCCGCCTACATTGTTTGTCCGCTCGCCTTCTAAGATACCTAGCTCAAACTTTAGCTTAATTCAATCTCGAGATTCAACCCGTTTCGTGAATAGCGAGCTAAAAAAAGTTTTTGGGAAATTCTCGATCCATGGCAGCGTAAAATATTTGAAATTTTGACAAAGAACCCCGCACAAAATGATCGGTAAAAGCCGTTCGGTCGATTTGGCTGAAATTTTGTGAAAATATAGCCTCTAATACTCTGATCAGCTGTGTGAAGTGGCAACTTTAATTAATGACTAGTTTTTAAGATATGAATATTTTTATGTTCAATATTTTTTACTTAGATGTAATTCTTGTTTAGTTAACGTACACTGTAGCAACCTGGCTTATTATTTTTTCCGTGGCAATATCGGGGTGAAAAACACCATTCGAGGGTTCAAACTATCTTCACGCCGAATTTCGTCCAGTTCCGTCCGAGCGAGAGCGTGGAGAACTAACAAACTCATAGGTATGTACTACATTACAGCAATCTTAAGGTTTTTAGGTTTTGCCCGATACGAGGAAAATGTGAAGTATCCATCGCTAAGAACGCTTTATACCATACTTAATGCATTGAATGCACAAAGATAGTCTTGTAAAACCAATCAAATATCAATTAATTATACCTAGTACAGTTAAGCATCGTAATGTAGCTACTTACCTATGAGTTTGTTATTATTTAATTTTTTTATAACGGCACAACATAGTGGCTCCACTTCGCCTGATGGTAAGCAAAAAGGGGAGCCCAAGTCGCAATGGCAACTGACGAGAAACCAACGGTGCCAAGTCAGTTCACACTGCCATGCTGGCCCGAGAGATGCTTCTTCACGCTTCGTTTGAAGGGTCCCAAGTTATAAGAAGAAGGAAACACACGAGCCGGCAAGGAGTTCCATATTTTAATAGTTCGGCAGATGAAGGAATTGCCAAACTTCTTGGTGCGTGTGGGAATATTCTCCACGGTGAGGCGATGACATCGCAAACTGGCACGTGTGGTTCTATGACGGAAAGGGGAGGGTGGGATAAGAGAAAATAACTCTTCAGAACACTCGCCATGGTATAGGCGATAGAAAACGCTCAGCGACCCAATGTCCCTACGTAAATGAAGGGGTTCGAGGAATCTGGTACTTTTCTCGTCGCCTATGATGCGGACCGCCCGACGCTGCAATCTGTCAAGAGCATCGAGTAGATATCCCAAAGATGCGAGCAGTACTCAACGCACGACCGAACGTGAGTCTTATAAAGAAGGCAAAGCTGGTCCGGCGTGAAAACCGTCGCACCCTGTTCAGGATCCCCAGTTTTTTGGAAGCTGTGGTAATCAGTGACTCGATGTATTCGTTTTGGTTAAGATTGCCTAACGCAATCACGCAAACCAAGAGGAGTGCTCTGGAGACTAGGGGTAGGGAGAAACGTAGACGTCTTGGTTGAGAACGCACACACCTGGGTTTTCTTGGCGTTGAACTCAATCAGGTTAACAGAACCACATTTGCTAATGAGGTCCAGAACCTGGTCCAGTTCAACGACAAGATTCTCACGTTTCGCGCCGATTTCCGCCCTACAAGCTCCTGGCCGACCAATATATCGACCATGGACCGTACTCCACGCTCTCGCTCGGACGGAACTGGACGAAATTCGGCGTGAAGATAGTTTGAACCCTCGAATGGTGTTTTTCACCCCGATATTGCCACGGAAAAAATAATAAGCCAGGTTGCTACAGTGTACGTTAACTAAATAAGAATTACATCTAAGTAAAAAATATTTAACATAAAAATATTCATATCTTAAAAACTAGTCATTAATTAAAGTTGCAACTTCACACAGCTGATCAGAGTATTAGAGGCTATATTTTCACAAAATTTCAGCCAAATCGACCGAACGGCTTTTACCGATCATTTTGTGCGGGGTTCTTTAGAAAATCTGAAAATTTAACAATTAACCAATTTTGGGAATTCAAATTGCACTTTGAAGTCTTCCGGCAGACGCCCATTTTGACATTTGATTTATATGTGTATCTCTCATATCTGCCAAGTACAGGCAGGCACAAAAAGTCAACATTTCAAAAACCGGGGCACTACACTCGATAAGGAAAACATAATATTTTCAATGTAAAAATTGATTTCATTTCGCGCAAGATACCATTAATATTAATGTAATCGGCCACCGCAATGTGCAAAGCGTCCTATCTCCCTCTTCTTGGTCCCCGCAGGAAGGAACCCAATGCATATATTGTGGTAATTGTACAAGAAGTTTTAGGGGCAGTTTGACCAGGGTGTGCAGTCTTCGAAACTTCCGGGACTAAACTGACTTTTTACCGGGCCCAAACAATTTTTTCTGCGATTGCAAGCCCTTACTTTGGTCTTTTATGTGAATGGAACATGCACACTAAATCACTACATGGTAATAAAACGATGCAGAGGTCAATCGCCGGTCAAAAAAAAACAAAGTCGCTTCTTGCAGTCTGACTGTCCCTATGTATGCTTAGATCTTTTAAACTACGCAACATTTTTGTTTTAATAGATAGAGTGATCCAAGAGGAAGGTTTATATGTATAATACATGCATAATTTATCAGCATTGCACCCGTGCGAAGCCGGGGCGGGTTGCTAGTACAATATAAAATTCTGTTACGTCAAGTTAAGGGTAGCCCTGTCTAGATGTGGTGACTGTGACCTGGGGTTAGTTATCTACGATATGCAGTTGACTAATTGGACGATATTGTGTCGAGCGCACAACAGTTTCGAAAGGCAACAATGGCAGATCTATTAAAAACTATTTCAAATACGGATACAACTGTATCAAAAGCTCTCTGTATTTAAGCTCACGTAAAAATTGTCAGGAGCTTTGGGCTGTCCCTGATGAAAAGCTCCATACGAGTTTGGGCTATTCCTGATATTATTTCGTGAGTTCAAACATTTTTTTAATCATTATTAAAAATTACTCACGATCGTTTAATAAGATTACTAAATGAAATTAAGAAGCATGATGTAATAAACAAAATAAGCCGTAGAGTTATCCCTATAGTTTTAAAAAAATTCAGATTTGTAAACAAACACCGCAGTTTTAGATTAAAAGGTTGTAATTTTATAGCATTTTCGATACCTAACATTTTTGCCTTCATACAAGTAAGATAAAATAGGCAAACAACCCGGCCGGTGACCTGGCCCTTTGCATATCTATTTCCATATGAAAATCCGTGTGATGACATTATAAGGGTAGTGGTGTATCACGGTGTATGAACAACAACTTGATTGAATTCTAAGACTTGGGGCGTACATTGGAGAATAAGCCCATATTTCGCGTTAATTATTAATTCCTAGGGCATCAATTTTCGGGTGACCGTTTGTAATGTTCTGATTGACGAAATCAGTGGATGAATTTGACGTTTCTAGTTGCATCTGTCCAAAAATACCACTAAATGCGTACTTAAGCGATGCATGCAGTTTACAATACCGAAAAAATCGATAGCTGTTAGCTATGTTACCGGCTTGGCCGTGATATGTTCGACATATAGCTAAACGAGCTATATCTCCGACATATAGCTAAACAAGCTATATCTTCGACATATAGCTAAACGAGCTATATGTCAACGTCAATCGAATATGGCCCTTACTCGTTATTGATAATACTAGTTCAATTATGATGTCGTTTATATTACAAAATCTTCTAAAATCACATTAATAGCAAAAGTCGATACCTTAGAGTAGGTACAATCGTACTAACTTTTCGGAAAAAGTTGTTGCAATTTGGACGTTAGACATCTCTATGTAGTTTAAATTTCACTGGCAAAAATGGTTGTAATTAATACGAGTGTGAACTAAGGTATCGAAGTATAAGGAGGTACTAGAGAAGCAATCGCTAAGTGTAAAATTGTGTAATATTCAAAAAACAAGAATCAACAATTTTCAAAGTGAAAGGGAGAAAATAAAATATAAAATATTTTTTTTTTGTTTCTGCTCAGCCGGCAATTTCCTTAGTGTGCCACCGTGATAAATGAAAGACAATTTCGTAAAGTAGCCCATGTATGCATTGTAATGTAATCGGACATTATCATATGTGTGTATGCATAATGCTGACGAGTGCCATTCAGATTTATACTCAAGGTTTTGTGGGTTGAAGGTGTGTTTTTAATGTCTAAGATTCTATACTATTTATAAAACTCTAATTTTAAAAATCTCTATACAAATCATTTACGCAGTCGTTAGTGAGTAGGTACTGTCACTGTAAACTCATGGAAAGGGTACAGACGGACAGAGTTACTTTCGCGGTTATAATATTAGTCATAAATGGATATGCCATAAACTGGGATCACTTTCTTTCACGGGGTAACATTGTACCAATTTTCTATGCAAATTAAAGGCCGTTAGATATGAAAAATAAATATAAAACGAGTTTTAAACATCTGTCTCTAATGATAATTTGTATGTTAAATTTGATTATGTGCCATTGATTGAAATAATCACACAATTTGAGCCAAAATTATGGCTGGCATTTCTCTAATTTGCATTCCACCAATAATTATTGTCGGCGAACCAAATGGTAATGAAATAATTACGGTTGCTGCTGTAAATAGAAGAGGATTCAATACACATTATTTGTTTATTTAAACTTTATTGCACAAAACAAAAAGTTTTTTAAGTCAATGCAAATGGCGGATTTAATGCCAAATGGCATTCACTACCACTACCAGTCCAACATAGGGCCAATCAGAGATACTATAAGTTGGTGGAAATTAGAAATCTATGTAATTGTACACGGAGTATCTAGGGTATAAGTTAATACTTTAAAAACACACATTGACTACCTTGTTAATAAATGGGAATAAATCACGAGACGTCGGGCCTATGATGGTTGCGTCCATCGCGTGGTAAATAAATATAAGCATACGTCACGCTTTGACAAGTAGAGTTTGAGAGTGACAGATGCTTTATCATTTAGTTAGCACGCGATAAACGCAACCATCACAGACACGGTACAGTCTCAGTGCTGTATGTCATCACTGGAAACCTTCGTCCTAAGACACTGCGGTATTTGGGACGAGAAGATAATTAGTACGCAGCTTCCCGAATGCTTCCCATCTGACTTGAATTCGACGAGAGACCTCTTTTTCGAAAATTCGACCTATCCAATTTTGGTGGAAATAAATGCAATTCAAATAAATCATTGATTCTAATATCTCAGCCAATTTTAAAGCTAAGAATTCCAAATTTTGTAGCTATATTTAGTTTCAGTAGTATTTTTTAAATCACTTGCACCAAATGAGGGTCTCATGTTGAGACACCTACTTGTGTCGGGGTTTGCACAAAATTTTAGTTTAGGTTAAAGCATGTTAAAAAAAAGTAGGCACTCGAAAAACTTATTCAAAACAACAAAAACAAGTCCTTACTAAAATAGATACAGTCATCATCAAAACTAGCTCACAATGTTAGTAGGTATGCAATTTGACGTAGACCAGTAAAATAGTCAGCTACATTTGATCTAGATTTGAAGTAGTAGGGCCTCGTGCAGGGTCCGTCCGGATTGTTACTACCGTCTTGCCTGCTAACCCACCGCCAAACAGCAATGTTCGCGTTGTTGTGTTCCGGTGTGGGGGTAAGATAGCCGGTGAAATTACTAGCATAGAGGCATTCTATCTTCGTCCAAGCATTCTATCTTCGTCCTCCGGGTAGGCAAGCACTTGTGACTCCTCTGGTGTTGCAGGTGTTTATGGGCGACGGTAATCGCTTTCCATCAGGCGATACGTTTGCTCGTTTGCCCCCTATGACATAAAAAAAAAAAAAAAAAAAATAGTAAATGTTTCATTATATACTCGCGTACCTACTTTAATGCGTCAATTATAGTTTCACAGACAACATCACAATAACGCACTTTTTAATCCTGTACCAAAATTCTATACTTTATGGTACTCGCTACAGAACTTTAATATTCATAAGACATCTCACTACTCAACTCTAATAATTTCAAAAAGCTCTAACATCAGCATATTTGATAAAAAAAAAAGCACGCTACTGTTCACTGATTGGTTGAAATTACGTGTCAAATAATTTAACCAATCACGAGGCTGCCGCCATGACCATCGCGATCATGTTTTTTTTTTAATAGGTCAGTTTTAGTTGAACGAAAAAGGTTACATCAAAAATAAGAATTTATAGTGGGGAATCGCGATTAAAGTAAAAAATGTTTTTCTGTGTTTTGCTCGTATAAAAACTAAAAAGTATTGTAGGTATGCAATAGTTACACAATTGGGTCTTAAAATCTCGTACCTTACTTAGGCCACTCGGCTAGCCTCGTGACCTAAACGCGGTACTCGACTTTAAGAACCTTCATTGTGCAACGATTGCATAAAATACTATTACCGTTTTATAGTTAGCATAAGAATTCTAGGAATACGCTATTTCATATTCACAATTGTGTCAATATTGGTCTTTGTATCTTTACAATATAATATCAGACTTCATAGTCTAGGTTTGCCGTGTCAAGTATATTGCCACGAAGCACTCTCGGGAGAAATCCCGTAGGATATGGCCACTATTCCGCTCATATTTACCGTTTATCAGACAGAAAAGCTGATTTGGTTAGATTTTTAACCTTCGAAAAAGAGGGGGTGTTATAAGTTTCACGCTCACATGTGTATCTGTGTATTTGTGTATCTGTATAACTGTCTGTGGCAGCGTAGCTCCCAAGCGGATGTACCAATTTGAGCGCGGTTTTTTTTTTAATAGAAAGGCTTGTCTATCGAGATTGTTCTTAGATATGTTTGGTGGAAATAGGACCACTAGTTTTCATTGCATACTATAGGTACTTTTGCATTGTTTGTATCCAAGTTCTCAGAAATTGGATGAGGGCGACGCAAGACCGATCGCTGTGGAGAACTTTGGGGAAAGCCTTTATCCAGCAGCGGGCTTCTATCGGCAGATATTATGATGATGATTGTTTGTATGTGATATGTATGTTTTACTACATGAAATAATTTATCTTTAATTATAATACAATGAAAATATAACGAATTACATAAACCCTACTTCATGTACCTAATGCAAACCATCATACCGATCATTTAGTCTTGGAGCTTGCTAGTGAGGTGCTTGCGCATTAGTGAAGGAAATGATTTTTATTTGTAGATTTTTTATTAAGCCAAAAAGAAAAATTGTATTAATTGAAAATAGCATGAACAGACAAAAGCGCCGTCTGCCATTTCTGTCTTCAGCTTATATGTGGCGTGACGTAGACGATTCGTCGAACGCTTTTAGTTTTTTGTTACTAGATTGGTGACGTCACTATAAAGGGTAAAAATGGCGGACAACATTTCAAAATCCATACTAATATTATAAATACGAAAGTGTGTCTGTCTGTCTGTTACCTCTTCACGCTTAAACCGCTGAATCGATTTTGATGAAATTTGGCGTAGAGATAGTTTAAGATCCGAGGAAGGACATAGGATAGTTTTCATCCTGGAAATTATACTTAAAAAGATTGAAGTGAGTGAACATTTCTGTTGGGGTGCGGTGACCCTGTAGGAAATGTTATTATTAGACCAAAAGCACAATTGCTCTTACATTTGCTTAGGCGCTTTTAATAATCCCTTTTATCAAGTTCCACGCGTACGTAGTCGCGGGCAAAAGCTAGTACTTAATAAAATCATTTTTTGTACTAGCTTTTGCCTTTGGACTCCTGAGCATTTGATTGGCTTGATTCGAAACCTATATGTTGAGAATCGCTCTTTTGTCAAAATCGGCACCGATTGTTCCAATGTGTTCGAAGCAAAGATGGGAGTGCGTCAGGGCTGCATATTATCCCCAACCCTTATATATATGGGGAGTTTATAATCCGCAGTGTGCTCGAAACTTGGGACAAGGGATTTCCGATAAGAGGAAAGCGGATATCGAACCTCAGATATGCCGATGACACGGTTATTTTAGCAACGTCTGTGGAAGATATGCAGGAGCTGTTTGGGAGACTCGAGACGGAGAGCAACCGCATGGGTCTCGCAGTAAACAGGAGTAAGACGAAGCTAATGGTAGTAGACCGTGCCGAAAAACTGCCCTGTACAATTAACATCATCCCAGGGGTTGACATCGTAGACCCTACGTTTATTTAGGCGCACTCATTTGTCATGATGGCAGCTGCGTACCGGAGATAAAGAGGCGTATTGGTATGGCTAAGGACGCGATAACCCGACTGAATGTCATCTGGAAGAAGAGAGGTATAACCATCACCACCAAGACCCGGCTAGTACGCGCTTTAGTATTCCCCATATTTCTCTATGGCGTAGAAACATGGACGATTCGAGCTCGAGAAAGGCAAAGGATCGATGCATTCGAGATGTGGTGCTGGAGGCGTATGCTGAGGATACCCTGGACCGCCATGCGCACCAATGTGTCGATCCTTTCCCAGCTTCGTGTCCAAACCCGCCTATCCACAATCTGCCAGCAGCGTATATTGACCTACTTCGGCCACATAATGAGGAGGGATGATGAAAGCCTTGAAAAGCTGATCATTGTTGGGATCACGGAGGGCAAACGAGCTCGGGGACGGTCCCCAACCAGATGGACCGATCAAGTGAAGGGCCCTTCCTCAACCTAGTTTTGCTCGGTCATCAGAGATGCGATGAAAAGGCACCGGTGGAGGCAGATCATAAAAACTAGGTGTACCTAGAGCATCTATATCCACCGATGACCACGATCCTCAGTCATGAGGGAGCGACCACAGAGAGAGAGAGAACTGAAAAATATATATTAAGGTTTCCTATCTCTAATACTACTTGAAATAAACATTAGCTTAATACAATTTAACAGCAGTCAACTGGCCGCCATATTGGTGCCGCCAATTTGAATCAAAACCTTATCAATATTTGAAATTGACATATAAGCTGCAGTTAGTACACGTTCCCATACGTAAAAAGCACTGAACTTTAAGTGCAACTCAATAAACAATGCAAAGATCGACACACAGAGCTTAAGGAAAAATTCAAAAGGTTGCTTGGGCGTTTGGGTGGCGGAAAGGCTAACGCGCTGGACCGACAATCCAGAGGTACCGGGTTCGATTCTCGGTCTCTTCCACCAGGTTACGCATTTAAATTTTTCTTTGAGCTTTGATATTTGTATGGTTTATTTAGTGTCTCCTAACAATAATTGAAAGGAGACTGAGGAACGGATGGACAGTGGAATCATAGGGTTCAGTTGTACTTTTAAGGAACCCTAAAATGACTAATACGCGCCTCGGAGTATTTTAAGTAAGTACTTTATAGGCATTTTCTAAATCTCCAGCCGCTTGAGAAGCAGCACACGCGTCCATTTTATGGGACCCATTACCCATACAAAAGGTGACGAAATTACGTTCCTGAGACTATGTTTCAGTAGGTATATTTACGATATTTTATGAGAGAAGTTTTCATTAGACGGTTTTTTTTAAATGTAAGGTACCTGCAACTTATTTCGTGACGAAGAAAAGTAGTAAACGGTAAAGCATTACCGTATTTATGTAATAAGTAGCTAACTAGGTATATTTTTATAAAAATTGGTCAATTTGATTTGACACATAACTTTCACGGACAGCACGTCGATAGACGTAATTGGGAACCTCGTGATATGGCACTACGTCTGTGAACGGCCACTTTTGTCTTCGTAAAACTGACACTCCGTCTACAGCCGAACGGTTCTCATAATAATATTTAATGATAATGTGTGACAATTTAATTTTTAAAACGAAATATTATGATAAAAATACGAATACTAATGACGACGCGTTTGGCTCGGTTTGTAGACACCTGCCTACTGAGCCGGCGGTCCCGGGTTCGAATCCCGGCCACGGCAAATATTTGTGTGATAAACTCGACTATTTGTGCTTTGGTCATGGTTGTTCTATGTATTTAAGTATATATTTATCTATATAAGTATGTATATCTTCGTATAGTACCCATAACACAAGCCTTCTTGAGCTTAATTTGGGACTGGATCGATTTGTGTGAGGTTGTCTGATATTTATTTATAATGAAACCTGTAAATATTAAATAAATATTAATATAAAATCAAATTTTGTGTAATATTCTTATACTCTATTTATGTTAAATAATGAAATGACATGTAAAATTCTGTAAATTTTATATCAATTTACAGAATTTTAGTCTCAATCAATTTCAATGTGGATGAATAAAGTTTTTCTATGAGGTTTGTCTTTGCCCTGTGTCTTTGAACGTGTTAATAATATCTAGACAAAATCTAACGATTTAACTCCCTAAGGCCGTATTTGTGCAATTAAAACGAAACTATTTTTACGACATGAAACAAATAATTGCTCTAGTTATTAATTTAACACGTAAATTGAAAAGCTTCCTGTTTTACAAACACGTTATTTCTTATTAAACTTATATTTTCCTTTTTGTCGATAACGATTTACATTTCAATAGCAATGTTTCAAGGCCAATAGTTTTCATAGGCACTACTTATAGTTTTGAACATTTTCAGCTAGTATGATGGAAGTTGAATAACGTCACAAATCAGCTACTCTTTATGAAATCTCAAAAACGATTTGTTAGTATGAAGTTTCTATGAAGATACAATACAATACAACAATACTTTATTGCACACCAATAAATGTTTACAGAAGGAAATATGGCAAATACAATTTTTAAATAACTTGTCTACACAACAAGCGGCCTTATCGCTGAAAACGATCTCTTCCAGAGAACCTTTGGGTAGTGAAGATACTGGCTTACAACGTCATACAAATCAGTAGTCAAAAACACGTTTTCTTTTTAGTTTTTGTCCAATTCCAAACTTCCAACGCGGTTGGCTCAGTTTGTAGACACCAATTGCAAGCAATATTTATTGGAGTTCATCACACAAATATTTGAACATAGAACATCCATATGTTCTATGTATTTAAGTACATATTTATCTATATAGAAGTATTAACATTTATTATGGGTCAAAAATAAAACTTAAAAAATAACAAATTTATAGGATTAAAACTAAGATTAAAATATATTTATAAAAGTAAGACCTCTAGGAAGGGTGCCCATGACGCAGGCAGCATTCCCACGCTGTATGGCTATGGAAAGCCTTTGCGCGAGAAAACTGCCCGCGCGTGGGTCCCCTGTTGCCTCCTCGGGCGCTTGCTGAGCTCCCTGTGGAGTCCGCGCGCACCCTGGCCCCACGGACCAAGTGTCTCGACACCAAAAGCGATGAAGTCGTATTGGGCGCCGAGACAGCTGTATTTATTTATTTTTTTATCTATATATGGATGTATATCGTCGTCTAGTACCCATAACACAAGCCTCTTGAGCTTAATTTGGGACTAGATCGATTTGTGTGAGGTTGTCTGATATTTATTTAATATTTAATTAAAAATAGTATAATGTCCAAAAGTAAGTGTTAGTTTATTTGGTATATTTTTGAATGTTGGTATGTTTTGTGGTTTCAATGACATAATTAATTTTCACTGTTGTCAAAAACTTACCGTATTGTCACAATCCACAAAAACAACAGCAGTAAGATTTCTATAGGACTAGCTACTACCTACTCGAGTACAAAATGATCCTGATTCTTCAACGTGGACGAAGATGTAGTTATCTTAAAGTTTTCTATACGTATATCAGATCATCAATTCCGTATCGATTAATGTCAAATTATGGCGGAAAAAATTTGTATTTCAATCAGTTCTGGAATAAAATTGTTTAAATACAAAATCTCATCTTAACATCGAGAATAAATACTAACGACGAGAGCTGAATGTCAAATAGCCCGTTATTGTAAATTAAATACCAAAATCCTTAAACGTTATATTTCGACCGCCGTTGCCGCTATGAAAAAAAAACATTTTATAAAAAATTCTGTATCAGATGAATTTATTTTTCGTTGCCTTAATGAGTCATTAATTGCACTTTTTACAAATTGCGAATATCATGGTACTTAACGTGATTTACGTAAAACAATCAATACGCACCTTGACTATTAGTTTTAAGTCAATATAAAATAAAAAATCATTTTCCAACATTATATAGCTAAAAGGGATTTAATCGCGATCAAAAAGTCCCTTCCAGACCATGGACATAAAATCACGTCCGAAACGTCGAGGTAATTAAAAAAACACTTTTAGAACAAAATTAAGTCCCGTTTTGTTATAATAATTTGTAATTCTGAGAATTTCGCGTCTATATTAAAATACATACAATAACAAAACAAGAAACAAAAAGGGTTCCAATAATAGAATACTCTCAAACAATGGGTTACGAAACCACACTGCATTTAGTTATTTCATATTGTCACTGTAACTTGTACCTACATGAATTAATTCTGCAGCGCGACCGTTTATATAGCGACAAGGTCCTAAATAAAGGGCAAGTAAGCTCCAAAATAGATATTAAGGACGTCCCTTTACAAAAGTTACAGGTGTCAGTAACGGTTCTATCCAATTATACTTTTTCGCGAACTTTCTTAAGACTATTATGATTTGGGCGCTGTCCCTGCTTGGAAAATCCTCAACTTTTGCAGGTTATTAAACTGAAAGATGTATTTTGAATTGTTTTAAAACTAAGTCAAATAGAAATTGTTATTAGTAAATAGGCTACCGGATATTTTCACACATTATTGTAACAAAACAGAACTCGCTCCCAAACCCAAAAAAATATTATTTTTACTACTGCCTTATGTCAAATTGCATATTAATTTGTCTGCTACTTATGATATATATATTTAGTTATACTTTAATCGTATATTAATAGCATTATAGTCATAAATAGTCATAAATTTCCTAATACTTATTAATTGATATAAATCGAAAAGGGCTAAGTATGAACGAATAAATCTCACTATAAATTGCAATCCCACGGTAATAATTTATACCTATTAAAGTAGGTACACAGGTATCGTTAGTTAGTAAGAAAAGCTATTAAGTATGTAAAACGAAAAGAACTTTGTGACTCATGGAACATTAGTATGACTCTCATTACTACCCCTTCGGAAATAAATCTAAAAAACCGGCCAAGTGCGAGTGGGACTCGCGCACGAAGAGTTCCGTACCATTATCTGTAAGTTTCTTGTATGGGAGCCCCCCTTAAATATTTATTTTATTTTATTTTTAGTATTTGTTGTTATAGCGGAAATAGAAATACATCGTCTGTGAAAATTTCAACTGTCTAGCTATCACCGTTCTTGAGATACAGCCTGGTGACAGACGGACGGACGGACGGACAGCGAAGTCTCAGTAATAGGGTCCCGTTTTTACCCTTTGGGTACGGAACCCTAAAAAATGCGTTTACCGGTCTAAACTAGGCTTGACCGTGTGTGAATATATTATTTATAAAGCAGAAAATTAGGTTTTGAAGTGCTTTTTAGAGAACATCGCCCATGGGAGACAACTTTTTAGGGTTCCGTACCCAAAGGGTAAAAACGGGACCCTATTACTGAGACTTCGCTGTCCGTCCGTCCGTCCGTCTGTCATCAGGCTGTATCTCAAGAATGGTGATAGCTAAGGCCTAAACATTGTACAAAATTATGACTACATACATAGACCTTGATCTTTAGCTAGTAGAGTGTGACTATCAAGTATAACTATTATGTATTATGTTATTGTTCGTAAATTAATTAGCCATTTTATAATATTGTTATGTCTTGCTACTCTATCGCGCTATTGGGAAACTGTCATGATAGATGTAATAAAAACTTATTAAATAAAACTTTGTAAAGGTTTAAGCAGGTCGAACATCTTATTTAGTAACTAGGTTGTACATGTATAAAAATGGGTATACGTTTAAAAAATTACATATAGTGTATAAATGTCTTATTATTATAAAAACATTTAATAGAATAAACAAATAACATAATTGTTATGTCTCTCTGATACTGTTCCGCAAAACGCTGGTCTAATACGCCGAACAGGGAATTAGCGAGATAGCCAACGCCGTCAATGAGCCCCCGACGCGTGCGCGCTGTCTCGTGTGACTGCTGATGCTGCAATATGCGGTCGTAGTGTTCTAATTCTACGAATCCGTGTTGTAGTTGGAGTAGTATGATGTCACAATGGGACCTTTCTACGATTTTCGGGCACATGCTTTCTAAATGATCATAATATTTGGTAAGTACCTTTTTTCCCTGCCAGTACGGCTCCATATTGTAGTATACGACGAGTTTCCATTTGTCTTGTACAAGCCGCATAGTTGATAATTTGTCAAAATAAATGCCATTGTTGATTTGCAATGCCGTTATATTGTAGGCACTTTGTGCTGATGATGTTGCGACTAGTGTCAAAATTAGGAAAATAGTCGTCATTAAGTTAATGCATGTCGTTTTAAATGTTTTTGATTTCTTAGGGTTGCAGTTGTTCACTGATGTTTCAGGTATATTTGCTTGTTTCTGATACGTTGGTGTTTCATTTTGATCTGTAGGTAGAATTGTTAACTTGACTATAGGCCGTTTGATGACTCCGCTTTTTGTCTTTAAGCTGACGACTCTCACGAGTCCGTCCTTCCCCGGGTGGAGTTCAATTACCCTACCTAGGGCCCACTTACTTGCGGGTAGATTTGAATCTTGTATGACCACGACGTCATCCAACTTAATTGATATTAGGCTTTGCAGTGCGCCACTTGCTTCTTGCTGATAATTGACTTAAGTATTCTACACGCCATCTAATCCATAGGTCACTGGTTCAAATCCGGTTCGAAGGACCAAAAAGATGTATGGTTTGCACCATACACCTTTTAATAATAGTTTGAGAGCTTGATATTCAAAGAGTTTGTTAATTTGCACATAATATTTATTGTCACAAAAACTAACACTAAAATGAGTCGCGATGATAATGAACGACGGTTGAATGCGAACTGACGCGGAGCGCGTTTACCTATAATATGGAAATGAACGGGAATGCAGAGTGTGCGCTTTGGCAATAAGTATGTTCGGTTTGAGACCGTACAATAATACACACTGTATAACTAAAATAAATAATAATTAAAACTAGTTATTAAGCTAGAAGGGAACTATGGACAGTTCCGGAAGGTGCCTGGCTCAAAAGTCCCTAGAATACTAGCGGAGTTGCCGCGCACTATAGCCAGGGAGATCCTTTGAGGCAAGTACTCGCCGGAACGGGGGTCCACGCCTCGGTCTTTCAGCCTTCGCGCCAAAGCCGCGACAAACTCCTTAGCCTCAGCGCACCATGGCCCACCAGTCTCTACGGCAACCGGGACGAACTCATACACTGGTTCCAGGTTACTGTACTTCACGTGCTTTAGTTTAGCGGCGGTTTCGGCAGCCCCACCGGCGGCAGGTGTCGTATCAGCGAGGTGAGAGGGAGCAAAGGTGCTGACGCAGGTTGCGTCCCATATAAGGCTGCGACCTCTCACCCATGGGACCAGTGTTAGCCCGTCCGGTCTTTTGCCATCGGTACGACTTAAGCCCTGGGGTTCTAGGGTGCATGGGATGTTTGCCGCGACCATAGCTCGACGGATGATATCATTCAAGGCGTGATGCCTTGAGAAACGCCCAGCAGCGCGTTGGCAACTTAGGCCGTGATGGCCATTGGCCTCTACTGTCGCTCCGCAAACACAGCGGTGTGGTTCGCACACTTGGCATCCGAGTCTGAGGGCTGCGCCTATCCTTAGGGAGTCGTTATCAAGGAGGGTGAGGGTAGTGCGTGTAGCCATGCTCCAGACTCGGATGTCATGGCGGCTTTCAGGCGGGCCACATCGCTGCCCATTGCGACATTCAGCAATTCATTTCTTCTTGTTTTGCATAAGATCTCGTCCCACTGGCGTTGGCATTTAGTATTTTCAGGTATGTCAGCGCTGGGGAGTCGGACTGACCACAGTTCAAGCGCCTCGTCTTTGAATGCGATTGCCGCGTTGTCACCATTAAAAGGTAGGATCTGAGTGACAAGTTGTTGAGTGGCATGTACAGAGGCGATAAAACCGATCAGTCCGATGTCTTCAGCGCGACGGATACCCAAACCACCGTGCCGAATGGGAAGCGACGCTTGTGTCCATTGTGTCGTGTTGCAATTTATATTTAAAATGCCCTCTAGAGCCCCTTGAAGTGTACGGTCAAACATTATGATATCAGGGTACGACTTCCAGGTGGGAGATGTTCTAAGGGTGTATGTTAGGCGGGGCATGGCAAAGCAATTTCTTAACAACACTAGAGAAACGTGAGCTGAAAGTTGCTGGAGGTGTGGAAGGGATGCAGCTAGCTTTGATGTCTTGTTTTGAATTACGGGGCTAACTCCGTCGGAGAAGATAGGGGCGCCTAAAAGTGTAAATGATGGTCTATTTATGATCTTTAAATTTGGGAGAATAGATGAAAACTTAGGGATCGATGCTTTGGCAACGGGGCTACAGGGGAAGAGTTCGCATTTAGAAGTATTTAATTCTAAGCCGAGGGCGGAGAGAGCCGGGATTAGTTTGATAATGTCGTTTAAAACAGTATTAGGCCTTCCTCCTATGGTGCCGTCGTCTATCTTATTATTATTATTAGGTTAATATGTCGTTTTTGTTAACTATTTAATGTCCTGTTATATTTTGCAGTGTCCTACGGGGTTTCATAGCGGAAAAAATGCAAAATTTGCCATCTGTCGATGTACATACGAAATCAGTAAATAAACTGATAACAAATGTGCACAACGAAGATTAAATCGACTTTTGATTTGAATAAAATGCTCAACCGTCGAACAGAACAATCATGCATGGAAACTACTAAAGCCCACTATCTAAGAAATTAATCCTTGAACAAACTAGAGCAGAAACAATTAATTTTCCTCATCCGGGCATCGACACTACAAAGACTTACTAGAAGACGTCCGCAAACATCGCCCGCTTGATGAAAAAGTCATAATTATAACCCTATTTTCCGCTTCTCTGTAGTTGGGTAAAAAGTATTCTATGACCGTCAGGGGCCCAACCACATTTGTAGGAACTTTTATGGAGAAACTTTTGTCCGACGTAATCATAATGCTATTTCCACAAATATTTGAGTTACGAGCAAAAATCTGAAAAAAGGTACCTTCAAACCCCACCTACACTCTGAGCACACCCCCCACCCTCGAGGACTTTTAGTATGTTCATCTAGACACTAATTTTCTTGAACTAACGCTATTAAGATAATTCCTGAAATCATGACCCCTCCATAGAAAACTGATTTTCAATACAAATCTGGATTTTTATAATAGTATAGGTATAGACATAATGAACTAGTAATCCAGTGAAGATTAGCTCTATAGAATCATGGGACCTATAGATATGGATCCAGGTAAGTAATAAATGTAATAAATATAGCAACAAAAATCACACCGTGCATTGTACTACTGGTAAAATAAATTTGATAGGTTTTCGAATGTACAAGGTTTTAATAACGTCAATTTAATTAATTTCACTGCACAACATTCGATATTTTTGATTCGGTATTTTGTAATTAATAAGCTTAAAATTTTGCAGAAAATAACCCTTAAATCCAATGTAAGTCGTGTTTTTGCTATATACAACATTAATTATATAAAAAAACTTGCCCAGATCTTAAAACACAATAGGTATTCCAGTCAAGTTTAAAATTTACGAAATATATTTAACTAAAACATATTTCATAAAAATTATACTTCGATTTATAATCAATGTATCATTACATATATTAACTTTATTATATCTTATCATTATTCCATAAAGTATGAAATAGGCTATTACAATAAAAATGTAATTTCAGGGCAGATAGGAAATCATAACAATGTTTTACGGCAATCTTTAACTAGTAAACATTATTTACGAGTCGCAATTCCGTTGATCCTTGAGGTTTAATATCAATAAGGTATCCTGGCCTTATACTCCGAAGTTCGCAAAATGCCGCCTTAACATTGATCAAGAAAAGAATGAAAGAGGATTCGGCACAAAAATGTAATCTTGAACTCGTACTCCTGAGTACTCCTGTTTCATGAGCCGCAAGCTGTTGATGGGTTGTAAAGCGGTAATATGGATTTTGAAATGTCCCTTTAAGGTAACTACAGAACCTTTTTGAAGCCAATTTGCTAAATAGGTTATCTTAAGATGTATTCAAATATTGTATGTTGCTGTGACGAACAAAATGTAAGGAAATATTTAAATTATTTTAGATTTACCAATTTAATTGTCACAAAAAAGAATTATATGGTTTCCAATTCAACTCTATTACTACAACTTACAATTTATTAATTTAAAATTGTGATTAGGATAAGATTGACTCTGTATTTGTATAAATAAATTAAAATTCAACTCTAGGGGCTAAAACTATCACTTTAGCTAAAATGACGTACTTTTAGAGCAGAAGTAGTGAAAACGATTTATTTGCATAGCACATTTTAAAAAGTTATTCACCAAATAGACAGTGTTGATAAAAGAAGGCAAGGTCAAGAGTACTCTAAAACGAGGGTACGTATGAAGAATTTCGTAAAAGTTGCTGAAGCGAAAGGGGTAAGTCTCGCAGCAAGTGGAAAGAAGTGATTTTTGCCTGCCGCTATGGCAAAAACGCGTGATGGATACATGTTTGTAGAGAGTTTTATTTTAGCCTAGTTGCCTTCTATTTAAAAATACCACTGTATATATGTTCGTAGATTGAACCAAAGTACTGTTAATTTCTGAAAGTTATTGTGCAATAATTAGCACTGTCTAGAAATTTAATACGAGTAGAATGCATCTAATTTATTAAAAACTATTCAGCGACTGACCCAGCGCATTTAGAGTACGAAACTAAAAATATCACGATAATTTAATAGTACTGGTTTGTAAATTACTACTAAGCACTATGTGTACTTATATACTTGTAGTATTAGTACTTCGCAATTGATTCGATGAAAAAATAAATCATGAAATATTAAATTTGTATTTAATTTGTTATGTACTACGTACGTGTACTTATACTAGACTACCGCACTTCGTGTTTAGAAAAACATGTCTCACAAGTTACATACCGGCAGGCCATATAGCGGACCTTAGTCTCGCGAAAATATTTATTAGACTTTTATATAAAATGTTTAAACTACCCGTTTTTTTCACTCTTTACTGATATATTATGTGTGAAAAAAAGGGTAGTTTAAAATTTTTACTTTATAAAATCGAGGGTAAGTATATACAATAAAGTAATGAAAAAAGAGGGTATATAGGTAATGTGGGAACATGATAACGTGAAAAATGTGGGAAACTAATCCAACCAGCCCCGGATAAGAATAAAAATAAAATAAACATTATAAATAAATAAAATTTATTCATATATTTATTTTATTAATATCCTAGACTAGACGACGATATACATTCATAATACATATATAAAATATACAAATACATAAATAGATAACATCCATGACCCAAGAACAAATGGGATTCGAACCCAAGACCGTCGGCTCAGTTGGCAGGGTGCACTACAATCTGCACCAATCACGTCGTGAGTAATATTTGCAGCAGCACAGATTCAATTTCCGTTTTTAATTAAGACTTCGCTCGTCTAACATCCTTCTATCTTCGAAAAGGTGTTTTTAAGTTTATTTGTGGCGTAGTCGAATCTACAAAATTCAATATACCTACTTCACAGATTTTTGTCCGTTCACAAACCTCATAGTAGCTGTATGATTTCATTGGTATTTTGAAAAGTTGTAGGTTTTGGTTTTCGTTTTTAATTTAAGGTGATTTTCATTCTCGCATACATAATATTATGGAAAGATGCGAAATAACTTGAAACGTTTAGGTTCTCTAAGGTTATATTCACGTCGCGGCGTAACCCATACATACATATATGTCACTCTGTATCTGTATGACCGTCCGGATTTAGAATCACTTTATAATTTCATATCTCCTTTACGATTTGAAGCATTTCTCAAAAAGTTTGTACAAAAATAAGACTTCAATTAAAGTTCGATATAATTTTCCTATTTCGTTACGAATTATTTTAGTAATCTTATATCAGTGTTAAGGCTATGTTTGATAATTAAGGTTTTGTTATGCTTATACTTCCTTAATTATATATAATCTGAAATCTATGTATGGAAATCACTGAGAAAATTGGTAATAAAATAGGAAGAAATATAATTGAGCATTAATTGACGTCTTAATTGTGTAGGTATACACTTTTTGAGAAACCCGCCAAATCGACCATTTTGAATAGCCAGTAAAATTGCGGACTGTCGTATAGTCAATTTCAAAAAAAATACTTTGGAAAATCCAAGGTAAGGAACCTAGAGAAAAAAATATTTAATTTAATGGTGTTAAAAAATTGTACCAACCCTATTAAGGTTCATAACTTTGCTTTATAATATTTAGGCATAAAAATTAGGATTTCTTTTCTACTTATTAAATAAAGGCTATCAGTAAACCTCACACTTTTTTATATCTCGAAACGAGTTAGCCTCGGGAAAATTCGCGGTACCTAAACAGTGGGCATGAATATATAATATTAATCGTTGTACATACCTAAGCGCCATGTAGAAGAAGATTTTTTCTTTTTTCCGGGCGTAAATGCGAGAAAAAATGTGTCAAAGTGAACATGGCTTAATTTGAATGCTTAAGTATTTATATGTAATACGGCCGTTTATGGCACAAAAAACATATATTTCGACCCTCTCAAAGGAACCAAAATGTATAAGGTCCTATGCAATTTGCGAAGTAATACCGTCTAATTCTACAAGTATAGGGAAATATATGAAAGCTATACATTTGTTATAAAATAAATCAAAATGTAGTCTTTATATAAAGTACGTAAAACAGTTTTACAGTTTATCTTTTTGTTAGAGCAATAGGCAGTGCTTTCATAGTTAGAACGGAATCCTCGGTGCGCGAGTTTGACTCGCACTTTACCGGCTTTTTTATTAAATCTATAGTTTGAACAATTTTATACTTAGGTTACAATTCATAGTCATTACAAAAGTAAGGCAAATTAACATGTACGAATAATGAAATACTTATAACGCGTTAAGAAACAAAAGACCTAGCGAAAGTAAGTTGCTTTCACACTGTTGCAAAAGTTTAATGAATTTCTAACAAATTTACTAAGCGTAAATGCTTTTGAATTGAAGGGGGTTTTCCTACTACCTTGTATTTTAAAAGTTTGATTTTAAGGCTCCTTATCGGTTCAAAAATGCTGATTGTTTTAGTCATTTTTCTGTATGATCAAACATGTTTCTTAACATATTATCAATGTTTCTACTTAGAAGAGGGTCATTGCAATTTATTGGTATATATTTGAAACCTACAGTTTGAATTTTTCATTGATAATTTTTGTTTTAAAAACTACTCGAGATTGACAAAATTTACGAAGAAAACCTTTTTTTTAACTTATGTTTGACTGCAGGCAATGAAAGCATGAAATATCTATGTTACTTTCTAGAACTCAGTAAACAGTATTATACACATCAAAAAGTTGGTTAAAATTATATATATAATAATATGATATTATATTTGTAAAAAATATGAAAAAAACTAAAATTAACAGGAATAAGGCCTTTTAAATTTTGTATACCCTGTTATTGACAACATAACCTTTTCGTTTCGATTTACTTTAATTTTAAAATACTCCTATAATTTTAATTTTACCGTGGTTTCTCCTGAAAAGTGACCTGTTCTTTAAATATTTAAAAAGTGATTTAATTTTATTTCACCTTAAATCAAATGTTAAGTATAATTTTTTTAACAGCTCGATATTGTTTAACCTAAATATTTAGAAATTGTTTTATAAGATTCCAAATGATTAAAACATAGTTATTTGAATATAAAAAAAATCCATCAATTAATTTAAACTTTTCGTAAGTCAAAATCTTCTTCCCACGTCCAATCACACGAAAATCTTCAAAAAAAAATACTTACGGTAAATCCAGTGTCCAAATATTCACGACAGCTACTTGCGCGGGTTCTCAGCACATGATACCGGGCCTTGCAAGAGTAGAGTGCGTTGGGGCGGGCGGCGATCGGACTTTTAAGCACGCCATAGACTTGCGGCGGCGAAGAGGGGACGCGTGGGTGCGCTGACGTTGTACGCAGACTATAGCTACCTATATACGTAGGTATAGGGATTGTGATTGAATTTGCATTTGTACTTAAATCATATTTCTGTCTAGGTCTGGGTTGAATACATTCTTTTTAAAAATCAGATAAAATGGATTTAATTTCAATTGTAACACCCAAGTTTTTTTTTAATAGGTACCTTTTAAACACATATTAAATACAAAATCAGTATATGTACAATGAGCTGCAGAATTGCATAGTCCATTGTACGTATTAATTAGGTATGGACTATGCAATTCTTTCATTGTTTACGTAACTTTCCTTCATACAATAATACATTTACCGTTCAGTTTAAATTTGTATTCCGAATAACAAAAGTATAAAATTATGTAATCAAAATACAGCTGGAATGGTTATAACTAATAATTTGGAAAGGCTCTATTTATATTAGAAATAACTATCCCTTTCCACTTTAGAATAACATAAAGTTTCAAACTAAAGACAGTACTTATTCACTCTTTGCGCCCAAATGAATAAAATGGTTATTGTATTTTTATAATTCCCTAATATATTTTTTGTCTTTGCCCCTATTATTTTTAATTACTTAAGAAAAAAATCCAAAAATGAAGTATGTGTAAAATATACATCTGAAGATCCATGAATCATTTTACGGCGTGTACTTATTTATGTACATATTAATGTATAGTTGCGATTTCGTCACGCCTAAACGACTAAATATATATGTAGGTATCCACAAAAAAATATATATACCTACTCTTCACTCGATTACGGAGAAGCTAAAAGACGGTTTCGCATTGTCGCGCGGAAGACCTCCAACTAGACTAGAAGATGTGAAAGAACAAGTGTAACTAAAATAAAAATAAAAAAACAAAAACTGGTCGTAGACTTGAGCTATTGAAGTGAATGATGAGTATTAGTATTTTTATCGTAAACATAGTCCCAGGCATCGTCATCAATGGAATTCGAATAAAGTTACAAAGTCTACATACATTCCAGATGCAGACAGGTCTACACGTCTCTCTAAGTCTACGTCCCCGCCCTACGCTCGCAGGCCAGTCAGCGCGCGGATTCACGGTTAGAGAGGGACGACTGTGGGGCGGTCTTGTTGTCTCTGTTACCCCGAACTTAGGAAAGTTAACTTTTCTTCAACTTTGTTTCAAACAAGTGGGGTACTTAAGCGGTGCTGTGCGATACAATCGACAACTTTTCATATTTTTAAGACTACAATTTTATTACTATTCTGAAACCCGCTTAGAAAGAGAACGTAATCACTGTTTTTATATTTTTCCTGGGATTACTAATTATTTTGTTATTTATAGCCTAGCATGCGTCGGTCCGGCCCAGGGATATTAGTGGCGCTGCAAACAGCTTTCATATGGCAATAATGTGCATAGGTACGTCATATTTGCATTATTAAACGTCAGTCAAGGGTTTGTCATTATCAAAATTCAAAACATTGTTTACCGGAATGCTGGTCAATCCTTCGTTCTTCTTGCGAAATAAATATTGAATCCTATTGAAAAAACTTGACTTTCATCACTGTGGATAATTTTGGCTTTATTATGGAACAATTACTTGAAATTTTCGCCGACTTTCAACGTCAGTAACCAAAAATTTGCCAGTAAAATAATTTAGTACCACTGAAAATCCGCAATATGGCGTGGGTTTTAAAACCCCTTGCAGGGCTATACTTATTAAAATTTACTCATTTTAAAATGTAGGAACTTTAAAATTAGGACACAATGTGTCTTATTTAAAAAAAACGAATGACGTAATGCTTGACATTGTTATTGTTTTTTATTTCGGGTTATATTATATATTTTCTTATATTTCTTTACATATTGGAAAATTAATTAAAATGTTTTTTAGGGTATGACTCATAGCTCTCAATCTCCATATCAATTGCCACCTATTAGAAATATGAAATGTTGTCAATTGCCGATACTTATGATAAGTTAGTCATATTGACTGCTTAAGATTAATTTTTCGTACCTATTTAATATTCATTCAATGAAAATAATTCAGTTTGTTTATGTATAATTTTTCTTATTATGTAGGTACTCATTTAGTCAGAGACTATTTAAACAGATGTTTGGATCTAATTAATGAAGATTCTGAATTGGTTCTTATTTTTCAATAGTTAATTAAGTTAAATTTTCCATCTGTAACGTTTCGCCGAATTTTCATTTGTCCGAAAGTTTTAGGATTTTATAAACATCGATCATTTTGTACCACATTTATGGCAAATAAATATATTTCTATTTCGATTTATGTTAGGTTAGGTTTGAATTATAATTATTCTAAAAAAATAACAGTTTTTAAAAAAAAAAGGCTTTCGGTCAACTGAAAATTTGGCGAAACGTTACAAATGGAAAATATAAATTACCTACTATTTCGATGTTTTAAACTAATGTTAACACTTAATGTGCGTGACAAGTTAGTGTCAATAAGATTCGACAAGAGTTTACACATAAGTTTAAAACACTGAAACACTAATTTATGTTTCCCACATTATACCGAAATAGTTACTTAGCACTGTGACTAAAAAGTGCCCGAACGATATCTATACTCAAAGTGTGTTGATAATCAGTTCTATGGAGCGGGGTCATTAACACGTGAATTTTTTTAACATTGATTGCGATGCAGGATCTTTCGCGGCGACAGCCGTACAACGTACATCTGTTGGTAAACAATTCTTTTTCCTCTCATCACGCCGAAACGGCAGGACAAATTAAACCAATTTTGGTACAGGGATTGCTGAACTTCCAAAAATGGTTATAGGATACCTTTTACCCGACTACGATAAAAATAATTAAGTTTTACGCGGACGATGTTGCGTCTTCTACTTAATAGAGGATAAAAGTTATAGTTCTTTTTTTTCTTTCTTGCGGCAGGGTTAATTAATTTAATCCAAATCTTTCAACCGTTTTGGTGTAATATTGCTACACAGAAACATAGATAAATAATTTAATTAAAAAATTAAGTTTACACGTATGAGTAGGTACATGATTTTATTAAAATTGTATGTTATGGTCATTAGAGATTCATAAAAATATAAAAGTACCTATATTAAATCATAACTTTCATAACTTACTTATTTAAGTAACTATAATATAAAGAATTAGTTTACTAAGTAGTAGGTTTGCATATAAATGTACCAAAATGCCCATTTATAAGACGGTACACCCCATAGGGACCTGTTAACGTTACTGAAGCACAGTTCAGCACATTCGAGCCCCCAGAGACATCGCAATAGATGCAGGGACATAGGCTACTGCCACAGCTAAGTGCTGTACTATACATATAACGTCCTAGATTGCATATTCAAAGAGATTTGCAATATACATAAATTAAGTAAGTTAAGTGAAATGAGATAAAATGAGATGAAAAAAATGTTTTTATTGTTTATTACATCTCATTTCGAAATAAACAATAAAAACATTTTTTTCTGAAATCATAAAATATTTTTGAATGTTACACAAACCTAACCTAACCTAACCAAATCTAAAGGTTATAATTTACAAAATGGCTGAAAAATTTATGACTTACGAGTAAAAATTCGTCGACGAAATGAAAATTCGACGAAATGAAGCATTCGGTGAAACGTTTGTCGACATTTCAAGGGTATCCGAATAAAAACAAACAATAATTTATTCATAAATGAGATGCAATAAGATGAACTTAGATGAAATGAGATTAAATAAGATGATATGAAATGGGATGAAATGAGATGAAATTAGATGAGATGACCACTTACTCGTATCCAGTCGGCACTTTTACGAATCAGATTGTGAATCTACCGGCAATTCCCAAGAGAAGGCCGCTGTTGAGAAGACCGAGGAAAGAAACTCATAGGTCTTATCACGCCTAATATGGCCGGACCGATCAAAAATATTTTGGTACACCGGTAGCTATGCTATGACTGTTACTCTACTACGCATATACGCACAAAGAGGGCTAAAATGTACTTAACCTACTACTCCGTAGAAAGTCTCAGACTCCTTTGAATCAGAGGTTAACATGGTCGACAACCAAAACGTTTGACAGCATAACTCACTCAATCAAAATTTATTTATATGTGGCGTTGTGTGACGACAATCCACCATCGAATGACGTAGCTTACGGTTCTATTTTATGGTTCCTTATTCGCGTTTGCTTTTTTCTCATTGTCTATGGCTAACTACGCCTAAATTTCGTTTAACTTTTTGGTCTCTACCCAAATTTACTCTTAAATCACAAAGAAAAACCTCACGGTCGTGACAATGTAGGTATAGGTAAAAGATATTTTGAACGACACGATCGAGATTTTTCGCTAAATTGGAAACTTACACTTGAAGTTCAGTGCTACCGAAAAACTGATTATATCACGTGTTTACAGAAGCTTACAATTTCATCATTATCGTTATCAGCGTTCATCATTATCGAGTTGTTGACGGGACTACTCGAGGGCGAAAACAATGTGCAATCAAAACACCTATTATCTGAGTATTACATTGGATTACAGAGAGATTAGTAGGGAACTTATTTACAACTAATCTAAGTATGATAGATATTTTTTTTAACCCCGACGAAAAAGATGGGTGTTATGAGTTTAATATGTGTATCTGTGTGTCTGTCTGTGGCAGCGTAGCTACCAGACGGATGGACCAATTTAAATGCAGTTTTTATATAAGTACTATATAAGTAATGTAGTCATGTAACGTAGATTAAAGGGTTGTAGAACTTTACAACTTGCTATATCATGTATTTTGTTGTCATGTTGATAGCAAAAAGTTAAGAAGAAACAAAAGGATTTTGAAAGAGACTTGAAATTTTCGCAAGTGATTTTTCAAAAACGCAAAATCAGGTTTTTAGCGTCCTTATATTTCAATAAAATAAAAAAATGTGTGGTTACCAAGTATATTTAATAGCAAAATTAATTAAATGACTAGTTCTTCGAACACGCCTAAGTAGCCATTTGTATGAAGCATTTTCAGGAATCCAAATTTTTATAATGTATTAATTGTAGAGCACTCTAAAAGGCTGTTGTATAGATTTTACAAAACCCTACAAAAAATCCGTTCCATTTTCACAAATAGGCTACAGAAAAATATATAAAGATTTTTTATCAAAGTTATAATCACATTGAAGTTAATAACAGAATGTTGACAATTAGGTATCTTCATTAGAATTGAGTCTATCTAAACAAGTAATGATACCTATTTACATTAAAGTTAATAATATTTATTACAATTAATTCTTAAATAAATATGCCGAACGTTACTAATTAAATTTACCTGTATTTAATTCAGACTCATAAATGGATCAGAAAAGCTTAAAAGTTATTACTTTATGAGTAGGTACCTACATAAGAGGTGGGTTTGTATGAAGTAAAAAAAAAGTTTAGCGCCCTACCGAAAGTAGAGGTCAACTGCGCTTTGTACCCACTTTAACAAAATTACTCGCCATTCAGAATTTGACGCAATCAAATCAAAATACCATATATTAGGGCTCCTTATCCGTACAAAAATGCTGATTTTTTTGTCATTTTTATCTATGATAATAAATAAATAAATACATATAAATAAATATCGGATAACCTCACACAAATCAATCTAGTCCCACAGTAAGCTCTAGTAGGCTTGTGTTATGATATAAGATATAAGTACTTATATAGATAAATATATACTTAAATACATATAGAACAACCATGTCCCAAGCACAAATATTCGAGTTCATCACACAAATATTTGCCCTGGCCGGGATTCGAACCCGGGACCGCTGGCTCAGTAGGCAGGTGTCTACAAACCGAGCCAAACGCGTCGTCATACGATCGTCATATGATCAAACATGTTTCTTAACATATCAATGTTACTACTTAGAACAGGGCTATTGCGATTTATATTGATATATATTTGAAACCACCAGAAACCTATGTTTTGAATTTTTCATTGATAATTTTTGTTTCAAAAACTACTCGAAATTTACAAAATTCACGCAGAAAACTGTTTTTTTTTTCGACTTATTTTTGACTGCATGCAACTACGTTACTATCTAACTCAGGGAAAAGGTTTATTCACATCAAAAAGTTGGTAGAAATTATCAATATATTTATCATACTATGAGATAATAGAATATACATTTTATGATGTCTAAAGCCTCTAAATTTCAATGAGAAATAAACTGCCAGTACGACAAATGTCGAATATTGCCCCTAGAAGTCTAATGTAGAAATATGGCCCCGAGATCTCCGACAAAATGTGAGTGACATACGTCAAAGCAGTGCATTTGCAGAGTTTGCAGTACGGTTGTACCCAAGCAACAATGCATGGGCATTATCAAATGAATCCCACGTTATCATAAGCTCATAACGATGATGTAATTGGAGAGTGGAAGGACCAATAAAGCGCCAACAGCGCTGGCAATCAACTGATTGCAGTTATTAACTCGATATGACTCGTGCGTTGATAATGTACGCAACCCGGCTCTAAACATGGTAGTGAAATTGTTTTTTCTCAAACATGCAATGAAATATTGTCTTTACGTTCCTTATAATAGGCTCGGAAGTATCGCTTTTTGGGCGCAACAACTCGAGAGGACTGTAAAGGGATTTCATACTGCTTTTCAGGCCTAGGCCTGCAAAGTAACTTAATTTTTTTTGGTTTCAACAACAAGGTCATTCACACAGCTGGCTGGTTTGACAAAAAGCAAGGTTTTGTTTTTAAAGGTTGGTTGTTAGACTAAAATGTCCTATTTGTCAATTAATAAAATGTTGTTCTTTGAAGTATATTTTTTTATTTTATTGTATGTTTGAGAAAAGCACTATACATGCCTCGTCGTGAAAACGGATTCCCGGCCTCGTATCACTATCCGTATATACCTACTTGGCCGGAAATCCTCATTTTCCCGGCCTCTGATGTAATGTACTATTGTTGGTTAAACCTTGTTGGTTAAACAAGAAAATAATTGATAAAACTAATTTATTTATCACATTAGGAATCATCAAATTGTGTTTATTTGGAGTAGTGTCCAGTTTAAGATTGAGGCGCTAATTCGAAAGTAGATACTAAAAGAAATAACCAAATTAGCGATGGCTCAGGTATATCTTAGGTACGTCCCTTTTCACTGCTATTAAAATGCAGTGTTTGCGATTCGAGCCGTATAAAGTGACATTTCTCGGAACTACCGTCAAGTTAAAATTGCACCTAACTAAATCTATGGCGTCGCATATAAATGAGGCGCAAACTTAATGCGACCGGGTTGATAAAGTGGCGTTACACTGGGTATGTATATTACGACTTCGGAGATCGCTCCGAGTATATATCGAATAACTATTAGTCCCAGTTTCTGTCACTTTAAAGAGGTAGACTAAGTCTTCGTTGAACATCAAAATTAAATTTTATTTTTTCATTTTCATTCAAAAAAGGTTCACAATAAAACAAGTAAAGGTTATTAGAATACTAATTTAATAGGACTCGAGATACATTCGTATTACAAGAGTTCTAGATATTTGTCCTAACTAACCCATTTCAATACCACTCTTTATAGGTACATACTTATTCGTATTTTGCGATCTTTCATACTTAAGGCCCAAGAAGAGAGTATAAACTTGTAAATTGTAATGAACTGCTAAAGTACAGGCTTTTGTCTTTAAGCTAAGTCGTATTTAAATTATCCCACTTAGTTTCTAAATTAGGATTATCCTCAAATTAGTCCTACGTAGCATTTTAAACTTCGAAGTTCCGGTTATTTAGAAATTTACAGACATTTTGTCATAGACAAGGTGTTGTTGAGTCTTTTGTTATGATTTAAAGTCCGAAACTCTGTGAATTTACATTTATGACGAATAATTAACACGAGATACCAGCTGACGCGTGGGAGGCGTTGACGGAAGAGATCGAGTGTTGCTATATTATATTTTAAATTTAGATTAATTTTGCCAAAACACAAGGTGAAAATTGGATAAGACGTAACAATTTTATTATAGCCTCATCTTAAACTACAAGCTGTTACAATAAAACGGTCCGGTAGTTTTGAATTTTTAATATGTTGTCTAGGATGGTTAGTGAGTGTTTCTAAACTACCGGACCGTTTGTAAGGTCAAACTCCTTTATTTACTGGATTATAGATATATCACCTATCATTTCAAATGATAAACGCAATCGTCTTTCCCACTTTGGTGAAGCCAAAAGGCCGTGCGAAATAATGTGGCCAAGCTGGATATCATCATGTGATACGGGACTCTCAGTGCGTCAGTTTGACTCGCATTCGTGTGTAAGTCTGTCTGTGTGTAGCAATCTGTAGTTTATCATTAATCCCATCAAAAACATAAATGTAAAATGAGAGCCAAGTTCAATATCGCGTGCACTTCGCCGACAAAAGAATTGAGATCTGCAAGGGCGCCAAGTTCTTTGCCCTAAAATTTTTAGATACAAGGACATGCGACATACTCAATGCATTTATTTTACTTGGGGAGTAATTCAATATCAAGATTTGACTTGGCTAGTTTTCACAAACTAACTAAATTTTATAAAAGTAACATAGTCATAGTCATAGTTCATTATCAAGCTAACAGTATAAGTAACAAGACGTACACTAACTTGCGTACTTACCTTCACGAAAATAGGTAATGATTTGATTGATTTTGATTTAAAATATAAATTTATATTTTAAAACTAGCCAAGTCACGTCTTGATATTGAATTACACCCCAAGTAAATAAATGCATTGAGTATGTCGCATGTCCTTGTATCTAAAAATTTTAGGGCAAAGAACTTGGCGCCCTTGCAGATCTCAATTCTTTTGTCGGCGAAGTGCACGCGATATTGAACTTGGCTCTCATTTTACATTTATGTTTTAACATTGGAAATGTTTTTTCGATCGCGTTGGTAGGGGACCGTTTTCAGCGAAAGTGCGACCTCGCTCTGGCGTCGTCAATTTTGGGGCTACGCGGGTCAATGGGGTATCAAAAGACGTGTCTTGACGAGATCTACAAAATAGTGTAAAAAAAAAATTAAAAAGTCAAAAACTTTTTCGAAAAAGTGCAAAAATGTCGAAAAATTACTTGATTATTTTGCAACTTCTCAACTTAAATCGACGATATCTCAAAAACGAAAAGCGATATCGAAAAAATAAAAAAAAGCACTCGGGGTATTGAGTTGGGCTACAGTTTGCAAAAAACGGAACTTTACTATCTGTAATGGAGTTGGAGAAAGCTTTACCTTTATGTGGCGGAGTTTTCGCGGCGTGCGGCGCGCGCGTATATTAGTGAGTTTCGTGTACTAGTAAGTTTAATATTTTTTTAGTTAAGTTGTAAACCTTGATGTTTTTAGATGTTTGTAATAAAGTAAGTAAAAAAAAAATGTAATGTATACAATAAAATACTTTTATGTATAAAAAAAATATTTCTTTGGTTCTCTATTTGCTATACAATCTACTACCTATGTATCATACAATCTCGTGCCCTTCTAGTACTTTGAAAATGAATCGTATAAATTAAACAAATAGTACATTACATCAGAGGCCGGGAAAATGAGTAGGTATATACGGCCGAGCGAGCGTGCGAGCGAGGCCGGATAGTGATACGAGGCCGGGAATCCGTTTTCACGACGAGTATGTGCATGTATAGTGCTCTTCTCAAACATACAATGAAATAAAAAAATTAACTTCAAAGAACAACATTTTATTAATTGACAAATAGGACATTTTAGTCTAACAACCAACCTTTAAAAACAAAACCTGCTTTTTGTCAAACCAGCCGGCTGTGTGAATGACCTTGTTGTAGAAACCAAAAAAAAGTTACTTTGCAGGCCTAGGCCTGAAAAGCAGTATTAAATCCCTTTACAGTCCCCTCGAGTTGTTGCGCCCAAAAAGCGATACTTCCGAGCCTATTATAAGGAACGTAAAGACAATATTTCATTGCATGTTTGAGAAAACAAAATTTACTCTGCCTACTACGTGGCGTGATGAAGCAAATATTAATTTTCAACTTATTTTATTATTACTGTGACACGTGCGACAGGCTCTGTACCACCTTTTTCATAGTCAATTTTTTGTATTATTGCTCGTAAGCGGCCCTATCCACTCACTTTCTTCGAATTTTGAGTTGAACTCTATTTATATAATAAAATAAAAGCGTTGACAGGAAGCCGTAGTTACCAAAAGCAATTGAGTGGCTATAAACAATGAAGTCCTATTTTTTTCATGGTCTCAACTTATTTTAACAATATAATTACTATTGCTTTATGACTCCACTATCCTTTATCTTATTTTATACGTAGAGAACGAGAACTTACCTATAGACTGTTTTTTTCATTTGTTACAAGATAAATTGTTTGACACATGAAGTAGAAAGTTCCTTCAACTAAAAAATTATGATTATTATTTCTATACTTCGTCTTCTCGAACGTAGGAATAGCGTGGCTTGGGTAATGCTGATGATTCCACATCTGGCGGACGAGAGCGTGTGTGCAAAAGGCGAAAAAAAGGCTGAGCTTTGTTAAAGGGCGTAGTCCGTTTATAAAAAATAACGGTACTCGCCGGTACTTGCTACTAACCCTTGTGTTTCTCTTGCGCAAAGAGTTGTTTCCATTATAGTTTGCCCTATCTAAGTGCATTTCCAATGTACCAGAAGGTCGTGAAAGGCACGAGATCTGTGAATTTTTGATGGGATATCATTACTTTTTGTACAGAAATTATTATGATGTGTAAATTACTTGATTATTATTTGTTAATTAGTTCTGTGTGCTATTCTAGTACATCTTTTGAAAGTTTTGAACAAACAAAGAATTTTTCAAAACGGTTAGTACGTATTGGATTTTTATGTGCATGTATGTGTAAGTGTGTGCGTGTGAGTGTATATGCTATTCTAGTATATCTTTCAAACAAAAAAAGAATTTTCCAAATCGGTTTATAAATGACAGAGTTCTGAGGCAACAACCATCAATAATAATAATAATAATAAAAAAAACATAAAAAAATCACTGTTTTAGATTTTTATATGTATACACACACAATTACTAAGCTAGATGCCAAATTTCACCTTTCTAGGTCACCTGGAAGTGGGTTAGGTTTTTGATTACTAGTGAGTCAGTCAGTCAGTCAGTGATAAAAATACCGTTTTTTGGACTTTAATATCTCAATAACTATTTAACCTATATTAATGAAATTTGGGGTTCTACTTGTTCTAAAGTATCTTAATACATAAGCCAAATTTCATTTTTTTATGGTCAATAGATTTGGAGTTATTGGGGGGTCAAAAGTGGCTCCAAACGGTTCGTGTAATATAACACACGGCTGCTGCTCGCCAGTTTCTGCAGTGAACTTGGCTGGACACGCTGCCGCGTGTCTAGATATGCTGGGAATCGTACAGCTGTTTAGTTTCTAAGGACTCCCGAAAGTTAAACCAAATGTTATTGTTGAGAAGTGAGCGCCTCCTTGTTTACTAACCGATTGTCGATTCCTATTTCCAGATCCTGTATTATACAGGGGCTGAAGCTAAGTTCCATATTGCAATTCGGTTATTTCAAATAATAGAAAGAGTCAAACTTTAACAACGGTAGCTTGAAAGTTGCCGAAATGTAAGGGAAGTTCAAATAATGAATGATACGCGATATAATTTCAATCACATACAAATTATGAGAAAAAAAACACACACCTAGGATTACCTAGGAACATTTAAAATAAATATTTAATTAAATATTCCAGTTCTTCACACGAATATTCGCCGTTGCCGGGATTCGAACCCAAGGACCGCCGGCTCAGCAGGCAACTGCACTACTACTACGTTAGAATATTTTCTTAGTTTGTTTAACTTTAGTACGCAAGTGTGAAAGCTTAGTAGAGCAAGCAATAATCGATTTTCATACTTACTACCCTGGCCTAGGATATTAAAGTAATGCAGCGGGCTTATAATGGTTACTTTTATCGCAAAATAAGAGTCACAGCATCCGTCACGTTTTGACACAATACGAGTGTTGACAGATGCTTCGTCACTTAATTATCATTATCACGTGATAAACGCAACCAAGATAGACCCGCAGGTGACATAAACGAGAACTTCATATCTTAATTTTGCAACAGAACATGTTTAAGAAAAAATACTTCCCTTAAGCCATTTGAATAAATGTGTCTTAAATTGTTTAAACGGAAGATCTTTCGGGACTTTCAGTAATTTATTAAATAAACGAATTGAGATGGGTTGGGTGAGCCTTTACGATATAAATCTGCGTTTGTTTTCGGGTGGACCAATTTGTTTGGGTAACCGGTATTGAAGTTAAAATTAATAGTTTATTAGTTACTAGCGACCCGCCCCGGCTTCGCACGGGTGCAATGCTAATACTAAATATGCTATGCATGTAAAAACCTTCCTCTTGATTCACTCTATCTATTAAAAAAACCGCATCAAAATCCGTTGCATAGTTTTAAAGATCTAAGCATAGGGTCAGACAGCAGGAAGCGACTTTGTTTTATACTATGTAGTGATTAATATATACCTCGTCTATCGTATATCTTGGAAATAACCGCATAATTTAATCTGAGAAACTATACGTAATCATGAAATTAATTCATTAGGAATTAGGTAAAAATACTTTTTATTAACTTTATTACGTACATTTATACCTACGTCCATATAAATTATGAATTGCCAATTACCAAATTACCAAAAAAAACCTAAAATAAACACATAGTTTTAAGTGTCTTTTATTAAAACAGTAACGTCTACTAACAATTTCTGAATGTTATTACTATAGCAAAAATAGCATTTTCGCTTTTTAAAAACACTTAATGGAATAGTAGTCCACTAACTATGGCAGATGACCGACTAGAATATTTCTACAAGAGTTTCATTAAAATATCACTGGGGTCTCAAAGATTCTTCATCGAATAGGGTAAAGAGCACTACCATTTGCATCTACTTAAAGCGAATGAAAAATGTCGACCTCTTTTGTTTTCGCCCGTTGTTTTACAACTACGCCATTCCTCTTCGCAATTTGACAATTGAAATATTATGCTCAGTACTTTTATGTAATAATCACGGACGTATAGTTGACGGCACAAAAGTTCGCTTTTTAGTTTCACGGCTCTGTTCCTCCTTTGGTAATGAAGTTTTGTACTAAATATAGTTCTATTTTGGTTTGTACATTTCAGTGCAAAACGGTAGCATACTGCGAACTCATGATTTGATGAAAAGTGTGCATTTATTTTGAGAAGTTTATGTTTAAAGGTACTAAGTTTATGTTCAGAGAGGTAACGCCGCCAGTGTAATGGGGACCATGCCACAGGCAGAGCTCCTGGAGGGGGTGTTCTTTTTATGTTTCTTTTATTTTTAATTTAGTATTAGTAGTTTATTTAGTATGTATCAACTCTTTTACCACTTATCATTTGAATATTGTCAATATGTTTTATTTGTTTATAAACTTTTAGGCCCTGTTTACATCTACGCTGACACAAGGAGGCTTCGGATAATTGGTGGCAGTTTCGAACAGAAGGGTAATAGAGTTTATTTTTGACTAACTCTCTAGAATTGAATGAATAAAATAGTTATTTATCTACACTACAATAACTCATATAATATTACTATATAGGAATGATTTAAGTTAAACCATCAAATTATATTACCCGAATAATGTTAAGCATTTTCACAGATTAGTTGATATATTTCCATAGATTATATTCATTTGTAGAAAGAGACTATTTATATATTTGTCAGGTGTTATTACTCAATCGCGTATTGCGTATTTTTACGTAAATAAATATTTGTAGTTTTTTAGATTGGCTATATCTTATAGATTATCGTATTTTCATTGAAAATAACTTAGGTAATACTCGCAAGAGAATCACAAAACGTCTATGAGAAATCATTAAATTAATAGTTATTAGTTTATTCATTAAAAAAAATTGAGCGACTTTATTACTTCTCGGTTCGTAATTGCTACCGTATGTCTGGGAACTACTCATCTCAAAAGAAACAAAGGAGCAACGATATGATTTCTTGCATATCAATTTCGAGTGTAGATAAAGTAATAATTCCCTTTATCCATATCAGGAATCACCTGACGGACCACATAATTACGTAAGTGACAATTTAGAATGTTAGTGTTTTATTTTCCATCCTATTCCTTATTTCTGAAGAGTTCCACAAAGGTGGCTATTATAGACGGACGCCCCTGCTGCTGGGCTGGGCCGCTGCGTAGATTTATCATTGTAAGCACACTGCTTCAAACTCAACACTCCACCTTTAAACATATATTTTATTGTGCTCCTCGCAAGTTTTTATTGTGCTCCTGGCAAGTTTTTATTGTAAACATATTTATTACACGTAACACTAGGAATTATTGATAATGATAAGCTTTTATAATTTACACATCACTACATGTCTAATTATAGTTTCCGAATGAAAACCTTGGGATGCTGTAATCGAGTTAGTTGCGTAACAGTCCGAGAGAAACGACCATTTCAAAGTAAAGACTCTCAGTATAGTATGAAAAGAGAAAACTTATGAAAAGATATAATAATGATGTGTCCTCGAGGACGCGAGGGCAGAGAGTATCAGCGCGAACGCTTAAAAAATAGATGTTGGTTTTAATAAGTATTTACTATTTATAACTCATACATATTTTATTTCATACTAAGTCTCAACGACTTCGAGTTCGAGAGAACGTCAGCGAGAAGAAAAAGTTATACTTATAACGCTACATTTTTTCTTCGTAGTAGCCGGGTAAAAAGTATTCTTTAACTATCCTTGCATGTCTAGGCTACTCTGTTCAGCCACCACACATCAGATGTGAGAACATAGACACATATATTTTTATACAATCTTTTTTTTTTATCAGTTCTATTTTATTACGTGGAAATACCACATTTTTAATTGTGTAAATATTGACACAAAGGTAAATTACGAAAGAAAAATTTAATATGATATACTACAATCTAAGCAGGACTCGAACCTGCGACCTCTACGTTTCCGGCGTATTGCTCTCCCAACTGAGCTATTAGATCGTTACGTCAATCACACCAAATCTTTCATTCTATAATTCTTACGCTACTGGAGCGCCCTCTGCGTCATATTATGTGTTTGAAAATGCTTAGCGCAGTAGCCATACCCTAGGATGTGTGCTTTACGCGCACAATCTCAGTTGGCGTTGACGTCTACGTTATCTATAAAGGTGCTATGGGCGCACTTTACACTTTTTTTCTTTATATTTTTTTTCTCATTCGTTACTTTTAACGGCGCATTGACTTTTTTTGTAGACATAACACCTTCATCCATAGAGATGGTTTATTAGCTTAAAAATAATAAAAAATAAAAGTGAGAGCGGTTAAATTAAGACTTGAAATATTAATTTATTAAATAAAAACAAAATGTCACATAACAACTTCATCCACTCACGTGTTCAAATGTAAAGTGCCCAACAAGTTTTCACAAAGTATAGGATTTTCAGCTTCACTGAATAAAAATATTTGAGAGCTGAATGTGCCCCTGTTGTTTTAATAGAAAGTTTGTTAGGTTTCTCGCTTTTGTGGCAAGAATGAAGGACAAAAAGTCTCGTCTGGTCATGTTTGTGTTATTATTTTACAACGATGTCGTTGTTTCACGTCAATCTGTTTCGGCATATTACTTTTTATACTTATTTAAATTTTCTGTCATTATCTTTAAAATCATAACTAAATATACATATAAATTTATGAAACATGTAATGTCTCATTTTTTTTTTATGTGGGAGCTAGGGTAGCGAAATGGTTAACGCGCTGGACCGGCAATCCAGAGGTACCGGGTTCGATTCCCGGTCTCTTCCCCCAGGTAGCTCCTTTTTCAATTTTTCTCTAAGCTTTGATCTTTGTATTTAAGGCTTGAATAAATCTACATAATTATTATATAAACATAAAAATTATTACCTAAAAACTTAATTAACTAAAATATGTGCTAAAACGGTAAACTACATACAAGAAGACTTAAAAAATCCCCTTTGGCAAATAGCAACGCTAATACGTTGAGCGAGGAAGCTGCCAGGTCTTCGGTCCCCCGTGGTCTCGACCAGTCTTTTCAATTTGCTTAAAGAGCTGGTGAGCACTGGACCCCGACGGACCTAATTTAAATGGATATAATATCAGATATACATTTTATATCACAAAACATTATTTAGCAAATTATTCTAGTCAATTAACAAAATAACGGATGATAAAACAACGTTAATAAAATGCATTGTTTGGTAAACATTTGGTAATAAATCATCATGGTGTGAACGCATGTTTTGTTATTTAAACTTTCTTTTTAAGCGGACCTCGGTAAATATATTGAGGTTCAAATGTTACTCATTTTAAAGGGCTCCGAGACTTGGAGACAAATAAATGTATGTCAATATAACACCTTACTTTGGGTAAGTAATATAAGATATAAGAACTTATGCTATAATATAAAACTAAAATAAATAATAATTAAAACTAGTTTTTAAGCTAGAAGGGAACTATGAACAGTTCCGGAAGGTGCCTGGCTCAAAAGTCCCTAGAATACTAGCGGAGTTGCCGCGCACTATAGCCAGGGAGATCCTTTGAGCCAAGTACTCGCCGGAACGGGGGTCCACGCCTCGGTCTTTCAGCCTTCGCGCCAAAGCCGCGACAAACTCCTTAGCCTCAGCGCACCATGGCCCACCAGTCTCTACGGCAACCGGGACGAACTCATACACTAGTTCCAGGTTACTGTACTTCACGTGCTTTAGTTTAGCGGCGGTTTCGGCAGCCCCACCGGCGGCACGTGTCGTATCAGCGAGGTGAGAGGGAGCAAAGGTGCTGACGCAGGTTGCGTCCCATATAAGGCTGCGACCTCTCACCCATGGGACCAGTGTTAGCCCGTCCGGTCTTTTGCCATCGGTACGACTTAAGCCCTGGGGTTCTAGGGTGCATGGGATGTTTGCCGCGACCATAGCTCGACGGATGATATCATTCAAGGCGTGATGCCTTGAGAAACGCCCAGCAGCGCGTTGGCAACTTAGGCCGTGATGGCCATTGGCCTCTACTGTCGCTCCGCAAACACAGCGGTGTGGTTCGCACACTTGGCATCCGAGTCTGAGGGCTGCGCCTATCCTTAGGGAGTCGTTATCAAGGAGGGTTCCCAGGTGGGGTGAGGGTAGTGCGTGTAGCCATGCTCCAGACTCGGATGTCATGGCGGCTTTCAGGCGGGCCACATCGCTGCCCACTGCGACATTCAGCAATTCATTTCTTCTTGTTTTGCATAAGATCTCGTCCCACTGGCGTTGGCATTTAGTATTTTCAGGTATGTCAGCGCTGGGGAGTCGGACTGACCACAGTTCAAGCGCCTCGTCTTTGAATGCGATTGCCGCGTTGTCACCATTAAAAGGTAGGATCTGAGTGACAAGTTGTTGAGTGGCATGTACAGAGGCGATAAAACCGATCAGTCCGATGTCTTCAGCGCGACGGATACCCAAAACACCGTGCCGAATGGGAAGCGACGCTTGTGTCCATTGTGTCGTGTTGCAATTTATATTTAAAATGCCCTCTAGAGCCCCTTGAAGTGTACGGTCAAACATTATGATATCAGGGTACGACTTCCAGGTGGGAGATGTTCTAAGGGTGTATGTTAGGCGGGGCATGGCAAAGCAATTTCTTAACAACACTAGAGAAACGTGAGCTATACATTTTTGCTCAATTATTTTTCTGAATACTACATTAAAAACTAATTATAATAAGTAAATGAAAAGACACAAATATAAATCTACGAAATGTATTTTAAATAACTATTCCGAATTAAAAATATACTGTAATTAAGTAGACCGTCTTTTACATTTGAAATACGTGACCAAAGTATTTTTCTCTTATAATATTTAAATTGTTTTGAACTTTGATACGATTATTACCAAAGTTAGAAAGAATACCCCAGTTCAGGTAACATTCAAGTAAAATGCTTAAAAATAAAATAGTTCGTGACACGCATTTTCAGCACTCGTCAAGTGATAAACAGAACACACTTTACAACGAGTTGAATGAGTAAACAATCTTCATCTACACAATCTGTGGCCACACTCCGTTGACAAATTGTGACCATTCCCACTATTGTGCACGTGATGAAACTTAAATAGAAGTGTTTGCTGAATTAAACAAGTGAAATAAAATAATATACTTTATTCTGTTACTAGGCCACAAGGGCACTAACAAGTCTAAGGATACCGGAATTTCCCAAGAGGAGACTGCTGCTGAAAAAAGGCGAAAGAAACTCAACAGTTTTTTTTTTGTAAATCATATTTATTATTTGTTTAGGGAGCTCAGCAGGCGCCTGAGGAAGGCAACGGGGACCCGCGCGCGGGCAGCTTTATCGCTCAAAGGCTTTCCATAGCCATAGTACATCGTGGGATTGCTGCCTGTGTCAACTCGTGGGCACGATACCAAAGGATCCTCGATTTTGTAAGTTTAGGTTTAGTTTAGTTTTAAGTTGACGACGCGGTTGGCGCAGTGGTTAAGCAACTGCCTACTGAGCCGACGGTCCCGGGTTCGAATCCCGGCAAGGGCAAATATTTGTGTGATGAACACGAATATTTGTGCCTGGGTCATGGATGTTCTATGTATTTAAGTATTTATTTATCTGTATAAGTATGTATATCATCGCCTAGTACCCATAACACAAGCCTTCTTGAGCTTAATTTGGGACTAGGTTGATTTGTGTGAGGTTGTCTGATATTTATTTATATATTTAAGTGTGTTGTTTAATATTATTGACACTCATACAATGTTTATTTACGGTTTTATTATGGCCTATAATCAATTTTATTGAATATTTTTATATTTCTTATAATTTATTTTATAGCTAATTGTTAACAGTTGATCACATTGAAACTTATAAGAAGATGTATATGTAGATTAAATAAATAAATAATAAATATCGGAAAACCTTACAAAAATCGATCTAGTCCCAAATTAAGCTCAAGAAGGCTTGTGTTATGGGTACTGGCGACGATATACGTACCTATGTAGATAAATATATACCTAAATACATAGGAACAACCATGACCGAATCACAAATATTCGAGTTCATCAACCAAATATTTGCCCTGGCCGGGATTTGAACCCGGGACCGCCGGCTCAGTAAGCAGGTGTTTATAAACTGAGCCAAACGCGTCGTCAAATTCTTCAAGCTATTAAAATATTGGAATTTTTATCAATAAATGAGTATAAGTATGAGTGAGTAATGTGAATTAATTAAAAATTTAAACTAACAATATTCTCAGAGATGTTTATCGTCTCTAGGCATCGGAGTGAATACGTCCCCAGCCTCCCCTATAGCTGGATTAATATTTTTATACCTATTTGTTCAGTATACGACTTGACAATGCTAATACAGCTATCGAGGGAGTAACGCTTAATTACATTTATTTTAATTTACTCTTAATTGGATCTCAAGGGGACTATAAATTATAAGAAATTATAATTATTTGGGTAATAATGAGCCGATTTCATATTTAATCATAAAAACTTTATTCATATGATTTATTTATATGATTTCAGAATGGTAGCCAATCACTTGCTAAACAACGTTTCAAAAATATTCATTTTACAAACAACGTTAGACAAATTAACGATTCCCAAATTAGACGTTGCATAAAATATAGTTTTACAAATAGATCATGATACAAATTATTTATTGGACAAAACATCATATCACAAAACTGTATTTAGCAAATTATTCATTTATTATTTTAGTCAACTAATAAAATAACGAATGATAAAACAATGTTAATAAAATGCATTGTTTGCTAAACATTTCGTTTAATAAATCATCATGGTGTGAACGCCATTTATGTTAAAATAAGCATGTTTTGCTATTTGAACTTTCTGGCTCATATTAATATTTACCGAGATATTGAGGTTTTTCAGGTAACAAAACCGAAAACTGTAGGTTAGGTTAGGTTTGTTTGATGACCATGTATAGCGGAGCGTCAAACTGCTTGCTTAAAAAATGGAACATCACTCAATCTAATTTGACCTTACGAAGTTTAGTATTAAACTTCATACCGCCCTGCGATTCGTTACATAGAGAGTTATTTTTAATATTTTTTAAGTACCCCAGAGGTTTTGATACGTCAGTGTATAAGTGAGTGGCAAAATCGGCGTATTTTAGGTATCAATAGCTCAACTAGTTGCAAATCGTGCTTAGTAGTAGGTAACCAAAATTAAGTTAATTTTACACAACTTATTTTGGTTACTAGTAGCCCTCAGTTTGTCAGTCCTCCGATTTATAAACTAGCAGCTAACATTTGGGCTACTGTTAACAAATCTATTTTTTTATTTTTCAGTGTATCCTGAAAATAATACGGGTTTCAGGAAAAAAAACACTTTCGGACAAAGGAGAATTTGGCGAAACATTACAGATGCGAAACAATGTTTCCGATAGGATACCCTAAAATCCGTATCAGAGAGGTGGAAACAATGTAAATTTTAAGCCATGATTAAAGTCCAACCTCACAAGAACCGTAAAAAACGACTGACAATGGCTCCACCTGGTTAATACATGTTGCATCGTTTCATTGCTAAAGATAAATCCGTCCATTCATTATCAATTGTCCGACGATCGACCTCCGTCACAGCTCCATTCATGCGTAACCCTAACAAAAACAGCCTTAGCCAATGAATATTCATTAGAACTCGAAAGAGCCTAAGTGACAGGGAATTTCCTGCAGACAAAATCCCTTTAGTATAAACGCAGCCTTATGATTACAATGAATACGGGCCTTCGAACACAGAACGTCCTAATCGACTTGTCCGATTCCAACCCGAAAACTCTTTCTTCAATTCAATGTATCGGGTTTTCTTTTTTTTCATCTTCATTTTTAGGGTTCCGTACCCAAAGGGTAAAAATCGGAACCCTATTACTAAGACTCCGCTGTCCGCCGTCTGTCTGTCTGTCTGTCTGTCGTCTATCTGTCCGTATGTCACCAGGCTCATGAACCGTGATAGTTAAACAGTTGAAATTTTCACAGATGATGTATTTCTGTTGCCGCTATAATAACAAATAATAAAAAACAGAATAAAAAAATATTTAAGGGGGCTCCCATACAACAAACGTGATAGGTTTCGTTAGCTTTGCACCTCGTTTGTATCCGGCGACATACATAACAGGCAGGTAACTGCAAAACTGCAAACTTAACTTAACCCCTTACAGTTAAGATAGGATCAAGTGTTTGTACGGAACCCTCGGTGCGCGAGTCCAGCTTGCACGTGGCCGGTTTTTTAAACTACAAATTGTATTCCTTTTGTAGTAAGTTAAATAAATTAAATTAAATTAAATTCAGCGTGTTTGTAGTTCAATAAGCCTTTCAGTTGAGTGAAACGTCGTTTAACACTCATTTTTTATATGTGTGTATATTACACGATACATATATTATATCAAAAGATAAATAAATAACTAGAAAGTTGGGTGAATAACATGACATAAGCCCAGTCCTCCATACTAATAGGGTCACTTTTGTATGGGAAATGAGGAAAGAAAATCCGGAAACATAAAAACTGAAATTAATAAAATAAAAAAATATTAATTTTACAAAAAAGAACCGACTTTAAAGAAAACTGAGAAGCCAAAAATAACCCGATTATGTACAGATTACATTTGAATCACCTTTTGAAGTCAGTGCCAAACCACTTCAATGAGCAAAATGGAACATACAATAACACTTTTTATGATTTTCTCATTTATATCGTCAGAACTGGACCAAATTTAAATGGGACCACATGGAAAGCACCAGCTTTCGAATAAAAAGGAAACATCAAAATCGGTTTACCCAGTCCAAAGTTCTGAGGTAACAAACATAAAAAGAAAATACAGTCGGATTGAGAACCCTCCTTCTATTTTTAAAGTATATGTAAATGAATAAAAATATGTATCAATTAATGACACCAAAGGGACCTTTTTTCAACTGTGCCCGTTAGAAAAAAAATGACCCATCCTAACTACCTAATTGACCGACTGAGCGAGCTAAGCGTCACCCTTTTAGCCTGGCCTTAAAAAACGTATTTCCGGATGATTATAAATAATAAGTGATACAAATAGGACAACCTCACACAGATCAATCTAATCCCAAATTAAGCTCAAGAACGCTTGTGTTATGGGTACTAGACGACGATATACATACTTATACTTAAATACATAGAACAACCATGACCCAAGCACAAATATTCGAGTTCATCACACAAATATTTGCCCTGGCCGGGATTCGAACTCGGGACCGAAGGCTCAGTAGGCAGGTGACCAGAGGCGCGAAACACGTCGTCAAATGTTTGGATCTCCAGATGATATGCGGCGGTTCTCGGCAGGTCGCCTTTCTCAACCGATTCTCATAAAATTTTGTGAGTTCGATCTATAAAGCATTTTACGGCGATTCAAAATTGCGGTTGTAATTATAAAAATAAAATCAAATTTCAGCCATTTGGAAACTAATTGGCAAGGTCTACAGCTCACAGAGCCCCTAGTAAACAATAAAGCTACATTGTATTATAATTGTTTTACCAACTTTATTTATTATTTCCCAAAGTACTCAAAACAATAGCCTTTTTGTGTCGTGAAACGCTGAAAAACATAACAAAGTTATAAGGCTTCGTAAGAAAACAGTAAATAATGTGCGCACTCCGAACTAGATACTTGTTACATTTTCCATTTAACATTGTTAACGGTAACGACGTATTTTTCCCAACGGCGTAAGTTTAAAATACAATATCGATATATTGTAGAGTATATAGATCGGACAGTCAAATTCAAATTAACGGAATGTAGACCTAAATTCGACACATTCCAGTATAAAAAATAACGAATAAATCAAATAATGCAAAAACAATTAAACAGTGATAATAATTAACATAAAACCTTAAATAAAAATTAAAAACTAGACTTAAAAATAAACTATAGATAAAAAATTTGGCCCAAATCGCCGTCTATTGGCAGCGTGCCCAGAAGGCTGGCAGCATTGCCGCGTTGAATGGCAATGCTGATACGCTGTGCGAGATATGAACCAGCCCTCTGGTCACGCGTCAACTCGACTAACCTGCGGCTAAATACATTCTTTAAAGACCCTGTGGGCGCTTTCACCCCAGGGCCCCAGAGTCTCGACCCCAAACGGCTCAAATATGCATCCACTATTAAATGTTTGCATATTTGCGCCGCTTGAGGAGTTCGGCCGAATTGGCAGCCGAGCCAGCCTTTACAGCAGTGCCACGAAGATGGGACAGCGCCAGAGTATCAGTATTAAACAGTACATTTTTACATGTTCTAAATTGTTTGATTATATTAAAATTAGTGTCCGACCGAAAATGGATTTACAGCTGACAAACACGCTTTTAACCCGTCAAGTGTCAGACCTCCCTAGAACAAAACACCCGGTAATGTCCCATACAAACAAGAAACGGCCGAATTTCCGCTAAAGATGGGAATTTTACCTACCCCGAGAATAATTATATGAGATGTGTTATATATCGTTAGAGAGCTAGATAAATTTGGAATTCGGCACAATATGTTATAATAGCCGCACTTACTTGTAATGAGATGTAGATTTATTTATATTCCAAGATGTTCGTTTTCCGTCACATCCGTCACTAATGATTCACAATTTGCACTCAATTTAAAACCACATATCACATTTTACATACACTAAAATGATACTGGCTAGTTTATGCGTCAATTGAACGTAAATTCACTACTCAACACCTAATAATTACTTCACAACAAATATTTCTTTACGAGAACGTGCGCGCACGGCACAATCTTGCGCTGCCGCTAATCGAAACTGTCATGGCGGATTTGCCGCGAAACTGAGCACTGTTTGAGCAAAATCATAAATCTATCAAAATTCCCAAGACCTTACACCAATCTAATATATGAAATGAAATCCTAAGAAAGTGTGTTATAAAACTATTATTTGTTCGTAAGGTTTTTAACAATTGAAAATTAGGATACAAATGAATTACGACGGCCATCATTGCAAAATTATTGCGTCATTCAAACTTGAGGACTTTTTTCATTAGGAAACAATGTCGTGCGGCTAAATTTAATATTAAAAACGAAAACCTTATTTAATTGCCAGTAATTTGATATATAATACATAATACAAACACTTTCCGTTTAAAAGATTTGGACATATTTATCACACGACACGACACCTCAAATGCAAGTGATTTTCGAAATGGCGGACGAATTCCGCCGATGTAGAGAAAAAAAAAAATTTACGCGTCACTACTGAGGATTCTGATTGGTTAAAAATCAAATTTGTGTGCTCTGATAGCTGTTGTTGGATAGTAAAATATCTATCAAGCTGCCACCATAACGAATCGATGCAGAGAAATTGATCCAATGAGCGGTTTGGGCTGTAGACTAGCGTGTGTCTACTGGACGCTACCGGCACAAAATTGCTGTAGACTAACGTTAGTCTACTGGACGCTTGACGGGTTAAGTCCTACTAAGTTTCGTCAATATCTCCGGAGCGCGTTGGTAAGTAAGTACAATGAGAACATGCTCCGAATATAGGGCGCGCACGGGGCGCGGGCGCCGAGCGAGGCGGGGGAGGCGCGACGAGAAGGTCAGGGGCGATGGGCGATACATTGCATCAGTGTTACCGGATCGGATGTTTTTACACTATTTCGGTCAATTTTGTTACTATTACCTATTAGAAAATGAACTTATCAGGATGCGTCTTGTTGAAGCTCAAGAAAAGTGCATAATTTAAATTTGAGGAATGTGATTGGGCCATTATAAGCATCTCCGCCCCTTTCCAGTGGACAGGCAGCCTTAACAGAAAGTTTCACGGCTCATTTTTCTTTACAAATCAAGGTTCCGTTCTCGTCTGTTTCTTTCTCCAAAATCTAAACAATCTTTACACTATTTTAGGAATTGAATGGGGAAAAAAAATCTATGTCGGTCCGTTTTGATTTTTACGCTAATTATTATTATACAATGTGTGTAGTAGGCGTCTGTCTGTTTTTAGCCAAATTTTCGCCGCAAACAGACGCCTAAATACACAAATTCTGTACGAGTGCTCGGTTGGCTGCCGCCGCGACTAATCGGCTCTCCTGATGATGAATTGCGTACCAATTCGAAACATGAGGGATACTCGAATTCTAAGACGTGAGTATCTCGTTTTGCTCTATGTTTTAATATGACATGAGACTCACGGTAATGTTCTATGTAAAATTATATATTTGCGTTCTTAAGTACAGCACGACGCACTAACAATAGCTGCAAATAAAGAATAAATAAGTGGATACACTACCGGCACACTCGGTGCATAGTGCGAGTACTAGCTTATCTCGATAAACCAGGCTCATACTCATATATGTCATGAATAACGGGATGCAGCTGTACCAACATTACAGTTATCTTCCACAATTTTGATATTTAGATACAGAGCGAACTTACACCAGGAACTCTCATGTCAAATACGAGAATTGTAAGTTTATCATCTTTTCAGCCCACAGACAACCCCCACTAGACGGAGCATGTTAGGCGACCCGCGCGCACCAACGATGTGGTACGGCAGAACATATTAAAGTATCAACACGGCGGCCACCGTTTAGTTGCGTCCTTGTTTATGATCCATGCGTACGTCAACGAAAAAAGAAATTAAATAAATAACATGGTAAATTGTAGTGTTAAGTGGTGTAGAGAGACCTCATAAACATGAACGCAACTAAACGGTGGCCGCCGTGTTGATACTTTAATGTTCTGCCGTACCATATCTTTGGTGCGCGCGGGTCGCCTACGGGTCGCCTTACATGCTCCGTCTAGTGGGGGTGGTCTGTGTTTCAGCCCTAGCACGTCCACTGCTGGACACAGGCCTCCACGTGGGCCGTATAGAAGCGACCCGCATCCAGCGAGTCCCCCCAACCCTAAGCAGGTCGTCCAACCACCTTGCGGGTGGCCGTCCTACACTGCGCTTGCCGGCACGTGGTCTCCTCTCGCGAACCTTTCTGCCCTAACGGCCGTCGGTTTTTCGAGCTATGTCCCATTGTTACTTAAGCTTGCTTGCCCGGTTTGCTATGTCGATGACCTTAGTTCATCACCTCGCTTCTGAGTCAATCTCGTAGAAAAATCCCAAGCAAAGATCTTCCCATAGCTGGCTGAGTGACACTGAGCTTCCTTAAAAGGCCCATAGTTAGAGACCACATCTCGGCTCCGTAGGTCATCGCCGGTAATACGCACTGGTTGATTTTCGTCTTCAAGCACTGAGGTATTTTGGACGAGAAGCCACTTCGCAGTATCTCGGACGCTAGTTTATATACATATTGTAACTTGTTCACCAATGACGATTCTTGATCCATTCACAGAACATCCAAATATACGAAAATAGAGTACAGCTTCGCAGCTCCCAAGAGAATTTACATTTCATTGTTAATATTTATACCCAACTCATATAATGCATGATAATTTTCGTCCAAGTTTTCGCAACTGGCAATTTTTTCGCTCCCTTCCATCCGTTAAGTTGGCAAGTTGGACAATGGAATTCAGAAATTCCATTCCGTTTAATCGTTTGCGAGGCACAATGGCGGATACATTTACGGTTATGCTGCATGCTGCAAGGTTCGTCAAGTTTTTGAAGCGAAGTTGATATATTTTTGAAGGGAATTTAAAATAAGCCATCTTGGGCATTTATTCTGAATTTACGATTATTGTCCCAATTACTTTATCTGATTTCCTTCAAATTACATGAAAGTATAGTATAACTAATAAGGGTTAATTGCAAGAAAAGATCAAGAGCTAATATTTTTTTATTAGAGGTTGAAATAACTTACATGTTTATCTACTCTTGTCGTTGATGAAATACGAATATCACAAAAAAAGGATAGTTACGTTAAATTTGCACCTCATTTCTATGGAAAGGTACCTAGATATTGAATGCAAACTCAACATATACGGAATAAAAATACTTGCTTACAGACATCTCTCTCTGAGCTTCAATGTAGTGAATATGCACATTACATTTAAGTGGTACGGAATCCCCGGTGTCCGTGTCAAACTCACAGCTAGGCGGTTTTTAATTATACAAATAATTCTGGACAAATTATCTCTATCTGCAACCAATCACAATTCTCTCTCATCATCGTCATCATCAAGCAAACCCCGGTTCTCATTCTCTTGAGCTCTCCTCGTTTTGATCATCTCCAGCAAATCCACCTTCTTCATCGTCACCCGCACCAGGTCTTTGAGGATCTTCTTTATATCCTCATCCTTCGAGATTAGACTCTTAATGTGTTCCCTAGTTGACCCAAAACTCTTCCTCGAAGAAAACGGTAACGTTGGCATTTTCTTCTTGTGTCCGGTGAAGGGAGAAATTAATCTTGACGATTGGTGCATTGGCATTGACATCATAGGATTCATAGGATTCATAGAATTCATAGAGTTCATGGAGCTCATAGAGTTCATAGAGTTCATAGAGTTCATAGGGTTCATAGAGTTCATAGAATTCATAGGACTCATAGAATTCATAGTCCTCAAAGAAGCCATAGAATTCATATTTTGATTTTGTCTATTGCTCATCTCGTTGGGACCGCAGGAGTCTGTACATGACATGGAACAGCACATCCGAGGTACACACTCCGGTTCTCTAGCTCGTTCTGGCAGAGACAGTCGCTGAATGACCGGCTGCGTCGTCGTCGTCGTCTGTTTAGGTCTGTAGTCTTTGTAGAAGAGAATGTTCTCTATGCTTTCTTCGGAGGAGGTGTCGTGCTTCTTTGAGAAGATGGAAGTTATTTGGAGGCTGATGGCAATCTGAAAATGAGTTATAAAACACATAAAACTATCTATTGCGTGGGATCGATATGGGATCGTAACGTCGTCGATTTAACTCGTAACACATTCAGCAAAACTCGTTAATACTGAGTAATTAGGATTTAACTTACCACGGATTGAAAATTCATGACCGCCATTCAAGAAAGCCAAACGCAATGAACCTCATTAGTTCAAGAGGAAATCGTTATCAGGGTGTTTTGAAAACAACTACAGCGAGCGTCAGGCCCTTGTTTTAATAAAAAAAAAAAACAGAAAAACAGCTGAAACTCCGAACAGCGAATTTATATTATGACAAATATATTGATAATTTCAACCAACTTTTTGAAGTGAATAATACTTTAATAAGACTTCTAAGTAATAACGTCACTATTTCATGCTTTCATTGCGTGCAGTCGAAAATAAGTTGAAAATACAAATTTTCCCTGTGAATTTTATCAGGTTCGAGTAGTTTTTGAAACGAAAATTATAGATAGGTTTCACATATACCAACAAATCCCAATAGTCCTCTTTTAGGTAGTAATACTAATAATGTAGAAACATATTTTATCGTAGGGAAAAATGTCTAAAACAATCATCTTGGGATCATTTCCGCCAATGACAGACCTTGGCTATAGTGTTAGGTTAGTGTAGGTTTAAGGTTTTTAAATTGTTTTACCACTTAATTCGAATGTTTTTTTTTTTAATAAATTATTACAAACAATCAGCATTTTAAAAGGAATAAGGCCTCTTAAGTAATTTCCAAATATACATAATGCGCGTTAGATGTAGCAACAATAATATATCTATGTTGATAAATAAAAATGAGTAGCTAAACGTTTTGCTAACCGCAAAACCTGGGTACGGGTGGTATTCTTAGAAGTTTGAGGAAGGTTCTTACACAGAGAAGCCAGACAAAGTAAAAACCTTACTTTTTTCCTGTTTAAACTGCTTAACTTTTGACAGATCGACATCTGTCAGGTAAGGTAGTATCGTGGGTAGTATCACAGTTATCTTATCACTAATATTATAAAACGAAAGTTTGTGAGTGCGTTTTTGTGGATATGTGTATGTTTGTTACTTCTTCACGCTCAAACGGCTGGACCAATTTTCATATATTTTGGTATGAAGGTAACTGACACCCTGGATTAACACATAGACTACTTTTCATCCCGAAAAATTTAGTGTTCCCGTGGGATAAGCGGGTAACACCGCACGGCGCGGCAAGTATATAAATATTAACTAATCATGTGAATTCGAGTTTTATTTAGGTTATATTTTTAAAATACATGTACAATACGTGTGAAAAAGGTTAAAGAAATTAGTCCTGTCGCCTTCAATTTCCTATCTTTCACTTCGTAGGTAACCCACGTCGTCACATTCCCTAAAGATTCCTTCCTCTCGAATTGTCAATTACACAAAATTGCCAAAAGTAATCAATTATTGCGTACACGTAACGATTGCTCAAATGTGTAGGAAAGTCCATCAAATTTAAATTCCCTTTCTTGGTTTAGGTTATTTCGGTAGTCATTAAATTCCCTTACGTTACTGGTTTGAGGTAAGTTCGGTAGATTTCATTAGGTACTGCGAACCAATTTACGAAGTATACCTAATTGTAAATACGTTTTTTGGAATTGTTTGTACAGTCGAGTTGACTGAATATCCATACCTTGTCTGTATATATATAATGCATGCATTATTTATATGTTATACGCGAGTATTCTACCAAGCTTAACGCCCATAAGGCAAATTTGTGCTTTGTTTGGTGCCTGGACCAAAAACCAACGGAGATGAGAGTTAAGTTATTAGATAAGTTGGATTCCATTGCAGATCAGAGATATTCGTGATTGTAGAGCATAAATCGTAAGAGTTAAAAAAAATATGGCATAAATCGGAATTAAAATATGATACTTAATAACCAGATCCACAGATAGTGATTGGTGCCCATAATACAAAATAAAGTATTGTTCTATATGTCGTCGCGCCGCGCTACTAGCGCCACTTCGGGCAGCGAGATACTTCTCGTAGCGCTTTTAGCGCCACGCGGCAACTTTATGAACTACAACGGGAAGCGTCAAGTGGTTAACTTGGGTGAGGTCGGCACGAGGCTAGCAACACTAATGTTTTGTTGGTAGACCTGTCTGTCAGGTTAGCCAACCGAATATCTTAAGCGGCACGGAACTTGGATGAAGTACCTATGGATTCGGCATATGCGTATACCCGAAAGGGACAGCAGCAAAGTACATGACTATTACAGGGTTACCAGGTTCCAAATAATTCTCCCGTTTTTCCAGTGCAATTTGTTAGCGGTGTGAATTAGTTTTAAATGTATTATTATTTATTTATTTTATTTAAACTTTATTGCACAAAATACATAAGTAAAAGTACAAATGGCGGACTTAATGCCATGAGGCATTCTCTACCAGTCAACCACAAGGTCAAACGGAGACATTATTGGTGCGTATTATATTGTATGGACAAATTATAAATTAATTACAATAAAACTTTCCAAAAAAAACCGTCAAAATGTAATGGTAAAATATATTTATTTACATAAATTTAATTACAATTTCGAGAGAGCAGCAAGATAGCCCATAGGAGGCATGAGGCAAGATGTTTACTGTCCTTTAAACAAAATTGTCGTGAACATATACAAGCATTTTTGGTTGGTTCCCAATTAGATCGTCCTGTTGCACGTATCCTTGGAGTAAAGCAGGATCATGCTTTGGAAATCTAAAACAAAAAATATATTTGTAAAACTCCCTGAGTTAAGGGTAATTTACCAATTCTTATACTGGTATCCCTTAAAATCGAATAAAGCAGACAAATTAAAAAGCAGTAAAAAACCGCGGCGGAACGTCAAGTAAAGGTGAAGACAAAGAGTAAAGACTACTGACACTGACAAGACGTAAAGACTAGACGACCTAAAAATAAGACATTACAAAATGAGATTTTAAGCAGATTTCTGATGTTTTGATATGATTTTGCTGTGCTATTTAGCGTATAAATAATTATTAAATATATATTTGCAGTAATCAAGCAAAAGCAAAGTCGAAACATCGCACTTACCTATGAAAGCTTATATTTTCACTTTTTAGGCCAGTGTCGCTTTTACAGCCAATTATGGAGCAACGCACCATTGTTTTACAAATCTATAGCTAATAGCACTCACTATTATTCATATATAAACTTTCGAAATGTAAAATTATCCACAATATTCGTTGTTTTATAGTAGGCTACAACGCATATTTGAATTGCCCGGCAGTATTTAGCGGAGCTCTGTCAAGTTGACAATCATCCGCTAAACAAAAAAAAGCGGAACTCTGATAAGGACAAAACATCTTGTCTATGTCTCTGTCGCTCTTAGCAGTTTCTGTAAATAGGTGTCCCGTTCCCTCCTGGTATTATTATTCGCTTGTCATGTCCAGAGGTTACTTGGTCCATGGGCACGGAAGCACTCCGGCGCACCGCCATTATCGATTTGACCGCGCTTGCGTACCGACGTTAGCCTCGTGCTGAATTCACCACGTTTCCTGAAGGCTTATAATCATAGTAAAATCAAATCCATTTACATCGTTCGATTGTGAAGTGATTTTAGTTGATTTCAATTTGTAATTAATCAAATACATCCTTACGATTATTTATCAAGTTTTATTTTAATAAATTACATTATGGAAGAGCTCGCACCTGACGATTATCCTGAGAAGCCCCCGTCATATATATAGGACAAAAAAAATATTGATTTAATTTTCATCAGGGGTGACACTTTAGTAGGGGTTTTACCCCAAAATATAGGGGGTAAATAAGGAGAATGGGGATTTTTAAGGATTAAATGTTTTAAGGGGTATTGTATATTTAGGGACCTTTTCATACCATAGCTCTGGAAATTGCACGTTCTCGACACCGCAGTATATCCCACTCTGTGTTGCTCGAGCTCATAAGTGCGACTGAGATGGAAATACACGACCGAACGTTCTGATCTACGCTTCTGTGATTTGTAACGCACAATTAGAAGTTGCTGAAGTTAAGACATATACTTAATTTGTTTTATATTATATTTCATGATCTGGTGATTAGTTTTAGAGGGGTTTCAACTTAAGCTCTAGGGGTAAAAAAAGGGATTTGGCAACCCTGATTGTTACCTCCCTCGCCGGCGCTCAGGAACCTTTACCGACTTCCATCCCATTCTAGTTCACCAACATTTATGTAATAAGCGTTGTCTAATTATGCTTATTTATTTATTTCAAACTTAATAAAGAAAACGTCACACTTTTTTATTATTAGTTTAATTTTTAGTTAGTTCCAAATTAGCAACAATATTCTTCAACTGCTTCTGTTTCTTCTTATACCTTACCACCTTATCCAGGATATGCTGATACGGTCTTAACATCCTAAACCTATCTCTGTCCTTTTCACTCATATTCTTTTTCGCTTTGTCCTTCATATTTTCGCAGTAGTGGTACCACCATGGCATAACCATGTAAAATCGTGCGCTGTCTAGCGACATTTTGTTGCAGAAAGACTCGTTCGGTATAATTACTCGGTTAGTAAAATCTCTATCGTGATGCGTTCGATGAATCACTAGTTTTGTGGCTTCTGTAATTAGTTACACTTACATTATAAAGTTTGTGAGTGTATATTTATGTTTGTTAAGTATTACCTCTTCACGCTCAAACGGCAGAGGCTGTGTGTGAGAATAGTATATTTGACCGCACCGATGGGACAAAGACAGATTTATCGCATTGATTTTCCTATCCAGTCAATAGAACACTGACAAAAAAGATTTGTTAACAGTAGCCCAATTGTTAGCTGATAGTAACATATACAGAAGTAGGTATATCGGAGGACTGAAAAACTGAGCAACAAAGTAACCAAAATGAGTTTTGGAAAATTAGCGTAATTTTGGTTACAATTAAGCACAATTTGGCTATTTCTCAAGCAAGTTAAACAAGTTGAGCTATTTTTTTTAGTGTAAGTATCGTTAGTGATCAATAGCTTTACTATTGGTCCTTTTGCCGTACAAATACCTAAAATATATTCGGTTGGCTGTACTTCAGGTAAATTAGTTACAACAAACCTGATTTTATCATATCTAGTCTAGATGATTCTAGTCATTGTAGGCCGAACATTTGCATGATTACTGATTAATCACATAAATGTTCGCACATACACCATGCATTCGGCCAACATTTCGCTGGCCCAATATTACAGGGTTCTATGTTACATTTTCAGGGTATATAGTCAAAATTTGACTTGATGTCATTATCGTAATGTTCAAATTAGAACTCGTCAAAAGTCAACATAGAACCCTGTAGTATTGAGCCAGCGATTTGTTATTAGAATATTAAGGAATATTTACTGGTTTTCGGAGTACTCTTCAAGTTATAGGATTGTACAATTAGCGGTATCGAAAACAGGACGAGGATCTAGAACAGAATCACAGAATAATATCAACATAACCTTATTATTAGACATTGATACTACACCCATGTACTTAGGACTGATATCATTTTTTTTTATTGCCGCTGCTCAAAAAATGGTAAGGGCGCATATATACTGACGTGACGTATTCATATCTGTGTGTCTGTCTGTGTGCATCGTAGCTCCCAAACGAATGGACCAATTTGAGTGCGGTTTTTTAATCGAAAGACATGTCAGTCGAGATGGTTAGGTACTAGCTATGTTCGGTGGAAATAGGACCAGTAGTTTCCAAGATATTCAGCTTTAATTGGAACAAGTGACAAGATCTCCGCCAATATTGAAGCTAAGAATTCCACATTTTGTAGCTATGTTCGCTTTTAGTAGTATTTTCTATATCACTCAGTGAATGAGTCTCTCGTGAAGACCAGCTACTTGTGTACGAGGTGTTTTAAATTTTTAATTTTATTATAACGCAAGTTCTCCACACTGCCTGGTCAAAAAATAAGAGAAACGGGTGAAGTGAACGTGACGCACCTATTGTTTTAACGGCAACAACATAGTGGCTCCACTTCGCCTGATGGTAAGCAAAAAGGGGAGCCCAAGTCGCAATGGCAAGTGACGAGAAACCAACGGTGCCAAGTCAGTTGACACTGCCATGCTGGCCCGAGAGATGCTTCTTCACGCTTCGTTTGAAGGGTCCCAAGTTATAAGAAGGAGGAAACACATGAGCCGGCAAGGAGTTCCATACTTTAATAGTTCGGCAGATGAAGGAATTGCCAAACTCCTTGGTACGTGTGGGAATATTCTCCACGGTGAGGCGATGACATCGCAAGCTGGCACGTGTGGTTCTATGACGGAAAGGGGAGGGTGGGATAAGAGAAAATAACTCTTCAGAACACTCGCCATGGTATAGGCGATAGAAAACGCTCAGCGACCCAATGTCCCTACGTTTACGGTGCGTCGTCGTTTTTTCAGCATAGATATGGAAAGCTTGTGGTAAAAACGGTACGGATACAATGCGTAAGTGTACCATCACCGTTTCATGGGCAGCGGTGAGGTCGAGCCTTAAAATCTCAGACTCAAAACTTTTCAATTCAACTACGAATAGTACAGTTAGGTACCTAAGGTATGTCTGTATATGCGGGTCACTAGACTTTTTATTTTATAAATAAATCGAAGTTACCTTGAATTTTAACATATCGTTGACAATAAAACTCCACTATACGTTTCAGCATCAAATAAACATGCAACAGTGAACCGTTATCGCCTCATATTTTATTTAGTTCGGCGAATACTTCAAAAAACTCATTTCCAGGTTTCGATAATGCCTTCCTTTTCGTTCGTTTCATTCGATTTTCATGGTTTATTTCGTATTGGATTTATTATGGAAAGATCAATTTGGAACTACTTTTAAATTACTGGAATTTTATTATTACGAAGTAGTCTGTGCATTGCATTGTGCCAATTTAAGTCTTCACAAACAAAAAGTAATCGACAACATCGATGAGGACCCGTCTTACCTTAAGGGGGTCACTTCTGTAAACCCTTCAGTTTTTTTTTTTTTTATAACGGCACAACATAGTGGCTCCACTTCACCTGATGGTAAGCAAAAAGGGGAGCCCAAGTCACAATGGCAACTGACGAGAAACCAACAGTGCCATGTCAGTTGACACTGCCATGCTGGCCCGAGAGATGCTTTTTCACGCTTCGTTTGAAAGGTCCCATGTTATAAGAAGTAAACACATAGAACGCGATTCCCATCGGCTTGCCTATTTTAGGGTAGTAGGGTAAATTTTTCCATTATTTTTGAAGAAAACACAAGCTAAATCTACACCGGCTTTACCAAGAACTTGATTCACCATTTGCTTTCTCGCAAAGTCCATGAAAATCTTATAACTTATATGCCAATATATTTTTTGGCATTTATTCATATTTCAATCTCAATAAGACACGATCCCAATGATCACAAATACGTTTAACACGTCCATGAAAATGTTAAACGTATATTTGGGATAATTCGAATCGTGTCTTATTTTGTGATTGAAATATGATTAAATGCCAAAAATATTGGCATATAAGATGTAAGAGCTAGATCCATTAACTCAAGGAACACTTGCTACACAAGCGCCTGGACAAATCCACACCGCACTTGAGTTTGTGAAAGGATGTAGGAGAGAAAAGGAGGTCAGGCGCTTGTTACTTATTATTCAAACTGTTAGTTGACGAGCGAGCGACGCAAGCGAATAGTCTCCGTTTCAGCTTAGTCCAAAATTCTTTCGTATATCCAGATGTTTAGATGTTAGGATGTATGGATTTTCGATTGTTCTCGTCTAGAAGTTGTATTTCTCAACCGATTCTCATGAGCCATGAAATTTTATGAGTAGATTCTATATAGAATTTTCTTATCTATCCAGTTTTTCGAAATCAAAATTTCAAAACAAACTTGGGAGGTCCATGTCTCACAGAGCTACTGGTTTGATAAAAAACATTTGGCAATTTAAGAAGTTAAAATCTCGTAGAGTAAAACTAATATTTTACTGAACGCGCTTCTTAAATAAATATAAAAACGGTTTAAACACACGTAAAAATTGTCAGGAACGAGCTGAGCTGAGGGCGGCGAGGAGAGCAAAAACCAGTGCACTGGGCCGTGAGTCGCGTAGCAGCACAGATAGCTGTTCCTAATGGTGATGAAGAGCTCCATATGAGTTCGAAACACGTCGGGCCGCTCCGGACATTTTTTAAGTGAGTTAACCATTTGTATAATTATTAAAGATGTCTCACGACAGTTTTAATAATATTAACGCTTCTTAAGGGTGAAGCCAGACAAGCGTCGTTTTTTGAGTTTTGAGTCGCGTAATTAAAAAAAATACGCCCGTCTGGCCCCTACAGTCATGTTGGTGGCCGAAGACTTTCGACCATTTAATGTAAAGCAAGGGGATGCTGTCACACTGAAACAGCACCCGCTAATTGCAAGAACTATTACGGATTTATGCACTCAGATTTATTACTCGTATTTATGCAAAGATCGACCATTGAAGGCGTAATATGACCCAGTTGGAAGCATTTAAACAAACGGCGCGCAGTCGAATCAATCCTCATTAATATAATGGCCGCCGCAATATTACCTAGTTGTCACTGCGCTGTATTAAAACTGAAAGCGTTACATGAAAGAACATTTCACTTGGGTTCCCTTTTATAGAATTGACAGGGATTGTTTCTAAAATAAATTCCAGCACAATACAGAAACGAAAACGAAGCTTCGGCTTCAGTTGAATTTTGGGCCTAATACGGAAAGATAGACATTTATATACCTACATTAATATATCCGCTGTACACTGAAATCTTGCTGTTTTTTTACATCTAGTTTTTTTTATTATCTAATAACATCTCATCGTTTTGACGACGCGGTTGGCTCGGTTTGTAGTGCAGCTGCCTTCTGAGCCGGCGGTCAGGGGTTCGAATCCCGGCCAGAGCAAATATTTGTGTGATGAATTCGAATATTTGTTCCTGGGTCATGGATGTTATTTATATATGTATTTATATATTATACGTAATCTAATACCATAGCACAAGCTTTGCTTAGTTTGGGACTAGGTCGATTTGTGTAAGATTGTCTTGTAACATTTATTTATTTATTTATTTATTTATTTTATTTATTATCTGTCCAAGATCTCGCCACTATATGTCTACTTATCGATGTGATCTATTTACCTTTAAATGACATTATGTTAATATCATTAAACTTACCTAAGTAGTTCAATTGTCAAAAGTCGGGAGCAAGGAGCAACTCGTATCCACCTACAACTATTATCTGCCAAATAGCATGGATGAGTTAAATCCTAGGGTAAGATGTACTTCATTTCGTTACGTCATAACTCGGCTAATCATACGTAACAAAACAATCCCTAGCACACGTGGAACGTAGGAATAACGTCCACGTAACAGTTAATACCATCAACATAAACGACAAATGTATTGATATCGACGGCCAAAGGCGAAAACGCCGTAAGCGGCAACGAATTTCCTTTACATTTATTCCGTTTTCACGTTCCGCCATCGATAGGAAACTGATGGTGATGGCTGTTAAGTCTTTATTAGTCAGGCGAAAACTGACGACCTACTTTCTCGCGGGATTACTCTCGTTAGCTAACACCACATTTAGGCAAACCGGGCTTAGCCTACATTAACAAATGGAGACACGTTCGAGGTTTCTTACACGATAAGAGTGTTCAAAAATGAAAAAAATATAATCAGTTTATTTAGGATCATTACTCGGGTACCTATCTGTGATTTGGTCAATAGATCGCTCAAATGGATATTTAAGTCAGTCTTTTAAATAAAACCCTTGATGTTTAATTAAGTAATAAATATGTGTGAACAGACTTTTCCTGCATTTTTTGCTTATAATGCCAATAATGGAAAGAACCACTTTAACAACTTTTATAAATTTTTATCCAAACATATAAGGGTAATAAGGGAACACAGGATACACAGGATACATAGGATACACAGGCACAGCCACAGGCACAGCTACATGCACCACACAGCACGTCGTGTCGTTCGCTGTCGTGTTCGCTGTGGTAGTCTCATCTGCTTTTGACGGATCAGTCATAGCGGCACACATAAAAATTAGAGGTAGTATAATGCTACGCATTTCTGAAATAAGCAACATTTATTGAATTAAATATGCTAAGGCAAGCGGGGATACCTGAAGGGATTTCGTTCAGGGAGGAGGACAATAATTTTGCTGTCAAACTTAACCATTATTTTTTGAGTCTAGTAATGAATAGTTTTTATAATTAAGTTCTTTATTCTCCTTCTTTCAATTAGGATTAATAATTTCTATACTATTATACAGTTTAAGAAATTCAATTTATAATCAGTTTTCTATGAAGAGGAGTCAAAATTTCAGGAAATTAGTTCTTCTAATGCGGTGTGGTACGGTAGACTTCAATAAGCGATTTCATAATTTTAAAGAATTTAATTATTTCTCACCTTTTGTACACTAACTATAAAATCCCAGAGAAATCCACGTTAAATTACTCAGACGCACTAATAGTGACTATGAAAAGTCTCCATAAATGCCGATGCTTTGCGATTCCCTGGCAAATATTTAAATTATGTATTTTCTTTTTGGTTTTTGTAATTTAAATGTGTATCGGACAGAGTATTATTCCACCCGGTACATAACATACTCATAAATCTTGAATTGATAAGGAAAATTAAAATAGCGTTTCACGAAATTATATTTCGTTTCAAATTAAATTTGTAATAGGTATACGTAGATAATAGAATTGATAAATAACCGCACACTGAGTAACTCTGTTACGCGAATATGATACAAGATCTTACAATTTAAATTTAGGCGAATAGTGCATTACTGCTGACGCCGGGAAAGAAGACCTTGCCTGGTGAGTAGGGATATTGATACGAAGCCGGCAAGCCCTTTTCATGGCTTAGGCATGTATGCTTTTTGTAAACATGCAATGAAATAAAAAAATACACCACTCCAAAAAAATATAATTCACTGCGCATAAGCACAGACACCATGTTTAAAAAAAAATCTACCCGGCCCAGACGTTCAATTTTGTATGTAATTGCTTTAATAATAATAATTCTTTATTTCGGACGATCACATCCATAGTGTGTTAGTAACAATTGACTTAGGATAGATTAGTAACACTTATCAACTAACAAAATGAAATAAAATACAACTTTTTTTCTGCTTTACTTGTTCCGCCCGAAACGTGATACTTCGATGTCTGTTATGAATCACGTTATTACGAGATTTTCATTACATCTTTGAGAAAAAGTCAGTATTTGGCCGCTGAGGCGACGTGTACATTTTATACTTAAATTTTGATCATGTGTAGGTGCATTCATATATAATTCAACCAAATAGGGAACATTTCCACTGATGCGCCTGGGCAACGCGGATAGGAAAATTGGCAACTGCGGTCACAGTTCGCTCCTCTCCATTAACATTGTTTCCACAGACATGGGAAGGATGTTTCGAGGTCCAATCCTTGTACAACAGGTTAAATTAAAATAAAATCGAGTAAGCAGCAACCACCCTCCCTTGAGCAAGTTTATTGTTTATAAATGTCTCTCCCCTGGTAGTGGTATACATAATAAAATAGGCGCTCAAAATTATTTCTATGCCTTCTTCTGATGCTGTACTTACGAGTACCTAAATACTATCGAAAGAAACCTTTTAAGACTGCACCGAGCGAAATGTGAAAAAATAGGCAGTTGCCGTTAAGTAGATAACGTCAACACTAATTGTTTAATCCATTTCTAAACTATATATTTAGCATTTCAAAGAATGTGTTAACAACTTCTCCGCGCTCCGTGGAAAAATTATAAGATTATTAATATTTTACGCCTGAGAACAAAGTAAACTTGGACGATGGGAGGAATTTGTCCGTATCAAATATTTCAATTATTGTTTGGTATTAAAGGTCCAGATTTATCAAAAAGTGCTTTTAATTCTCCATACATTTTTACTATGGCGGCCGCGCGCCGATTTAAATACGCGTTCCCGCGCTCTATGGCTCAGTCGCAAACGCTTGGCGCCCTCTGGACATTTGCTGCCACGTGGTCTACAAATCCACGTAGACGCTATTTGTAAATTGAAAATGTCAAAGTCATAGTCTAAAATGAGAAGTTTAGTAACGGTTTATGTGTTTGTAATCAATTAACGACACCGTAGATTTTTTGAAACACGGTTGCCACCAAATTCCTGCCCCTATATAATCCTCCCTATCTTTTCAATGTCACTATCTATCGTTAGTAATTGACTGAGTGAGTGAAGCGTTTCCGTTTCGGTTTGTTCTTACGTATGGCCAAATTCTAGGTGGTTTGACTGAGAAAGTTCAATAATTCTGTCGTCACTTTTATCAATTTAGCTTTTCGATCCTAAATGGCAAAGAAAAGCAAATGCTTAAAAACGTAAAAAAACCCCATTTCAGCAATTTTGAAATATGTTCGCGCCCACGCCACTGGGCCAATTACCTTATAACTGTTTAGTCACTGAAGATATTTTTGTAATCCTAAATTATTAACTGAATCAAATGAATAAAATAAAAGTCCATTTTAGGTTAAAATATTTTATTATATGATAAAATTTGTACCGGTCAATCTTGATACAAAATAAATTCATTATGATTATCATCTTTAATCTTTCGTCACATATGCTAGTTATACATTATTACATGACATAACATACATTATTACATGACATTTAACTGTTTTCTTAGCTGTTTTAGCGGGACAGAAGCACAGACAGAAGTAATAGTCGATTCCCATTGTTACCAAACATTCATCTTTATTTGTATTTAGTGGTGCACAGAAATAGTAGATTGTTCAACAAGGGACTAAAACAAGCCATAATGACACGAGATGTTTTAGCCACCCGAGCTAAGCGAGGGTGGCTAATAGTTCGAGTGTCATTATGGTTGTTTAGTCTCGCGTTAAACACTCTACTTTTCACTTTGAATGAGAGGAAAATAAACGAATATCAATATAAAATTACGATATTTATTATAACAAAGTTTCTTACAATTACGTAGTACAGCCGTTAATCTAACCTCAAAAAAATTTAAAGGGCAATTTGTACAATTCTTTACATTTAAATGTATGGTTTTCCCCTGTAAACTAAGCTGGGTCGGCGTGGTTTGTAATTGAGAAGTATGTTCAATATTTTCACTCGAAGTCGAAGTAAAAGTTGGAGAGAATGGAGAGTAGGTATAGTAGAGACGTAGACCTTTTCTCAAAAAGGTTGCCGATGGTTATTTCATTAGGCTCATTCTCAACCCGCGATGTTGATGGGCGTGGGTCAAATGTTTGGTTGTGATTTTTGCTTTGAGGATATTTTAATTCCTTCAATGCCTCCTTCTTCCTTTAATGCCTTCGATAGATATTGTGTTTATTTTGGATTGACTCCTCTATATAGCCTTCAGCTTTATTCTTCTTCATTGGAAGATGATGATTACATATTTTGTCCGTAATTTATAAAGTGACACAGTTAATTGGTCTAATTGGTGATTATAATTCAAGCTTAATACAAGTAATGGACATCTACTCATTCCATTCAAAATTCTAATAGAAAAAAGAAATGTTCCGTGGTTTTTTTCTTTTTTTGTAAAGTGACGCTTTAAATGCTTGCATATTTAGCCAACAGATTCAAACTTGAAAACTATTTTATTTAAGACTAATATGGACTTATGGACCATGCATGATAAAATTACATTCGTATTCGTAATAATTAATCGTGTTTCATTAAATAAAATCTTGAATTTTTAAGCGGTTGTAATTCTGAGGTTATTTTCACGCACCAAAAAGTTTGTATACCTATCACTGAAAATGGCTATAAACCTCCATTCATAAACGTCGTGATTGGCTGTTTAGGGGTTTTTCAAAGTAAATTAAAACAATTTTACTTTTTTTGAGCAGTTGTAATTTTGAGGTTATTTTCACGCACCATAAAGTTTGTATAAGTACCTATCACTGAAAATGGCTATAAACCTCCATTCACAAACGTCGTGATTGGCTGTTTAGGGGTTTTTCAAAGTAGATTAAAACAATTTTACTTTAGTCCCTAGATTAATAAGGAGCTTTAGTCCCGATATGCAGAGACTAAAGTAACATTTTAAGAGCATAAGAAGTGAAAAGAGTATTATTATTGTTGTTATTTACATATAGGTTCTTACGATAAAAAAGGAATACATGAACATTTTAAATTGTCGGTACCGAATGCATAAGCATAGACTTTCTAAACTTTTGGAAATAACTTTCAAATATCATCGTTTATCATCACACCAAAATTTAAAAAAATTATAATTGCCAAAGTTTGACTTTTATGTTCACACAATTTTTACTTGACAATTTAACGTTACAAGACGACTCCGTGACTTAAGATGGCCGCATGCGTTTAGGTTTTGTTGTTCGTTATTTATTCATTTTTGTCGTTCAATGTGTAGTATTGATAGCGTATTGTGCAGTGATCAAACGAATATGTGAATAGCTAATGAAGAATTCAACTTGAAGCGTACATAGCCCTTCCTGGGTCAAGGCCCGATAGTCCGTGTGGTTTTTTGTAAATCGCTATCACTTTACAAAAAGCACGATTTTATCAACTCACCGTACAACGTGGTATCAATCCTCTCTCTAGTCGCCGAGTGCGATTGGCAACGAGACATTGGCAGTAATGGTCGCTTAACTGTGACCGATTGCCATTTAAAAAAAAATAGAATAGAATAGAATTTAACGTTACAAGACGAAGGTATCCTTGGTACACGTGACGTCTACGCATCATGTCAAGACAAAGTGACGTGTAATTTGGCTATAACAATACAGAGCCACAACAACTTATAAATTCATTTATACTTTAAAGCCCACAAACGAAAGTTTTACAAAACAAACTTACCTGAAGGAAAGAGAAGAGAAAAACAACAGAATATTGATAAATGTTTAAGGATTTTACATTTCTGTTCGACCTTAACCGTCAAAGGTTCTCTTATTTTTAAGAATAGGTTACGATATATATAGGATACCTAGGTAATTAAAATTAGTATAATAAATTCCTGGATAATTGTATCACACAGTGTCAATATTATCGTGCCGCTGTACGGGTAGCAGTCCCTAATGAAGAGTTCCGTACTAGTTCGAATCGAAACATGTCGGGCCGTTTCTCTCAATTTTCACGTAAGTGCATTCAATATTTAAATTTAGTCTCACGAAAGTTGAAGTAATAAAAATTGATTATAATTACTAAGTCCGTCATTCATCGAAAAAAAATTGACACGTATTTATATCTTTACTAACCTAATACACAGATTTAGGCAGAAAAACTTTTAGGTTAGTGTTATTTGTTATAGTTTATACTAGGTACATAAAAACACAATAGACCGCACAGCAGGACTATTTACGATCACTGTTTAATCTTAAATTATCGTCTACATTTTCAGTATATAAGGCCATAAAGTCTTTAAGGGGCGTCTGAAAAGTTCTAAGCCTAAGGTATTTCGAGGTTATATATGCGTTTATGATACTGGCCACTAGAAAGGCCATTTAAAAACAAATTATTAAAAAATAACATGTCACGTTTTTATTATTCTGTTTCGAGATATTCAACGGAAAAGTACATCATGTGTGAATTACCAACGAATATTACGAAAATTGAGCACCGTGCTGTAATTAAATTCCTTACAAAAAGTGACAAATCACCGCAGTGTATTTTTGAGGAAATGGCTATTATTTACGGTGATTCTGGGCCTTCTTATGCCACAGTCAAAAAGTGGAGTCGCTTATTTAAACTCGGACGGGAATCGATCGAAGACGACCCCCGCTCAGGGCGGCCAATATCGGTAGTGACCGAAGAAAACGTAGCAAAAGTCAAAAAGCTGGTATTAGAAGATAGAAGAATTAAGGTTTGGCAAATAGCTGAGGTCTTAGGTATTAGTAAAGAAAGAGTCGGAGAAATTTTACATGAACATTTGTACATGAGTAAAGTCAGTGCTCGTTGGGTACCGAAAATGCTAACGGCCTTCGATAAAGTACGTCGTGTGGAAACTTCTCGGGCGTTTTTAGAATTGTGCGAAGATGATTTAGATGAAGTTTGTTCCCGAATAGTAACTGTTGATGAAACATGGATCAGACAGTATGATCCGGAGTGTAAGTCTGAGTCGATGCAGTGGATTGAAAAGGGTGAAAGGCCGCCGAAGAAATTTAAAGTGCAAAAGTCGGCCTCTAAGTTAATGGCTACGGTATTTTGGGATTGTGATGGCATTCTTTTAATCGATTATTTAGAAAAAGGCTCTACGATAAACGGAACTTATTATGCAAATCTAATAAGACAGGTGCGACAAGCCATAGTTGAGAAAAGGCGGGGTAAACTAAGGAAAGGCATTTTGTTTTTGCAAGACAACGCACCCGTTCACACCGCTAATGTTGCGAGGCGTGCTCTGAAGGAAGTTGGTTTTGACGAAATTGACCACCCACCCTACAGCCCAGATCTAGCCCCAAGCGATTATTTTCTATTCAATAATTTGAAGAAAGAGTTGAGGGGAAAGCGATTTAGAAGTGACGAAGAGATGAAGGCGGCTGTACAGGAGCATTTTGAAGGGCAAAATGAAGATTATTTTTTTAATGGCCTAAAAGCACTGTATAAAAAATGTAAAAAATGCATTGATTTAGGAGGAGACTATATTGAAAAATAAACACGAGTTCATTTGTGTAAATTGTTTTTTTCTATCTAAGGGTCAGCTCACACCGAGACGCGACGCGACGCGACGCTGCGCGCACATTTCAATAGAGTGACTCAAATTTATACTTTATTTACTACATTAAAAGGGACACATTTCATCGTGAGAATTCAAAATACGTTGCGCCACGCAGCGCTGCGCCTCGCGGCGCCGCGACGGTGTGAGGGTCAGCTCACACCGAGACGCGACGCGACGCGACGATACTGGAAGAGGCCGGTGATTTCGCGCTGCGCCGCGCGGCGCCGCGAGACGCATCGCGGCATAGCGAGGCGCATCGTAAAATCGTTGGCAGCACGACGCCTCGCTGCGCAGCGAGACGCCGCGCGGTGCCGCGTCCAACCGCCCCGCAGTCTACCTATTGCAAGCGCATGACAACGGCGGCCTCAGGCTGCGCCTCGCGGCGTCGCGCTGCGTCGCGCGGCTTCGCGAGGCGCAGCGCCGCTCTCACACGCCGCGCGTACCGGCGATGCATCGCTGCGTCTCGCGAAGCCGCGCGGCGCAGCGCGGCGCCGCGAGGCGCAGCGCTGCGTGGCGCAACGTATTTTGAATTCTCACGATGAAATGTGTCCCTTTTAATGTAGTAAATAAAGTATAAATTTGAGTCACTCTATTGAAATGTGCGCGCAGCGTCGCGTCGCGTCGCGTCTCGGTGTGAGCTGACCCTTAGGCTTAGAACTTTTCAGACGCCCCTCGTATATTAGGTACTACGGAAAGACACTGTACGCTGCATACGTATAGCTTCTAAAAGTGAGGACTGTACATTTAACTTTCATTTGTTTTTTTTTTAATGACAAACTATTTACAGATAGAAAAACGCTTTAATTTTCATTTTCTAGAGTGAAAATTTCGATAGTTGAATACAAACTAGGTATACTGTAAGGACGGATAAAAATAATACAGTGTTAGTAGTTTTTCTCAATTTTCAGTCTTACAGCAGCATTTTCGCCTCGTTCCCAAATACAATAATAGTAGGAACCGATATCCGGAATAACTGATCACAACCGACTTAATAATTCGATGAGAACTCGGAACTATCCATAATAATAATACGGGTAGTAGTAGACTGGATATACCGGTACCACAGGTACCACAGGTACAACAGGCACCACCGGTACAACAGGCACCACCGGTACAACGGGTACAACTGGAACACACTCAGGCTGGCAGAAGCCTTCTGCAGCACATGTTAGGGCTAAAATTAGTGCCAGTGTCGGTATAAACCACATTTCTGTAAAAAAAAATGCTTATTAATGAGTGCCATCTATTTCGCATAATGTTTGATGTCCAAAATTTATTTCACCGAGCACGTTTCATATAATTTGACTCAGCCTCAGCCGAATGTTAATCTTGCCGAATCATAATTTGCAAAAAAAAATACCTATTGCCGAATTTTAGTAATCTGTAGATGCGACCTTTAACAAAAAATAACTGTTGCCAGAAAAGTAGATTAGTTTAAATCAGAACAGTTATCGCGAATAACCGTTTTGAGTTGTCAACAACAACAAATTTTATTTTTAAGATAAAAGTCGTCATAATAATTGTCTCCATAATAGATAGCTTTACCGGGTTTTTTTTTTTGTATTTTACTTTTATATTAATTTTGTAAAACACAACACCTAGGTACCTACCTACCCACCCTAAAATTGCAATTACTTATATTTAAATACATAAGTGAATAATATAAAAAACCTAGTTAGCGCTTAAAAGTAAAGCCAGTTTCAGTTAGCCACAGGCTAAGTACCGTCCGTTAGCGCATGTGTTACAACGTCAATGTCACAATGTCAATGTCACAACGTCAAGGTCAAGGCAATGTCACGCACACATAAAATCAGCGGCTTCCTCTTTCGCAGATCACTTTATAATTTATGAAGACTCGTTCTAGGTATTTTTATCCTATGTTAAAAAAAAATACCTACTTACCGTTACAATGCTTTGACCGCGTCTTATCCCAAACAAAACGTATTCCTGATCGAATTTCCGTACCATTAAATTTGGGACAATAAATTATCTTCTAAGTAATAGCTTTTAACGGCATTTATTAACGCGGGTGAAAAACACTTAGCTCTGAGCAGATTAATATCCCCGCGATATTCGGCGGTTGTTTGCTGAATTGCTGTTGAGAATAATTGCTATTTTATGGCTGTTTAATTGGCATTGGCTTGTTATAGTAATCACTAATTAGTGTATTCTTGTTTTGAACCGACTTCAAAAAAGACCCATGGTTTTTAGAAATCATTAGGTACCTCAGTTAAGTGGCAGTGAGCGGGGCACATTGCTCATAGATCCCATTTGAGCAGAAAGTGTTGGGGCAGAAAGGAGTGGCGACCGCAGACCGGAAGGCGCAGCGTGGGGCCCCAACAAGGTGAACCGACGACCTGGTTAGGAACGCGGGCAAAAATTTGATCAGGGCGGCGCAAGACCGATCGTTCTGGAGAAGTTTGAGGAAGGCCTTTGACCAGCTGTGGAGGTCTAACGGCTGCGGCTGATAGGATAATATGCATCATATTGAAGTCGGTTTTTTGTTGAAGAATGATTACTTATTATGTTTTAATCATTCCTGAAGTCGAATCAACTTGCTCTCAGTTTGACGTTTTACACTATCTCAAATTCCACCAATAGCTACTACCTACTGTAGGTATTGAGACTGTCGTCTTCTTCATATTATCGATATATGTATATGCTCTATTTGAAGTAATCATAACGACCTTTTCTTTTTCGTTGACTATTACAAAATTTAACTCTTTGCCGGCTCATGTGTTTCCTCCTTCTTCTAACTTCAAACGAAGCGTCAGAAGCATCAGCCAGTGTCAACTGACATGGCACCGTTCGTTTCTTTTCAGTTGCCATTGCGACTTAGGCTCCCCTTTTTGCTTACCATCAGTCGAAGTGGAGCCACCATGTTATGCCGTTATAAAAAAAATCCTTCATTTTCGGAAATAGGAAAGACAGTCGTTATAGGTACTCGTATATTCAAGTGTAAGTATGTAAGGCCCATAACATACATTCAAGGTCTCCAGCCCACCTTGAGAAGAGTTCATAAAAATTACGACTCATTCGAAAAACACGTGTTTCATCAATAAAAAAATACGTTTGCCATAACTGTTTTACAGCGGAATTACGAATATTTGATGTGGTTACATTTGATTACCGGCCGAAGAGTCGGAAACGTGCAGCCAGCTCGTAGATGAGATAATTTGACGGTTGACGCGGTGGTAGTGTAGCTGCCTACTAAGTCGGCGGTACTTGGTTTCAATCCCGGCAAGGGCAAATATTTGTATGAATATTTTTTATGTATTTAAGTATGGCTTTTTATATGTATGTATATCATTCGACGGTAGACGTCAAATCATTTGTGCATCGAAAACCCTGGGTTATGCTTGTAATACAAGCGTACTAGAGCTTACTTTGGGGCTAGGCCGATTTTGTCCGATAGTCCGATATTTATTTATCGCTATCGAGCAGGCATTGGCGGTTTTGTCAGCCTGTGTACCATGTGTACCTAAGAGACTATGAGCGATGTACATAACCACACAGGCAATCGTGACATATTATTATGAAACTAACACTAATGTTTTTATGCCTATCCTTATGTAGTAGTTGCATAAATATTGCCACCAACATCGTCCAACTTGGCGAAATCAAAATCTGCAACGTCTACAAACCTCCAAACAGCAAATGGCCGGACCCAATCCTCCCACAACTTGCCCACCCCGCCCTATATATCGGAGATTTTAATAGTCATCACACAAGCTGGGGGTATAGAGAGAACGACTGCAACGGTGAGAAGGTGATGCAATGGGCTGATGCTACGAATGCTTACCTAGTATACGATAGCAAGAGTAGGGGAACTTTTAAATCGGCCCGTTGGGGAAGAGATTACAATCCCGACTTAGCCTTTGTAACAAAAGATGCTGAGGATAACCCGCTTCCAGTTCAAAGAACGGTACTCACCGACTTCCCCCATAGCCAACATCGTCCTGTGGTGTTCGAAATTGGTCTCAAGATACCTATTGTGCCATCCTACCCAGTCCCCCGCTGGAACTTCCAGAAAGCGTGCTGGGATAGTTTCAAAAAGCAACTGGATAGTAGCGTCAGGTGGATCCCACCTGTCCCGGATAGCTATGAACGCTTTAAAAAACTACTCCTGGCCACCGCTAAAAAGTTTATACCCAGAGGTTTCAGACGGCAATATATACCATGCTGGAATGATGAAACAGAAGCTCTTTGGCAGGACTTCCAGCATACTGGTGATCGCTCTACAGCCCACGAAGTCATTAAATCACTCGACTTAGCCCGCCGCAACAAATGGGAGGAAACCGTTCAAAAAATGAATTCTACGCACTCCAGCAAAAAGGCATGGCACCTAGTGAGAAAATTGACTGACGGAACAAGTACAAAGAGGACCAAACCGAACGTAAGCCCCAACGCAATCGCAGATAGGATGATAAGGATGTCTAAGGCGCCAAACCACAAATGCCACACCAGGAATATACGTAAAGAACTCTCTGTACTCAAAGCTAGCACTGAACCCAACGCTACATACAGTAGACCCTTTACGGTAGATGAGGTCACAAAAGCTTTGAGCCACATCTCAACTAACAAAGCTTGTGGAGAAGATGGTATATTTCCTGAATTCCTTATTCATAGTGGACCAAAGACCCGTGCGTGGATGGCAAATTTTTACACTTCCATAATGGATTCCGGGAAGATGCCTACATCACTTAAGCGCGCCAGGGTAATTGCTGTTCTCAAACCAGGAAAGCCTGACGACAGAGCAGACAGCTATAGACCGATCGCTCTCTTAAGCGTTGTATACAAATTACTGGAGAGGCTAGTCCACAACCGCATTCATGATGCCGTAAACGCAATCATCCCCCAGGAGCAGGCCGGTTTTAGACCTAACCGCAGCTGTTGTGATCAGGTGCTCGCTCTCACAACACATGTCGAAAACGGTTTTAATAAGAACCTTAAATCATCTGCGGTTTTTATCGACTTGACCGCCGCATATGACACAGTTTGGCGCCAGGGATTACTATATAAACTGTTGAAAATAATCCCATGCATGAAAATCTATAGGCTTATTGAAAACACCCTTACTAATAGGCCAATACAGGTTTTCCTGGGTGACGAAACCAGCAGCGTCAGAACACTTAACAATGGGCTCCCGCAGGGCTCTGTCCTAGCCCCCCTTCTGTTTAATATCTACGTGCATGACCTTCCCGATACTGTGTCACGTAAATTCGGGTACGCCGACGACCTGGCTCTCATCACCCAAGACCACAAAATGGATTCCACCGAACCAATTCTACAAAGAGACCTGGAAGCCCTCGACGACTTTTTCACCCGCTGGCGCCTGTGCCCTAACCCAAGTAAGACGGAAGTCTGCTGCTTCCATCTTAACAATAAGCTTGCAGAAAGCCCACTAACTGTCAAGTTTAAGGGCACAGTACTAAAACATAACCCTCATCCCAAGTACCTTGGGGTTACCCTAGACAGAAGTCTTACCTACAAGTGCCACCTACAAAAAGTATCGGCCAAACTGCAGACCAGGAATAGCCTAGTGCAAAAATTAACCGGAACAACTTGGGGAGCCTCTGCCTCATGTCTCCGAACCACAGCGCTTGCACTGGTTTACTCGACGGCTGAGTACTGCGCTCCAGTCTGGATGAATAGTGTTCATACCTCAGCCATTAATACGCAGCTTAACCAGACTCTCCGTCTAATAACAGGATGCCTTAAGCCAACACCCACCCACTGGCTCCCCGCTCTTAGCAACATAGCTCCTGCGAACCTGCGAAGAGAAAAATGCCTCCAACGCGAACTAGCGAAAGCGCACCGTAGTCCTGACTTACCAATCCACCAAGACCTCGAGGGCCTCGGAAGAAAACGCCTCAAATCCCGAAACCCCCCTGCATTACTGATGGGAAATTCCCCGACCACCCGTACCCTGGAGGAAGCAATGGGAAGCCCTCAGAGACCAAGCGAACCCTTTCGCTGCTCTATCCCTGCGAGTGCCCCCAGCGGGCTTCAAGGAACCCCGCCGGGTGTGGTCCGCTCTCAACCGCATAAGAACAGGAGTTGGCAACTGCGGACACCACTGGTACAAATGGGGCTGGAGCTCCTCTCCTGCCTGTAACTGTGGGCATCCAGACCAGACCATCAACCACATCATTCTGGAATGCCCCTTTACTAAATACGCAGGCCATGTAGACGATTTTAAGATCCTATCAGAAGAAGCAGTCGCGTACCTGGGAAGGGCAAAATTCTAACTATAAATTATTTTTATTTATATTTATATTTTTATTTTAATATGTAATCCAGTGACTTCATACATGCCATACGATAAATAAATAAATAAGTTGCATAAACTGAATTAGATAACGTAGATGATGTCTTACGAAAAAATGACACTCGCGGTTCGCGATATGCGATATTCACATGATTAATAACTAGTTACTTTGTATCATTACTTACCGACGAATCCAACGATGTAACTCGTTTATGGCATAGCATTCATTTGATCATACCTGCATATTCAACTTACCAGGCCTAATTCCTTTAAAAAAAACATATTATGACAACTATATTGATCATTTCAACCAACTTTTTAAAGTGAGTAATACTTTTCCTGAGTTCTAGAAAGTAAAATAACTTGAAAAGAAATACGTGAACTTCGTAAATTTCGAGTAGTTTTTTAAACAAAAATTATAATAAGAAATTCAAACTGTAGGTAGGTTTCGAATACCAGACCAATAAAATCTCAATAGCCCTGGTCCTAAGCCCTGGTCTAAGTAGTAAAGTTGATAATAGGTTGAGAAGAATGTTTAATCATAGAGAAAAATGTCTAAAACATTCAGCATTTTTCAACGCATAAGGAGCCTTAACCAGTAGAAAGTCGGTCATGCTGTAAAACTTCATTACTTCATTAGAACTAATATCTAAAACTTGAAAAAAAAAATTTAGGGAGGAGCTGGATGAAATACAACACCTCATAAAATTCCACTAAAAGAGTAGAAATTAAAAAGTGGCAATACTGTAGTGTCGTCCCCGTTTTCTTATATTAATTAGAAACGGAGGACACTACAGTATTGCCACTTTTTAATTTCTACTCTTTTTGGTCGGACTGTACATAGGTATGGTTCTATTTTTTTTTGGTTGGACTGTACTATGGGCTGCACAAATGCATCGCCCAATTGCATGCATGCATGGCGTGCAATTCTGCAGATCATTGTACATATATTCTGGTCAGGTTTTATGTAGGTATGTATACGTTCAATTATTTGAGCAATATTAGAAAATACATCGACGCGGACGTGATCAAACTGTAAATTTGAGAAGAAATCTAAATCGGAGAAATCTAAACTATGTCCAACAACACAAATGGTTCAAACAGACATGGTTGAAGCAATATGTTATTTTCTTGTCACTCACTGTCAATTGTTTTTATTAACGAGACATCGTTTTTATTTCGGAAATGCTTCCAAGATAGGAAATACTATAAGGTGTCCGCAACTTCGTCCGCGTATTTTTTTTTACCGTAGATGGGTAAAAAGTAATCTATATCCATCATTGGATGTCCAGCTATCCCTATACCAAAATTGGTTATTTGTCCAGCCGTTTGGGCGTGACGTGATGGGAGGACAAAGAAACTGTTGAGTACAGGTCTCAACAGGGCGGCTTCTTCGGCTCAGCTCGCAGTGGACTGTATACCTTGATCGTTCGTGGATCTTCCTGTAACAGCTTGTTCGGTTCTGGATCGGTTCGGTTCTGTTCGCAGGTTCAGGTTCAGGTTCGGTTCGTGACGAAACGGGCCGCGACGTAGTCCAAACGTATGGACACGTAAACGCGACGTAAACGGGCCGCGACGTAGTACACACGTAAGCGACGTAGTGTACACGTAGACGCGACGTAGATCGGGCGCGGGGTACGGACGCGTGATGCACGGGGCGCGACGTAGACCGCAACGTAGCTCTGCCGTAGACTCGACGTAATGCGCAACGTAAACGCGACGTAACGCGACGTAGACACGACGTAGATGTAATACGGCGTAGCGAAGGACGCGTCCAAGTATTCGGAGCTCAACTGACGGACAGGACCTCGACGAATAACTTGGACCGACGTGCAGGCTGGAGCTCTTGAAACTGTAGGTAGGCAGGATCTTGTAGTGAATAATAAACTGGTTCTTCGGTAGTGCATACATTTATTTTTCGTTCACTTATTATATAACATTTTAGGTTCGATTCGCCAGACATAACTCCCGTAAGCGGAATAATCTTATTGGGAACCAATCAGAGTCGAGGGAGCGTTCATTTCCCCTCGGGAACGCCCCTTTCGGTCAAGAGTGTTCATTTTTAATTCTAAATGTTCCAAAACCTGCTCCTCGCTCTGATTGGTTCTTCAGTTTCAGGCTCTGGACAATAACGGCCGTTTTTTGGCTTATCAAAATTGCTTATTAATTAACATATCTCGGCTAATTATAGTCCGATTAACATTACACATATCCCGTTCGACGGGGCTCAGTAAGGGCTCTTAGGTTCTATCTGAACCTTAGGGTTCAGGTAACAGGGTTCAACTATACGTCGTGTATAGTGGGCAACTTTTGTGAATAGGAATCTTGCAGGATTGTTCCTGTCGATTCCTACTTACATTTGCTTACGGGAGGGGTTCATATTATGTACTTTCGTTACAGGGGGTTCGGGTCTACTCTTATATACCAAGGGTTCGATTGTACCTTATGTATTTGAGGCGGTAGGTGGCCTTATGTAACCGGATTGTAAAACTTTTACGTTTTACGTTAAGCTCTGATACGGTTCACGTGGTCGAGTTACATAAGCTCTTTTACCGCCCCGGGTGTTTCACGACGGGGTGCTACGTCCCCGGCCCATTTACCTGTGGTTTAATAAGGGTTTTGTTACGCCTTATTTAACCAGTACCTTATGGACCGTGGGTGTGACTGATTTACCGGTAGGATTGGATGATTTACCTTGGGGTTCTTATAGCATCTTTTATGTGCTTTATATAAGGGTCATTAAGTATATAAGGATCATGTCGGTATCTTTTATGTACCTTACTTATGTACTAGAGGTTCTTATGACAGCTTTTATGTGTCTAACTTATAACTATGAGATCATTTAAAATATATTAATCAGTCTTATTCTAACTTAACCTAATACATAAGCGACGTCACGACGTTACATTGGGTTCGCTGTCGGCGTGGTTGCTGGCGTTCTCAACATCCTCCCCTCGGTCGCTGCATGGCGGCGACCTCCTGTAGACGGGTAGAACAGCCAGCTTCGTCGTCGGCCTCCGGAACACGCCTCCTCTCGTTCGGACGTCCACGTTGCGTGTGATGCCATCGGGTCCCGGGTAGACTGCTTCGACGATGCCTCTTGGCCATGTGTTTCTTGGCAGGTTCGGGTCGGCGATCAAGACATAGTCGCCGACCGCTATGGCGGTCTCCCGGGGGTTTGAGGAGCCCCGGGGTGCGAGCAATGGGATGTACTCGCGTAGCCATCTTCGCCAGAAAGAGTCGGCGAGTGCTTGGCTGGCGCGCCAAGCTTTTCTTTCATTTTCTTCGCAGGGGCCAGTGGTAGGGACCCCCGACGGTCCTCCCAGTATGAAGTGGTTCGGTGTGAGCGCCTCGGGGTCATCGGGTTCGACGCTCACGTGGGTGAGAGGTCGAGAGTTCACGCAGTGCTCGACCTCGGCGAGCAGCGTCTTGAATATCTCCTCCTTGGGCGATCTTGTGTTCAGTGTGGCGGACAGCGCGGTTTTGACGGTCCGCACCATCCGCTCCCAGGCACCGCCTTGGCGCGGCGCTCCCGGCGCGATGAACCTCCAGTCCATGCGGTGTAGCTGCCCGTGCTCCTGCAGGGCGGGCAGCCATTCGACGTAGGCGGCTCGCAGCTCGGAGTCGCAGCCTCTCAGGTTCGTCCCGTTGTCCGAGTACATGACAGCGGGCCATCCGCGCCTGGCTCCCAGCCGGCGCAGCGCCATCACGGCGCTGTCGGTTGACAGCGTATGCACCACCTCGAGGTGCACGGCGCGGGTAGTGAGGCACGTAAACAGTGCCACCCATCGCTTCTCGGTCCGCCTGCCGATAGTGACGGCTAGCGGGCCGAATAGGTCCACCGCGCAATAGTGGAATGCGCGGGTGAACGGCTGTAGGCGGGCCGCGGGCAAGTCGCCCAGCGGCGGGTCGCGCGGGCGCGCGCGCCGCAACACGCAATACATGCATGTCCGGGCCACGCTCCGCACCGATGGTCGCAAGTGCAAGATCCAAAATTGCTGCCTGAGATCATTAACAACAGTTTCGTTAAATGCATGGTGCGCTCGCTTATGAGCGCGCAGTATCAGTAGTCTCACGTACGGGTTGCGGCCGTCTAGTATGACGGGCTGCTTGTTGACGGATGGCGGCGCTGCGTTTATGCGCGTCCGCATGCGCATTAATCCGTCGTCGTGCAGTTGCGGATCGAGTTCGTATAGCCTGCTACTGCGGGCTAGCGGCTCCCCTCGTGAGAGAGCCCGTAGTTCGTCAGCGAAGTCCCTCCTCTGCGCCCATTGCATCCACAGGTGCTCCGCTGAATTGAGGTGTCGTACCTCTAATGGGACTCTCACCTTTCTTTTTAGTCGTTCGATGAACTGCAGAGTTCGCGCTGTAGCTCCAATCAGTCGGTCGAAGTTCGAAAATCGCTCTATTTTCGGTAGTGGCGGGTCGACGACCTGTGCCACATTACATACCTCGATTATTTCGTGCGGTATCTCCGTCGTATCTCGCTGCTCTTGCGGCCATTGCGCCTCCGGCAGTCGTAAGAAATCCGGACCTGTGTACCAGCGGTCGGTGTTTCTTACGATACGCTGCGGGTCCGCGCGTGTCGCGTCGTCGGACGGGTTGAGGCGGGTCGGGACCCACCTCCATTGCTCGATCTCTGTTAACTCGGCGATCTCGCCGAGTCGGTGTGATACAAATGTACTGTACCGGCGTGCATTGTCTCGCACCCATTGCAGTACCGTTCGACTGTCTGTCCACAGCACAATCTGTTCGGCAGCTACTCGATGCGCTTCGCGCAGTGTTTGCGCCAGTCGCGCACCTATAAGCGCAGCTTGTAGTTCGGCTCTCGGTATCGATATCGGGCGAATGGGCGTGACCTTTGCCCTCGCCGTGATCAACTGCACACGTACCGGCTCGTGAGGTCCTCCCTCGGTTCTCCAGTAGGCTGCGGCTGCGTATGCTTGCTCGGAGGCATCTACAAATATATGTAATTGGTGTCTCTTACCTCCCCCCGTGTACAAGCACCGCCGTGGTAGCCGCAGCGCCGTAACATATTCTATGTTACTGAGCCACTGTAAAAATAGCTCCTTCTCGTCGTCCGGCAATGGCTCGTCCCAACCTAATTTTAAAATACAAATTCGCTGCATTTGTATTTTTGTGGTAACAGTGTATTGCGCTATTTGCCCCAATGGGTCGAAGACGGACATTACCGCGCTCAAGGCCTCCCTTTTTGTTGGCCCTCGGTTCAGGTTCCGCACGTCGGCCGGGACTCGTACCATTGCCGTGTTGAAACCTAACTCGTCGGTTTCGGCGTTCCAAAACATACCTAATACTTTCTGCTCTTTAGATCCCAGGTTCTTTGGTTCGTCGGATCTCTGCGCTATAGGTATCCGCTCTAATATCTTTTTAGAGTTCGACGTCCAGCCGCGCAAGTTGAAGCCGGCGTGGGCGTGCGACGCGATGATTTGCACCGCGGTCTCGGCCGCCGCGTCTTCATCGTCGTAAGAGGTCACGAGGTCATCCATGTATGTATTATGTGTAATATCGTACACGGCTGCTGGGTAGGTGTCCGCGTTGTCCTCCGCGTTCCGGTTGCGGACACTGTGTGCTAGAAATGGCGAAGATTTCGTTCCAAACAACACGCTCGTTGTTTTATATACCTTCGGCGGCTGTTGGCGGTCCGATCCCCGCCACAGGAATAACTGCGATACTTGGTCCTCAGGTCTCAGCTTTATTCGCAGGAACATCTCCTGTATATCCGCCGTAGCGGCGTACGTACCCTCACGAAAACGCAGCAGTATTCCCGTCAATGACTGTAGTAAGTCGGGTCCTTCTAGCAGCTCGTCGTTCAAGCTGGTTCCCATCGATGTCGCGTGCGCGTCGAATACTAGACGGACGCGATCGGGCTTGTTCGGGTTTCTTACCGCAAAGTGCGGCAAAAACCATGCCTTAGGGCTCGTTAGGTCACCTAAGTGCGGCTCTGCATAACCTTTTTCGATTAGGTTATTTACCTGTGCTGTATATTCGTGCGCGAAGTCGGGATCCCGGTCCATACGCTGCTCCAAGTTGCGTAACCTTTTGTACGCCATGTTGTAGCTGGGAGGCAGGTTCGGTTCGTCGGTCCTCCACAGCTGTCCTACTTCGTACCGGGGTCCTTCGATGCGTCTTACCGTTTCGTTAAACAGCTTTGTTGCTCGTTCGTCTAGGGGGCTCGCTTTATCTATCAGTTTCACCCCTAACGCGTCGATGTCGAAATATCGCCTCATCATCGCGTTCAGCTCCTTGTCCGGCTCCGTCATGTGCATGACTACTTCACCGGCCCTTACCGTTCTCGGTGCTGAGCCGTAAATGCACCATCCTAGACGGCTGCGTACGGCTAGCGGCTCACTCGTCTTCCCCGTTCGGGCCTCTAACGGCAGTGTTAGATGCCAATGATCTGCTCCTATTAAAATTTTAGGTATCACATTAGTATAGCACGCTTCGGCTAGATCGGCCAAGTGTGGCAGGCGCACTATACTGTCGCGCGGCATTGTCTGCTCCCTAATGCCTAAGCGCGGCACGGTTCTGAGCTGCATACTGTACGACGGGCCTCCGTCGGCGCCTCGTACAGTTGCTTCGACTCGTTGGCTCGGCTGGTTCAGGCATAGCGCTCCTACGCCTTGTATTAGTAGCGGCGCTTGAGGTGCCTCTAGACCCACTTCGCTCGCTAGCTCCTGATCGACGATAGAGATTGTCGATCCCTCGTCGACCATCCCGTAACACAGTACCTCCTTCTTGGGACCGCGCAGTATTACGGGCATGATTTTCAACATCACCTTGTTTGATTCATTGTGTGACGTCATAGCGATCGTCTCTCGCTCTTGTATGGGCTCTGCGCGGCGGCGTGCCGGCGCTGTGTTCGGTTCGCTGGGCGGCGCAGTGTAGGGCGCGCTCGCGGGGGCGGGCGCGCGCGACTGCGGCGGGCGGGCGTTATTGTCGGCGCTGTTTGTACTCACATTTGACGCAGTTCGGTTCGGTTCGTGTAGTATTGCATGATGTGAGTGTGGACAGCCAGGTACACTGCAGCCTTTTGCAGTGCACGTATCACGACGATGTTTTTGGTTCATACACTTAAAACAAACGTGATTTACCCGTGCCCATTCCCATCTCGCTCGTATGGGCATACTTAACAGTTTGCGGCACTCGTTCGTTCGGTGACTATTGCCGCAGCAATAGCACGCTTCCACTCGTTCCGTGGCGAATGTCTGGGCTCGTGTCGGTTGTGCTCGCTGTATCGCGCCGCTCGTTCCCCGGTTCGGGTATGTCGTTCGTCGGGGAGGTTGCGGTTGCGTGGGCGCGTTATGCGCGGGTCTGCGTGACGGCGCTCTCGCGTGCGAGTATAATAACTCCGCGTCACTCTCGTCCATTAAGAATTCGGCTAGCAATATTATTTCGCACTCACCGCCTTTTACGTTGTCTTTTGCGAAGGAGCACCACCTCGACCGTAGATGCGGGCTTAACCTGTCGGTTATCTCCCGTATCAGTAACGGGTTGCCGCCGTAGTTTCGACGGTCTAGATCGACCAATGTCGATACAATGTTCATTACCTTTATTGCGAAGGTGTTCAGGTCGGTGGCGCTCGGTCCGAGTGACGGCAGGCGTTTAAGCTCCTCTAGAGCTCGGTCGACTAGCAGGTCGGTTCTGCCGAAATTCTTTTTCAGGACTCTAATTATTAGGTCGGGGTTCGACGTCGACGCGAGCATGTGCTGCACGCACTCTCGCGCCTCGCCTTTCAGCGCAGCTCGTAGACGGGCGACGTTCTCGTACTCCGTGAACTTGTACCTTTTTGTTGACTCCGCAAAACTGTGGTAAAAGGTCAACCACTCAGCGGGGTGTCCGGAGTACGCAGGCAACTCGTACACTTGTCTCGGCGGAGGGCGGGCCATCGTCTGTAGATGGTCGGCTAACCGATCTATCGCCTGAGATCGGCTGGAGGATCGTTCTCGGGAGGTGCGGGTCTCGCGTTCGGCTCGCTCGGGCGTGACGGTGCGACGCCTCCCTGGCGTCGGGTCATCGCGGTAAGCAGCGTTACTTACCTCGTGGTGTGTAAGCCACGCATTGATCCTCCGCTTCGATTCCTCCGCTGTCTCTGCCGCCGGACGTCCGGACTGCGAGCCGCCGGCCTGTGAGCCCTCCGCTTCGATGCGATGCAGTTCGGTGTCCAGCCTCTTCTTGACAAGCTCTTCTTCCAGTCGCAGTTGTTGCCGCTTGATTTCAGCAAGCCGCTCTGCTGCCTGTAGTTCCGCTTCTTTTTTCCGCGCCTCCGTAGTGCTGCTGGTTCTCGATGTAATCGACGGCGCGCGGCGTTCGTCGATTTGGAATCGCACTTGTTCGAGAGCTCGGTCTCTATCGAACGTGCGGGGTTCGCGCGGTACGGGTGTCGCGGGTCGCGGGATCGGTGCGCGGATCGTGGGGTCAAAGGCCGCGTACGCGAGTGACGACATAGCCGCGCGGGGCTCGCGTGTATCGGCGGTACGCGGCGCGTGCGTCAGACGGGACGCTAAATGTTCGCCGGTCGGTGTCGAGTATCCGACGGCTGTGGGTTCTTCGGGTTCTTTTTGGTTCAGACTGGTTCTGCGCAGGTGTTCGTCCAGCTTTGCCCGCCATTGGAGCGTGTCGTCCATCTGTGGCGGTGACTCTGGCGATGTCCTCTTCTCGGGCTGCATGCCCGGGGCGCGTGTCTCGCTCGTTCGCGGACGTGCTCCCAGCAGCTCTGCAGACGTCTCGCCGGAGGTTCGGGTCGGTTCGGTCGGCGGGTCGTCGTGCGAAGTTGCTTCACTCCTCTGCTTCCTGGTCTGCACCATGGTGGTTCGGATGTTCTGGCTCGAAAATCCGGCTCTCGAATGACCAACGCTGTTGAGTACAGGTCTCAACAGGGCGGCTTCTTCGGCTCAGCTCGCAGTGGACTGTATACCTTGATCGTTCGTGGATCTTCCTGTAACAGCTTGTTCGGTTCTGGATCGGTTCGGTTCTGTTCGCAGGTTCAGGTTCAGGTTCGGTTCGTGACGAAACGGGCCGCGACGTAGTCCAAACGTATGGACACGTAAACGCGACGTAAACGGGCCGCGACGTAGTACACACGTAAGCGACGTAGTGTACACGTAGACGCGACGTAGATCGGGCGCGGGGTACGGACGCGTGATGCACGGGGCGCGACGTAGACCGCAACGTAGCTCTGCCGTAGACTCGACGTAATGCGCAACGTAAACGCGACGTAACGCGACGTAGACACGACGTAGATGTAATACGGCGTAGCGAAGGACGCGTCCAAGTATTCGGAGCTCAACTGACGGACAGGACCTCGACGAATAACTTGGACCGACGTGCAGGCTGGAGCTCTTGAAACTGTAGGTAGGCAGGATCTTGTAGTGAATAATAAACTGGTTCTTCGGTAGTGCATACATTTATTTTTCGTTCACTTATTATATAACATTTTAGGTTCGATTCGCCAGACATAACTCCCGTAAGCGGAATAATCTTATTGGGAACCAATCAGAGTCGAGGGAGCGTTCATTTCCCCTCGGGAACGCCCCTTTCGGTCAAGAGTGTTCATTTTTAATTCTAAATGTTCCAAAACCTGCTCCTCGCTCTGATTGGTTCTTCAGTTTCAGGCTCTGGACAATAACGGCCGTTTTTTGGCTTATCAAAATTGCTTATTAATTAACATATCTCGGCTAATTATAGTCCGATTAACATTACACATATCCCGTTCGACGGGGCTCAGTAAGGGCTCTTAGGTTCTATCTGAACCTTAGGGTTCAGGTAACAGGGTTCAACTATACGTCGTGTATAGTGGGCAACTTTTGTGAATAGGAATCTTGCAGGATTGTTCCTGTCGATTCCTACTTACATTTGCTTACGGGAGGGGTTCATATTATGTACTTTCGTTACAGGGGGTTCGGGTCTACTCTTATATACCAAGGGTTCGATTGTACCTTATGTATTTGAGGCGGTAGGTGGCCTTATGTAACCGGATTGTAAAACTTTTACGTTTTACGTTAAGCTCTGATACGGTTCACGTGGTCGAGTTACATAAGCTCTTTTACCGCCCCGGGTGTTTCACGACGGGGTGCTACGTCCCCGGCCCATTTACCTGTGGTTTAATAAGGGTTTTGTTACGCCTTATTTAACCAGTACCTTATGGACCGTGGGTGTGACTGATTTACCGGTAGGATTGGATGATTTACCTTGGGGTTCTTATAGCATCTTTTATGTGCTTTATATAAGGGTCATTAAGTATATAAGGATCATGTCGGTATCTTTTATGTACCTTACTTATGTACTAGAGGTTCTTATGACAGCTTTTATGTGTCTAACTTATAACTATGAGATCATTTAAAATATATTAATCAGTCTTATTCTAACTTAACCTAATACATAAGCGACGTCACGACGTTACATTGGGTTCGCTGTCGGCGTGGTTGCTGGCGTTCTCAACAGAAACTTTTACCAACATATGGCGCTAGCCCCTACAAAACAAAAGACGATCCTGCATCGCACTTTTAATTTTTTCTTGAAATCATGACCCCTCTCCATTTAAAAGTGATTACGTTCTAATATAGAATACTTGGTAGTTTTGTCTTTGAATGACTAATTTATTCGTTGGAGACAAAATTACATATATTTGACTAATATTAATAATAAAGTTACGGTTTCTCTGTGACGATATAACTGTGTTATTATAATATGGTGACGTGCATTGACGTAACATATGATTTTGAGCACGTAAGCATCTGTGATCCACGGCCGAATTCCGTAAACCAGTAACGGGCCCAAATCTACGTGGAAACCAGTTTCTATCGTTTTGAAAACGTTAGAATCTTAAAAATGCAGTTTTATCAGAGAAATGAGGACGACTTAAATGTATCATTCACGTACCATACAATTTATAGATAGGTGAGAAAGAAATGAAATTAAGTATTTATTAGTTTGCGGAATATGGATGGGTTGCATAGGTATTACAATGTTTACTATTAAACGCTGTTCTCCATATTCTACTTATTCAGCATGCAAACTTTGGTGTCTAAATTTTGTTGATGTTTCTCTAAATCAACAAAATAAAGATATCGGTATATATTCTAGAAGTATAAAATAAAAATCATGGACAAACCGTTACGAAAAGGAACCATTGGACTATTTCATTAACTATTATATATTTCAAAAACAAGAAAAGATTGAAATTTCATTGAGGTCACTTTGTTTTCACATAAAAACCCTTTTTCATTGAATGTATAAGTTACTAAAAAAGAACACCAAATGCTACTCAAAAGCCAATTAATAATATTATCTATAGAAACTAAAACTAATGCTTTATGGGTCCAGACCAGATCAGATTTGAGTCAGTACTCACTACTCAGGTTCAATTCCAAGACTGCTTGGGTTCCATATTCATTTCATAAAAATAAAATAAAAAACACGATAATATTACAATGAGTGTCTTTAAAATTACCGTTACACTCGAAATTGGCCAACATTGGAAACAATACAACAAACAAAACTACTCATACATTTTTCGCAAGATCACAATCTCGCACAGGGTCAAGTGTATTCATAAGTCACTTCTCATTATACCAGTATCCAGTTTATGCCTCGGTAATCAGATTGTCTTCGGCTGTATGGCGGGAGGTCTCTGCCTACAGAAAAAAATACAGTTCATTGTACGGAATCCGCGCACGCGCTTCGCGCGTTCATTTCCCGCGCTTTTGCCGCGCCAATTTTAAATTTAGAATAAATACGTATTTCTTTTTTTTAAAGAAAGCATGTAGGTTTTGTTTTTTGGTGTTATGTTGGCAGAAGTGATGGAGTGTAGCGAATTTGGCCGGAACTGTGACAATGAGTGCGGTGTTATCAGGAGACGGTGGAAATTCAGTAAAGAGAGCATATATGCGGGTCTTGTAATGTGTTTAGTGCCATCCGTGATTTGTGGTTCAGGTGAAAATATATTATTAATTAATTAAATAAGTTATTACGATACAATTAAGCTAACAGAAACACATATTTCCTATGCTATGATAAAAACACACAATCTGATTATGACCGAAATGGTCGATTGCAGACATCAAGAGAAAAAAAAAAAAAAAAAAAAAAAAAAGGCAAAGATCAAAGCTAAGCTAAGGTGCAAAGCCTCTTCCATCAGGTTACACATTTCAATTTTTCTTAGAGCTTTGATCTTTGTATCAATGGTTAATATAAAAATTGTGGTGTAAACCCACATAAAAAAAATTGGGCAAGTGCGAGTCCGACTCGCGCATGAAGGGTTCCGTACCATAAAACAAGTTTGTTGCATGGGAGCCCCCCTTAAATATTTATTTTATTTTATTTTTAGTATTTGTTGTTATAGCGGCAATAGAAATACATCATCTGTGAAAATTTCAACTGTCTAGCTATCACCGTTCTTGAGATACAGCCTGGTGACAGACGGACGGACGGACGGACGGACGGACGGACAGCGAAGTCTCAGTAATAGGGTTCCGTTTTTACCCTTTGGGTACCCCTAAAAAAGACATTACATGTTTCATTAATTTATAAATAACAGCGCCCTCTCTCGCTTACTAATTCACTGCTGTAAAGTAGTGCGTTATGATGTGAATATTATCGTATTCACTTAGAGGTTGCTAAGGTGCAAAGCCTTTCAAATAAACAATGCAAAGATCGACACACGACGCATAAGGAAAAATTCGAAAGGTTTCTTGGCGTAAGGGTAACGAAGTGGTTAACGCGCTGGACCGGCAATCCAGAGGTACCGGGTTCGATTTCCGTTCTCTTCCACCGGGTTACGCATTTCAATTTTTCTTTGAGCTTTGTTCTTTGTATCAATGGTTGTTCACCATTGGTTCGCGATATCTAAATATAGAATTTTATAAAATCTATTTTTTGTATGTAAATAGCATTGGCGTATACTGGTGTTACTAGACCATTTTATAATTTTTTAAACATACATCGAATTTCCCCTTTCACCTTTTCAATGCAATACAATACCAGTACAGTCCAGTCTATAGTCATGCTATACCAATACTATTTGTAGCTTAAATCGAATAAAGGATAAATCGAATCACGAATCAATTCATAGAGTCACGGATCTATAATGCAGATTATATCCATGCAATGTGACTTCAGCATCCCGGTTAAATTTTATTCTAACTGAAACACTACTAAGTTTAAACATCAACTAAACCAAAATAGACGTTAAGCGTTAGGATTAGAATTGGAATTGGCTCCTAAATATGTAGCATTTCCGTCTTTTTATTATGGGAAGAGAGCTGGTGCAACGGTTTAACGGGTCTCATAATCAGGCTTTAAGTCGACTGAGCAATTTCCGATTTAAAACACTCATTTTTGTCATCTTTTAATGTTTCCTTAACGTGCACCTAGATAAAGTGGTTTTTCGGTTCTGGAAAATAAAGATAGGTTATAGAGGTTACATGTGAGACCCTGCCATCAGGAAACCAACTAGTTCTCGGTTTCACTTTTGGTAGAATGGTCATTGTTGTCGCTTCACTTTGGGTTCACTGAAAAAAATAGCCAGTGAACCTTACTGAAATTTCAGTAGGCCTAACCGTTATTGCAGTTAGGCTTACTGAAATGTCAAATGGGATTCACTGGCAATTTTTTAGTGTTGGAGGCTGAATGGCATATGTTGCAACATGACGCCATTTCTCTCTTACACCTGGTCTGTCCATCGTGATCTGGTACATTCCACTTCCCCTTGGACATCAACATGTTTATCTCACCAACACCGCGGTGTTAGTGGTGCACTGCCTTAATAACATCATCTTCAAATATTGACACAATGATGAATTGTATGGAAGAAAAATGTAATGTGATCCACTGCAATATAAGCAGGATAGGACAGAACAATTGAACCTGCGACAATACGTTTCTGGTGTAGCGATCTCCCAACTGAGCTATCACATCGTTACATCAATCAAATCGAATCTATGATCATAATCCTACGCTACTAGAGCACCCTATGCGCCAATAGATTTTCTTTTTGATTTTTTTCTTGTTGAAATAGAGGATTGAGGCTTGAGAATTGTACACGCCAATTAATTTTAAAATGCTTTTAAGCGCATCAACCATACTCTAGGATGTGCGTTTACGCTTACGTACAATCCCCATTCCCTTTGCTTTACTCGAAGTGTCAGGACACAGAAATAGATGGCACTATTCTCAATGTTATTTGTATCTTTTATTTATTTATATCAAGATTATCTTTTCGGTAATAAACGTGGACGTAAGATGTTCTAAAGAGCTCAGGAAATCACCGGGTGTGAATGTTGTCCACTTTTTTGGATCTGAGTAAAATTCAGTTGGTGGTAGTCCTATAGGAAGTCTAGGACTAGGTCACAGTCACAAACGGTATGCCATCCTTGGTCGCATAGCATATTGCGAGCCTAAAAGCGTAGATAAGCTGGAGCTAGAACTGTGGTATTTATACAGCTATGAACAACTTTATGGCTTAGTTTATGTTCAGTTATTCATGACCTAGATCACAAGTATTTGTGTAATTTATATTGTGTCTATAAATATTGTTCATAAATTCATCCACGAATGAGGCGAAGGGCAGAATGACACATAATGGCTAGCTGTCACTTCGTTAGAAATGCATAATGACTTACTTTAGAATATGGCTTTGCTTCGAGGCAGTTGCGAAGAATCCGTCAGCTAATCTTTTTTTAAATCGAGCTAGCAATACACTGTGAGGTAGGACCTATTCGAGCAAAATCCTAAATAGTTTATAGCTAATTTTATTATTTTGGTCACTATTTAAATAATTATGTTTTGTCCGGCTGTATTTATTTCTTTCTTTACTGTAAAATATTGATACAACAGTGTACAATCGTGGTTCTAATCGATATTTTGTTTGCTTTAATAAGTTCAGTAGTCTTCATTAGTTAACAATACTAAAGCCCAATTTAGATACAATTTTGTATATATGCGGGCGAAACCTTATTTGTTTTACTATTTATTCAGCTGTTTAATTTATCTTTTTTATGCTGATTATTTTCGTTTTTAACGTCGCTAGGCAAAGGCGTTGGAGGCGCCTCTAGCGGCGAAACATGGTAAAAATATATTACCTAGGTAGTCCGCATTCTTATGCTAGTTATGTTGTCTTTATCGGTGATTTACTCTATGTAGTATTAGCAAATATGCCGAGTCCATGAACATTTCCATTTAATGCAAATGGTAATAAATCTTGTTGCTTCCTCATTCTCCACGCCATAATATAATTTCCGCCATCTGCTGGCCTATGGTTGCTTTTATCAGGCGATAAATAAATGATAAAGCATTTGTCACGTTTTAACAAGATGCGAGTGTGAGTGACAGATGCTTTGTCACTTATTTATTACGTGATAAACGCAACCATCATAGGCCTTCAGGTATAGGTAAGGTTCTATTGTAATCAAGACTGCGAAATTACGGTGGCAAACATTGACAAATAAGTAGGCAAAGCTTTATTATCCTGCAATTTAAATATAAGGGACCTGGCTACTCGATCAATAGACTAACTGAGTGTCTATAAACGCACGCCAATTTTCTCCGAACAAAGGTGCGGCAAAGCCGGGTAACGCGGTGCGCGCTGATCCGAAGGCTATCCAGTAAAAGTACCAGGTTCCTCAAGCCCCTTCAATTACGTAGGGTCATTGAGTCGCTGAGCGTTTTCTATGGCCTATACCATGGCGAGTGCTCTGAAGAGCTATTTTCTCTTATCCTACCCTCCCATTTCCGTCATAGAACCACACGTGCCGGTTTGCGATGTCATCGCTTCACCGTGGAAAATATTCCCATACGTACCAAGAAGTTTGACAAGAATCTGCCGAACTAATAAAAAATCGAACTTTTTGCCGGCTCATGTGTTTCCTTCTTCTTATAACATGGTACGCTTCAAACGAAGCGTGAAGAAGCATCTCTCGGGCCAGCATGGCAGGGTCAACTGACATGGCACCGCGCACCGTTGGTTTCATGTCACTTGCCATTGCGACTTGGGCTCCCCTTTTTGCTTACCGTCAGGCAAAGTGGAGCCACTATGCTGTGCCGTTAATATAAAAAAATACATATCGACGGTGAAAAGGAGAAACCCCTTAAGCGACATTTTGCTAACTTTACAGGAGAGCGTTTAAAAGTATTAATTTTCTTTAAAGAAATCGTAACTTTTTTCTAGTCGTTTTAGAGACTTCAGTTCTATGGACGTATTTTATTAAATTGTAATACCTATCCACCAATAGTAACGTTACTGAAAAAAAGCTTAATTTAAATTGACCTGAAAAAAAACCCAGAGAAACCCTCTAAGCGACATTGCAATTTTTTGGCAGATTCTAGAAAAAAACAATTAAACCACCTTTTATATCATACTTATTACTAGAATATTACTTTAAGCAACTATAGTGAGGAAAACATTTTCTCATGATTATTAAAGACATTTTGTGGTGCGGAAATGTGTTATGCAACTATTATAATCAATTATATATTTTAAATACAATATAAACCCAATTATTGTTAAGTCATCTTAAATAGGTACCTAGTATTCCAAAACCGAGAAAAAAAATAGGAATGTACAGGGTAACCATGAATAAGTAAATAAAAACAGAAAAAAACGATAATGTTTATTTAAATTTCAAGTTTACACTTTCTTTAATTATTCTTTTGTTTTTCCTAATTTACTATCAGTCTTAGTAATTTATTATAATAACACTAATACTAGTAATGGCATACATATTTTTTTATATTAAAATTTAAAGGCAGGGATACAAATCAATATAACTTAATAAATAAGTTCTCTTATCATAGCTAATGTCTTATTTCTTCTTATCAGGCTTAAAGAGATCAATTACCTATAAAATCAGTCTTGAATTAGACGACTTTGTGATCTAAGCGATATGTGTACTCGTACCTAATCTTTAAATTATAGTAGTAAAGTTTACATTAAAAATAAACGACTCTAACGAAAACGTAGAACTTTTTTTTAAAGTAGTCTGCGACGGCAAATACCGAGACAACCGCCTCCCCACAATGTTCGCTGCCGACTGAAGCGACCGACTGGTTACTTCGTGTTTATAAAAACGCCATTCACAGGTATATTACGCTAAAAATGGTTCACTGAAGCGACGATTGACAGGTAAAACCGATAATTCAAGCCCCAGGATACCTTTTAGATCTTTCACTTAAGGCGACTCCGTACGTGGAATGGTGATTTTTAAAGTCCTAAGGCTCGTAATCTAGCCAACGGAAAAAACTGAAAAAAATATATTTATTTTAGTTATTTTTGACTATTTCTTCTAAAAAATTATAGTTGGATTTTTTTTTAAAGCAATAATTAGTATGGAAAAAATAATGTTGAAATAGGGTCGTTTTCAATTTTCAATTCCCTAAGGCTTCTAAACTAAAAGTGATATTTACACGGCTCTTTCGCAAGAACATTGAGAATTCATTGATCTTTAATCGTATTGTTTAAAAGTTAATAAAATGGAAATTCGGTCTAATAAAGCATCAAAAAAACTGAATTTCCGCGAGCGCGGCCGTGCCCGGGCTGCGAGCTCAGTGTAAATCTAACCGTTGAAGGGGAAGGCTGTGTCACTTGCTCTCACGATCCATCTAGTTACGGAAAATTGTTATGGTACCGGATCCCGCGGAGGTTCGATCTGTTTTCGTGCGTTTGAAGTGTATTTTAAGAGAGTGTAGTTCGTTTTTTCACACGACTACGCTATGCGACATAACAAAAAGCACTCATTTTCATATAGAATTAAATCAACTGTTTTTTTTTTCGTATTTAGGTATCTATTAATTTTAAGTACTTATAAAAAAAATGTCATTGCTTAGCATTCCCGGATACATTTGGATACTTAGATATTCTCAGTCATGAGCCCACACCAGACAGGATTCCCAGAAAATAACACTTTTACCTGTAATATTAGAGTACCTTAGGTATTTCGGTTAGTAAAAAAAATCTGATAATACAGATATTTAAGTATGATAACGTCTAATGATCTTTATTAATTCAACCCTAAGAGATATGAATATCGTAATGCAGAACAAGTATTGTTCGTTTGAATACCATTGTAATATTCGGTAAAACGCTAATTTACGAAGTAGGTATTCACATTCGTTGCGTCACTAGTACAGTACATGACATATGATATTTTTAAAAATACATTATCAAAAATTACAATAATTTTCTAGTCCAAGAAGGCAAGTGACAATTTTGGCATGAGGGCTTATTTATGTAGGTAAATATAGTCAGAATACATATTTGCATCAATAAATTTCCCACTTCATATTTAAATCTAAATGAGCGTTAGTAATTATTGACATATCCGCCGGGCCTAGCTAGACATACCTAGCCTGGCCATAAGTTCTGTTCCAATTGTTTACCGTTTATAAAATAAAAACCTGATTTTTATTACATATCATTTAAAAGCCATATATTAATGATCGGATTACAGTTGAATTAATGAAAAAATATATAACTTTATTTAGACTCATCGTAATGCCCGGACTTGATTTTTGACTAATGCTCAGAATTTTTCTCTCTAAGTTTGCCAGAGGGCAATGAAACGATCTTGGATCAAATTAATCGATCGCGGAAGGAACGCCAAAACCCAAATAGCTTACGTAACTCAGACAACCGCTAAACTAAAGTAGGGCTGACACGTTTGCCGCATGTCAACCGATCTGCAGATCAAGAAATCTACACCCACCCAATAAAAATCGGAACTTCTAAGTTAACGTAAAAAAAAGATACGGCTCTTTATGCCGCAAAAAAACGTATCTACGCTGGAAAGGAAAATGATCCAAGAGACACGGAGCTAACTGTACAGGAGATCTAAAAAACTACGAACTTTTTCAAAAAAATAAAAAGTTATTAAATATTCTGTGGACCTACTTTTTAAATGAAGCATTTTATAATTATAAACAACATCATGTTCTCTACATGTCGCTTTTGTTATTTTGTCTATTAATGGAATAAATTAAAATTTAGCATCGCTTACGCAAAATGGCTGTCAAAATAGAATTAGGTAAAATTATCTAAACGACACGTTTCCCGAGATGCTAGTCAGGTAAAATAGTATAATCTACATTTTATACAACAATCAACACAGTAAACAATATCTATGTGCATACGATGCTCATTTTATATAAACAATATCATGTTTTTTACATGTTGCTTTTGTTATTTTGTCTATTAATGGAATATTTTAGGATTTAACGTCGCTTACGCAGAATGGCCGTCAAAATAGAATTAGGTAAAATTATCTAAACGACATGTTTCCCGAGAAATTAGTCAGGTAAAATAGTATAATCTATTACACAACAATCAACACAGTTAACAATATATATGTGCATGTGCATGCTCATTTTATAGTCAGGTAAATATATAAATGTGCATAAATCAGCATGAAATAAATCAAGAAAAATAATCTAATCGCCTTTGTAGGAAATATTTCAGACATGAAAAGCTATTTATCGTACAATAAAACCTCACGATTAATGTTTTAATTAGAGGAAAATATTTATTTTCAAACATTAATATTAATGAAGTGACATTTAAAGTTCTCTAAGACAAAAACTTATGGTTCAACTACGCAAATACAAAAAAAACTGCTTTAGAAATATTAAAGATTTATTCATCAGATATCACGTGAAATTTCAATTTTATCAATTTTTATGTGTGATCTGCTGAAAGATTTCCAGTAGTTCTAGACCAATGTATGGTAGCAAACGATAGCTATATGACTAATGAGAACAGCACAAGAGTTCTCAAGACTGCAGTCACTCGGTACTCATTAACCCTTTGAGCGCCGAGCGGCAAAGCAATTCACCGTGCCACTGACGCCAAACAAAAAAAAAAAAAAAAGTGCTCCAAAATCAACAGAGGTTGAAAAACACAGATAGTGGTTTGAATTAGCATGTTTTTGACCACTGAAATTTTGACGTGAATAGACGTCGTTGGCGTCAGTGGCACGAATTCCCGATGACGTGATTTGCCGTCTTTGCCGGTCAAAGGGTTAAGGAATTTTAAATCACGAACTACGTGAAATTTCAAGTTTTACAATTGCAATGAGATAATATCCAAGCGAGTCCAAAGTAATGCCTTAGCGCCACAGACACAGATTTACACCGCAGATGGGCCTAACGGCCTTTATAAATATATTGAACTAGCTGTGCCCCGCGGTGTTACCCGCTCATCCCACGGGAACACTAAATTTATTTGGGATGAAAAGTATTCTATGTCCTTCCCCGGGACTGAAACTTTATATATACCAAATTTCATCTAAATCGGTTCAGCGGTTTAAGCGTGAAGAGGTAACAGACAGACATACACACTTTCGCATTTATAATATTATTACAGTATGGATTACTACTAAATGTGTAATATTTTATAAAACAGAACCGGTAAAGTTGTCTAACTACCAATTTTACGAAAAAAATTGTTTTTTAGTACATTCTATGCGACAAATACGACTCCATTGTCATTCAAGCAATTCAAGATAAGCGACAGTAGTCGATCAAAGTCATATCAGGTAAAAAAGGATAAGCGACAATGGTTTCATAGCATCAAAGCAGGTGAATTTGAATAAACGCCAATAGTTAAGATACGACAATCAGGTAATTTAATCTATGTTTTTTTTTGTATAGAATCTTATATCGATTCTGTTTAATTATGTGGAAATACCACATTTATACTTTTTGGCTAATGCGCATAAGCATTTTAAACACACATGACACATAGGGCGCTCCAGTAGCGAAGAATTATGGAATCATAGATTTAGTGTGATTGACGTAACGATATGATAGCTCAGTTGGTAGAGCACTACGCCGGAAACTTAGGGTCGCAGGTTCGAGTCCTGCTTATATTGCAGTGGATCACATTCAATTTTTCTTTCATAATTTACCTTTATGTTAATTTTATTATAAAGACATAGGTAAAATGCCTCAAACGACATTAAAATATATTTTACGATCAGGTAAAAACAGTTAACCAACAAGTGCAAGGTTAGTTGCAATAAAGAAAAATAATCAAAGTTGTTTGATCTGTTTTGACAAATAAGTAAAAAAGCTCTAAGGTTCATTATTATGCAAAAAACTTTTTAAGTAATCTCCATTTTGCTAAAAAAACCTCAAGAATCAAGTCGTTTAGTAGAAAAAAAAAGTAGAGATTCTCTAAATCACCGACGGGATAAGCGACACAAAAGTCGTCAGACAGATGTATACGAGACCCAACCCATTCGATGCAGAAAAATCTGCCGATCCCAACAGTGTGTATAACTCAATATCCCCAGAAATGTCGCTTAGATAAGTTCTCCTTTCCAGCATCGGCATATTTTGACACTCAAGTAAATTAACATTTATAGGGTATCCATTGACCTTGAACATTGAAATTTGCCAAAAAATTCGTCTAGTAAAATATCGTCACTATCAACAAGTGTAGGGGAAAATCTGAGAACATTACTAATGTAGTCATAAAAAACTATCACTGTTTATAAGTAAGTAAAGGACGTAAATCCGTTTTCCAACGGTAAAGTTGAGTTTGGCGCTCTATTATTTATAGTTTATCTTTTCATTAGAGCAGCATGACCCGGGGGATAAAGCTCCACTACTATGTTAAAATATCGGTTCATCCGCTGGGTCACGATATGATTTATTTATTAAAAAACGATATTTTTTATTTCTGCATGATTTTACACGTATAATCAAGGATCTTGTCGGCATTTTAACTATTTTTGGTAGGTACCTACACATACAAAAGAAACTAAAAAGTATTTTTCGATGCGAGACTTCCAAATGGCCAGATTCACTTATTTTTTTGGAAAATAGCTTTAACGCATTTTATTTTTAATATTCTACTGTAGTGGGTAAATCGATATTTAGTAATCCGCAATAATTATATCATTGTTTAAATGATTAATTTTACTTCGAGATTTTTCAATGCCTTTAAATATTATATAAGGTTTGTTGATCTTCAACTCTCGCTCGTATGAAGCTGCTTGGACGCCACTCAACGAGATTATGAACGAAGTAATGTTCCGGGGGCGCACGGTCGGCGGGGGGAATAACGTTAGGCTCCGCCCAGATCCTCAAGGACGTTGGGATTAGGAGTCGCCTTAAACGACTAAAGCAAGTTTTAACGAATACATTAAGCGACATAAATGCTCAAAATTCAACGTGTCGCTTGAAGGAGCAAATACTGTCGTAAATTTTGTGACAATCAATTAACCGACAGCATTTGTTGTTCATAATTCCAGAAGACACGATTAAGCACCTAACCTTATAATTTGTGTTTGTAATAAAAACTTTAACGCCTTTATTTATTTATTGCTACAAATCCAAGCCATTTTTTAAAAACACTTTAAGCGATCACGTATAAAATTGTGAGTAGTTTAAGTGACGTAGTTCAAATTTAAATCAAATTATGTGACGCATACCTGGTTGTTTTTTTTAAATCGGTCCACTATTTATAAGCTACCTCAACCGACATCAAAGTCATCAGATCGCTACGTAACCCGGCTTAAAAGACGCAGAAAAAAAAGCTGATTCCACCGATATATATAACTCAAATTCATTGAAAATGTCGCGGTTTCTCCTTTCCATCGTCGATATAATATATATCCGACAGGCCGAATACTGGTGGCCCGTAGTAATGTCGTCTTGCTATGGTGTATCCTGCTTACAAAGCGGTAGGTTATTAGGTATTGATAACATCGACCCAAAGGTTTTATGACTATATTGCCGTGTTTTAAAATTAGTAATTCCCATACCACACTTGCACTGAACTTGCACGTGAAACGGAGATAAACGACCGCGATTAACTTAATCGCTGCTGCGAATGTCACCAGGAGGCTGCCCAGCTGTGATAAGTGATAAGCTAAAAGATCGTAACTTCCACGACCTTCCATGGCGCATGCGTCTTTTTAGAAAGGAGGGTAATAAGTGAGCAATGTTTTCCGCTACCTACCAATGGAACTACAGTTAGCAACATTCGTGTTAGTTAGTTCCAGCCCGCGGCTTCGTCCGCGTGGATTTTCAAATGTTTCATGAAGACCTTTATCCCAGGTTACTTCATAGTTTATTAGACACATATTATGAAGGTGTGTCTCTACCATTAAATCTCGCAGTAATCTCGCACTTTCTTTTTTTTTTATATCACAAACGTGTTCATACTAGCTTTCAGATGAGCCCTCCTAGAGTTAATCAGAAGACTACACAAGAGCTTAAAAAAATGTATTAAAATATCACTTCATTCGTAATATATAGCTTTTGAAACACTCGTAAAGGTAATGAAATACCAAAAGACTTAATGAAAAAAATTGCTTATAAAAAACTAGTTTAACCTTTGTCACATTCCATTACCACATTATTTATTGTCATGAAATATTCTTGTTGAAAACGTGCACATCGATTTACCTACGCTGCCATCTCAAGCAGATTAAAGACTATTTATTGCACTACTTACCTTTTTTGGATGGACACAATCAAAACACAAAGACATAACTGACAAAAGTTTGTTGCTAAGTTAAGTCCTTTTGTAACAGAAGAGTAACGAGTCGATGAACCTCAGACGACACAAGTTTATAACTTATTTGGTTAAAAAAATACCGCTTTTTTTGCTCTCGAAAAAAGAAGAAAACATACTTAGTTGGTTTTTAAGACGTTTACCATATTTGGAGACTTACGAGATAAACCAAAGAAATAAATCTTGTCGCATCTACATCCTACAAAGATATAAGTATGTTGATAACAGCTATATATAAATTACAAAAAAAAACCTCGCCAATACACAAAGTACGTAAAGTATGATACACCTAGCGGATCCCAAATTAGGCTCAGCCTGAATCTGTAATTGTATTAAAATGGTTCATTCACAGTGAATTAACAACTTTAGTGAACCCTCACAGTATTCAGCAGCTTTAAATTGAATAGATTTTTGTGAAACCAAGCATCATTTACCAATCTTGTCCCGGCCGGAAGATGTACTATGATCGCATCTTTTCTATAAGGCAGGCAAATTAGATCGTATCTTAATATCATTAAAAGTTTAGGTTTGAATCCTATTCATTAAAGGTAAACTTTTAAAAATATGTCTTTCGCTAAAATTTACAAACCCGAGAGATAGTGGTGTAGGAAGGATAAGTAATTACTAACTCTGATACCTACTTACATTCTTACATATATTTATTACATTTAAATATTTTTTACGATCAACATATATACTTATACATGTATGGTAATCGTATATGTAATAATATAATAATTAATAACATATTAAAGTTTGTTATTTCAATAAACGAAGACTGAAATGCATGTAATTTAAAAACGAAATATGAGTACCTACTCCTCTAACCTTTCGCATTCAATAAGGTTTGAATTCTAATGCAATTAAATTACATCACGACATAAAATATTCATATTCATATTCACAAATCAATAAAAGCTATATGTCACCATTTCATCATAGCTACACATCAATGTCACTTTCTATAAAAAGAAAACCGTAGGATTTTAAACGTATAATAGTTTAAATTAAATTATAATTTTCACGATCATGACCAATAGCAACTGTACGCGTAAGGGTCAAAATCAGAGAGGTGAGCATTATGCTTCTGAGAAAGTTTTTGTAAATAAAATAACATGATATTACTAAAAAAAATATTTCAAAATAAAGTTTTTGTCCATAATTACACGGCACTTAGCTTATTTGTCTTTCTTTACTAATATTTTATTTGATTTTAAACAAAAAAGGTCTAAATAGTCATTCCGGGAGTGCGTCCTTATACCATGTTTCATAGTTCAAACAAGTCCAAAATGTTTATAATTAAGACTTAAAACTGTCATATCCTAATATTAGCTTTGAAAATCATCAAATTAAGAATATAAGTATAAAATACATTAATAGCAGTTTAATTTCTTCATATTTTGACTATTCAAATGCTGTCTGACGTTTATTAAATCATTCCGTGAACGCGGTGGATATCGATCTATGTAAATACAAGAACACACGCTAGGTGGCGTTAGCGAGCAACAGCGTCAAGTTCACTAATCAAAGCAACAGGCGTGTTTCGTGTTTTCGGAAAAAAATAATTGATTTTGTTGCTAAGTACCTTTTAAATTGATATGTGTGAAGCGTACTTTAATTCCCTGTCACTACGGGAACGCTGTTTGAATATTAGTTTTTCGAAAATTTGCATTTTTTTTGCAATATTCTAATAAATATTACAGCTCACTTGTTCATAACCTTAAAAACCAATAGCTAACATGGCGGCGTCAAGCGCGACATGAAAATATTCATCAAATAGTCATTTCGGGAACGTTCATTTCGGGAACCTTTACATATATGCCGGGCGTTCCCGAAATGACATGGGTGTTCCCGGGGTGACAACTATTGGGCTTAATGATGCTCTAATGCTTTTAAAAAGCATAACTATTCAAAATTTTGGTTTTAGGTATTCATTTAGTACGAGCAACATGGAAAACTATAAAAATAAAAATAAAAGGAAGTCAAAAAAAGGAATAAAAGAGGACAGTATAGCTTATAAAAAATATCGTGAAAAGGCAAGGAAGCGCAAGTTTTTAAATAAAATGACACCTAGAGAGATGAAGAGACTGAAAGATAGGGAATATTACCATACAACTTTCCATACAACTGTATCAATAGTCAAAATTATTGCGAGAAATTAAACTGCAGGCATTTTCAGTCGAAGAGAGAGATAAAAAAAGTCCAGTACCATTAGAAATGATAGACTTAGACATAGAAAAGAATGAAGAGTTTCTGAATTCTCTTCACATCAACAGAAAAAGTATTTATGACGCCGTATACGGATCAGACAGTTAAGATGATGAGCATTTCCAAAAGGTTTCAGTTTGACTTCATGGAAAAAATGACGATATTTGTGCTGGTATGTGGTATGTATGTGCATCGTATGGAAATGATAATGAGAACTTCCACCCAAACGTGATACGTCGTCCAAAGACATTTTTGCTAGTAAATGTACCAACTGAAAATAAAAAAATACAATACAGATACGTTGCAGTCGCTGACACCTCAGTTAATGAAGATGGAGAAATAAAAGTCAGCTTTCTTCGTTGTCAGCGGAACTTGTCATTTTGGGAACACTCCCATCATTTTCGGGAACATCACAAAAACAGCAAATAAATCACTAATAAGTAATACTATAGTTAAATCTTGCATGTACAATATGAAATGACCTTTACACTTTTGTATTTATATTATTAAAATGTAACGTAGTGCAAAAATGTATACAATAAACAAAAATTTCGGAGCGAAATTTACACGAATTGAATATTTATGGAGAGTACTTTGAAAAATAAATGTTTTCAATATAAAAATATACAAAATAACAACATTATACGATTTAGGAACTGGTTAATTACAATTTCTTGAAGGTGATTCTTAAATGCGTTGGTTATATTATTATTAAAAAAAATATTTAAAAGTGTTCTCGAAATGACTTTTGTGTCTGGCATTATTCTTATTAACTGGTAGAATTTCTAAAATATATATTTTTGTGCGTGCCTCTTCACAGGAAAGGTTCATGACAAATGACACAACAGACTCCACTTGTTAGTTTTCTTCAAAAGAAAACTTAATTTCTCAGATATTTGAAAACCTGAAATGCTCACCTCTCTGATTTTGACCCGTAACACCTCACGTCACGACAATTTCCACTTATTTGTCATAAACATGTGAAACGGATAAATAGGCCAGTTTAGTTTAGTCAACGTGCTAGCCACAATATGTTGACATTAAGTCTGTTATTTTTTCTTATTTCCATCAACAATGGAAGAGAATTTGTGGAAAGATAGAATAATTTGAAGTAACGGCATACAAGTCGCTACTTCTAACAAAATACCAGGAATAAAAATAAATATGTTACCTACTGAAGATTAGGTATGTAACATAAATAGCAACTCCGATGTTTTACTTCTTTATATACGAGTAGGTATACCTACTTAACTGTGAGTACCTACTGTAATTTATTAGATGACACGCGTTGAATTTTTTTTTGTGTTATTCATGGACATAATACTATATGAATGATAATAGTAATGAGTATATGACGGAAAAACCGCGTACCACCTGAATTATAATATATGTATACCTATATGTATATTTTTTTTTCATTTTCGTATTAGACTTCCAATTCATCGCGAATAAATATGATTACTCTAATTAGATTTACCTGCGAACTTTCGTTGTGTGCGTGTTTTTTAACGTCTCTGATTCCCAAACCCGGCTCACGATCTTTAAGTATAATAATGATCAATATTTCACACGTTTATTAACAGTGTAATGGAGACGCGTCAAACCACTTTCGTTGACGGTCAGCGGGTGCGCCGGCGCGCCGGATCAAAATTAAGAAGTTCGCCATTTTTCCATAATCACGCACTTTCACTTGCGTAACGTCTTATGTTTTATTACTTAAGTCGTTGCTTGGACCGTGAAAAGTTGTTTATTTTTGGTGTTTTATCTTTGAGATTCGGAATAACTTTTGCGAGGTTTTTTAAATTGATTCAACACGTTTTTAAAGAAAAGTAATCAAACTGACCAGTGTGAGTCCAGTATTTCCTATACGAGTAAGTACTAGAGAATAATTTAAAAAGTACAAATGCATACATATAAAGGTACGTATACATTACCTACTTTGTATTATAAATGCAAAAGATGTCTGCATAATTAAGACTTAAATTTATCAGTTTATTTATAGCCAATTTACGGCCATCAGTTGTTAAGAGATGATTAAGACTTATAAAATACTTGATACTTGTAAATGTAATATAAACAAAGAGCCTATAATATAAATTTCACGTAATTACTTAAGAAAAAGTCGCTTAAGTTTAAGCAGTTGGACATTTATGATTCAATCGTCTTTCTTCCACGCCGTCAGCCTTGTGCTGCTTGTTATCCAAATTCCAAATTGCAAGAAAATGGGAGTCATAGTTTTTGGAGCGAGGCACCATTGCTAAATTGTAAGTGAATTAATTACACATTTACTGGGAACAACGGATACCTTTATCCACCATTAACATACTTGTAACCAAGCTCTCAAAATATTTGCAATAAGTATCGGACGATCTTACACAAATCGACCTAGCCCCAGACCAAGCTCTAGTAGACTTGTTTCACATGCACACGAGTGCTAGATCTATTTATTTATTTATTTATTACATACAAATTAACAGTACCTACACATGACCAAAGCATTTGTATGGTATACAGAAAGAAACACAAAAATTAGTAGGTCCCTCCTCGCGTCGCGTTCCTCAATACTGCGGCTCGTGATTTTCCGGATGCAGAAGTATTTTTTCCTTGATAAGTTTCCGCCACCTGTGTCTGTCCCTTGCATCATGGAGTGCATCGTGCAGTTAGATGTTGAGCGATGAGCGGACCTGGTCTGACCATCTTGTTGGGCTACGGCCTCTCGATCTTTTTCCTTCAATCTTGCCGGTAACCATTAGCACCTCAAGATTGTGCCCGTTCTTTAATAATATTATAAAATATTGCACTGAAGATCAGCCTAAGGCTGTCGTGGAGAGGCCATGGAAGCGGAAGCGGAGCGGAGATTTGTAAATTTGACCAATCACTGTTTGAGAAGGCTATATCAGTCATTTAGCCTGTTCGCGCTGCTATTAGATGTCGTTGTTTCGAAATATGCAAAAGCTGCATCGCGCGAACGTTGTGTCGCCGTGAATTATATAAAGGTTTTTGAATTTATTTAGTTTTTGTCTTTCTCCTCTCCTCCCGCCCTAAGTCAGGCTGGCGAGTTACAGTCTATTCACGACGTCACTCAACCCCAAAATTACTCCTGTGGCTTGGAGATAATACCATTAGCGGGTTATACTCCCACACAAAGTCCGACTCACTGGTAGTGAGGGCTAAAAACAGCCCTGATACAGTTCAAGTCATGTCTAAAAAAAGAATTGTTTTTGTCTTAGACTGATAATAAAGAATTGCGTTTGTAATGGTTTACATTTGACTTTTCATTTAAACTTATGAACAATCACATTCATCAGATTTAAATGCTCTTCTTTTGGGTTTGACAAAGAAGCATCCTGATTGGTTCATTCTCTTCGCTCCACTTCAGTAGACAGGTCGCCTTACTGCAATACAAAACTTAAAAAGCCTTTTATGGTGATAGGATTAAGAATTTTTGCGATGTTTTGATGTCGCGATGTGTTGGTGAATTCGATATTTTTATAGAGGTCAGAAAGTTCATCGACCGCGACCGAGAATAACATTTCGCATAACGCCAACAACAAAACAACGTGGAAATATCCACACCGGCTTGAGAACAGATACTTCTAATCTACATTTCAAATATAAGATATGCTAATATTACTTGACGTGTATTATCATAAACTGGATTTCTACAGCGGTCAAGTTACAAGAAAGGCATCGTAATGCAACCTTCGCTAAGGTATAGTGATTATGACATTATTTCGCGAATCCCAAATGTCATGACATTAGTATGTGCTAAATCAGTCGTATTGAAGGTCGGTGCATCAATTGCGATTAGTCATTGTATGTACATACATAGGTATACAAATATTGCTGTCGATTGCAAGGTTAAAATAGCAATCTCTTAGTTTGGTGTCAGCTGCTTTTGTAGACAAGATAATATTTAAGGTTGAATTAAAAATGTAGGACATCATTAAATATCGAAAATTACGAATGTTAACTTGAAAGTAATAAGTTTCATGTAAATGATAGTTTAGCATTAAAACGCAGTAGGTGCACTTTTCCCAAATTCATAACTACGTGTAAGGTGAATTGCATTATACCTGCATACCGCATACAAAAATTAAAGTCTTACCTGTTTTATCACAGTAGGTAAGTTTCCATCCAAAATAAATCAAGAACTCGTGGATTCGATTGACTTTGATTACTTCTTCTTTCTTCCTCTTTTATGTTATTTCTTCTTGCGATATAAGCCGATTGTTTCTACTCGAGTTGCGCTAATTGACATAGATAACTCATCGCTTAAAGGCAAACTGAGCAAATCTCTAAAGTAGTAATTTAGTGATGCTATTTCAGGCAGATACCAATTCGAAACTTTGAATTTAGTCCCTGAACTTATTCCTGCATAACCATATACCTACTTTATTCAACAGAAATTTGGTAATTTGGAAGCCGTCATGGGTATGGTAAAGGACAACGTATGGACAATCCGGGTATCCCGGTATTACCCATTAAAAATCCTGGGATAGGAAGCTCTAGTATGGTATTATCGTTACCTGTTTTGGCTGCAATCCACCAAGGCGTTGGAGCCAATAAGTATGACTTTAATTGAACTACCAGTAATTACAGACCCAGATCATTCTCAATTTGAAATCCATTGCTTCATTGCGACCTGAATACCTCGTAATATACCCAAACTTATGATTACTGGCCAGCTATAATAACACTGCTCAAAAAATTGGATCTTAAAACATTAAAAACAACTCTTACAAGTTTATTGCACATCTCAGACAACCATATCATTGAAATCACAACCTCGGTCTTATTTATATAAGTTTTAGTTCGAAATAGATGGAAAGTCTTGACATGAACGCTTGAGACTAGTGTAAGTTTGCTTTTAACCTCGAATCCATTTGTGAGGATATTATTATTATGGCAAACGTAAACACGATCAGGCAATTTTTTGCATAGGTCACCGACACTTGAGGCTCTCTCGACATTCCTTACTCCGTCTTGATGCGAATGCAATAAAGTGTAACTTCAATTTTACGCACCGTTTTATTATCTAGACACGCGGCAGCGTGTCCAGCCAAGTTCACCCCAAGAACTGGCGAGCAGCAGCCGTGTGTTATATTACACGAACCGTTTGGAGCCACTTTTGACCCCTCAATAACTCCAAATCTATTTAACATAAAAACATGAAATTTGGCTCATGTATTAGGATCCTTTAGAACAACTAGAACCCCAAATTTCATAAATATAGGTGAAATAGGTATTGAGATATTAAAGTCCAAAAAACGGTATTTTTATCACTGACTGACTGACTGACTGACTGACTGACTGACTGACTAGTAATCAAAAACCTAACCCACTTCCAGGTGACCTAGAAAGGTGAAATTTGGCATTCAGCTTGGTAATTGTGTGTGTACACATAAAAAAATCGAAAACAGTGATTTTTTTACTTTTTTAATTATTATTATTATTTATGCTTCTTGCCTCAGAACTCCGTCATTTATTAACCGATTTGGAAAATTCTTTCTTTGTTTTAAAGATGTATTAGCATAGCTCACACTCTTGCTCTCTCTCTCTCTCTTACACACACACACACACACACACAAGAATCCAACACGTACTAACCGATTTGGAAAATTCTTTGTTTGTTTAAAAGATGTACTAGAATAGCACACACACAAGTAATTAACAATTAATTATTAAATAATTCACACATCATAATAATTTCTGTACAAAAAGTAATGAGATCCCATCAAAAACATAAATGTTAAATTAGAGCCAAGTTCTCGCATGCAACGTTGTCGACTTCGCCGACAAAAGAATTGAGATCTATATGGGCGCCAAGTTCTTTGCCCTAAATTTTTTAAATACATGGACATGCGACATACTCAATGCATTTATTTTACTTGGGGTGTAATTCAATATCAAGATTTGACTTGGCTAGTTTTCACAAACTGACTTAATTTTATCAAAGTAACATAGTATTATTATCAAGCTAACAGTATAAGTAACAGGGACGTACACTAACTTGCGTACATACCTTTACGAAAATAGATTAATGATTAGACAAATATAATATAAATTTATATGTAAAAACTAGCCAAGTCCAGTCTTGATATTGAATTACACCCCAAGTAAAATAAATGCATTGAGTATGTCGCATGTCCATGTATTTAAAAAATTTAGGGCAAAGAACTTGGCGCCCATATAGATCTCAATTCTTTTGTCGGCGAAGTCGACAACGTTGCATGCGAGAACTTGGCTCTAATTTAACATTTATGTTTTTGATGGGATTTTATTTTACTTAATATTGGAATTGGGCTAAGGGCGTTCAGCCAATTACAGTAGAAGGGTGAACGATTCTTGATTATCTTTGTGTGTTAAGAAATTGGAAAGAAGTTCCCATGAGGTAAATTTTTAAATAAGAGTTATTAAATAGTTATACGTATGTATATCAACAATCCATATCTCATAATGCCTTAATCTAATGATCAAACTTAAGGATGAAAATATTATAACATTGATAAGTTATTGCTAATGGAATGGTGAGAGACGGTGGAAGTGGACGTAAGTTTTAAACTGACAATTGGCGGCAAACTACACAAGAGAAGTGAAGTTTCATCTGTTTTGACTCTTTATATTTATAAAAATGTATTGGATTTTTGTGAGAGCTGACAACTTTCTATTTTCAATTAATAAAAATGTCGCTTTCTACATTTTTTTTTCATTGAAATAGAAATTACATGAACAGACAAAAACGCCGTCCGCCATTTATTTCTGCTTTTAGCTTATCTGTGGCGTGATGTAGAATACCGAGTAAATAAACAGAAGGTCTACCCTGATGTTCAAAATTCAACCGTCGTATAGTGCCGCTCGCGAGATGACACTATTCGGAGACGGCGGGGTAGCCCTTCAGTTTTCTTTATGGGATCGGTGAAGTCACAATCATGAGCGAAAATGGTGGGCAGCGTTTATTATACAAGGATAGGTATCAAAAATATAGAGCACATAGAGAAAAAGAGGTATACCACAATGATGAATCATATAAGGACAAAGTTTATCTCGTTTCGCTGGCCGTGAATTGCAACAATTTTCTTATCACCGATTTATTACGGGCAACTTTTACCAAACCTGTTAAATTTTGGAATTATTTGCGGATTGAATGTTGCATAAATATGAACCTGAGAACATTCGACATGTGTTGAAACATTGCAATTTTAATGTCGTCAGTTTTATGAAATGTATAAGCTTTTCACAAAATCAATTAAAAAAACGTTTTACGTGTATTTTTCATAAGTTCGCATTTAAGTATAAAGCAAGCCTCATGCGTATATAGTGCTATATTAGAAGTGGACATAGGTTATGCAAAATACTATTCAGTTCTACACGGAACTTGCTTCGTTCGTTAATTTATAATTTTGTTTTCACCTATTCTTACAAGCACAGAATAAAGACACTACAGAAGCCGCACTCTTTTGTTATTTGCCGCTTTTGCGAACGAATTAGCCTACTAGTATCTGATTGGTAATTTTGATTGACGTGTCTCGGTATTTTTATTCATTTTACAAGCTACTTTTAATAAATATATCCAAACTAAGACGGATCTTTATGATGATGGGCTCTGAGAGTGCCTACTGGATCTTTGGATTGGTTTAAGTGTCCCAACGTCAGATCCTTACTTAATGAAAATGGGATCCCGTAGTTGTATACTCTTATTAATAAAAAAATAATTAAATTGGTTTACATTTCACGGACAAAATCAGTGAACATACATACAAAAGATTCAATACAGACGAACACTGCATCTCTTCCTTTTTAAAGTCAGTTAAAAATAATAAATATGCATAAAAATATATACTTAAATAATAAAAATATAATCGATACGTTGGCTCCGCTTCGGAACGTGCCGACCCTAGCCGAATAAAGGCATAGAGGGGCGGGCCTGGTCACAATCGTGACCCGAAATTAGTAGGTATATTTCTTGACACGCGGTGCGGAGTGAATCCCCCTTGCTACAAGTCAAATGAATATGAAAGCAAACAAACCTAATGAGACAGCTTTCAATGCAAATATTATATCCTTATGAAATTTCAGTGTTTATTATTTTGGCGTCAATCACTGGGCTGCTTACGCTACATGGTGGGTCTCCACAAGAAAACAAAAGTGCAGCTCATACGTTCGTAGAAAATATTATTGAATTAGTTAAGTGCACATTAACATTGCGATCTCATGTCCAGTCTTGGCATTATCACCTTGGCATTATCTGCGAGATCGCCAAATCGATGCGGAATGGGGACGCTTGCGTAAGTGTTATGTCGCTCACATCACAATATAAGAGTATGGCAGTATTACACACAATAGGCTAGTTGACTCATGTTAAATTGTATTAAACGAATATTTAGGTCGTATACTCATAGGATGTATATTTCAGTACGTAATAGTAAAAGATGCCTGAAAAAAAATAATTAGAAAATATGGTTTTTATTCTGTATTTTGAAATGCTTAAAAACAACATGTAGATACTTTAACAAAATTCTTTCCACCCTGTATGCTGAATTTGCATAGAAACTTGCGTTCAAGACATAGACTATCTCATACACAAAGATTCTACTATAGCCTCTTCCTAAAAGACATAGGTATGCCTGTTGAGGAAGCCATAGACTTTTGGAGGAATGAATACAGACTGAATCCCAGTGGTACACATGTCTTATGTCATAGTTGGGAGAGAGATGAAAAAAAATATCTTTATGGTATTAGACACATGTATGGACTTGAGGGAGGCAGAAAGAACTATAACATCTGTGAATGTCAGAGGATCCAGGGTTCCGATAATGCATGCTCAGAAGGTGGATGTCCTTTCAAGTCATTTGACTATCCACAGATGGTGAAGCTTCTTCCGGGGTGCTCAGATAGTGTTTTGGCACAAATTAATGATTTCAGAAGAAAGAAACAGTATAATGCTGCATGTGGAACTTTTCTACAAAGTACTCTAAAGACTGCCTGTGATAAAAAGCTGTCCGCTGCTTTCGCTCATGATAGTGACGTCACCGTATACCGGATACCGTAAAGAAAACTAAAGGGCCCTTCTGTTTATTTATTCAGTATTCTAGGTCATGCACAGATAAGCTAAAGGCAAAAATTGTAGACGGCGTTTTTGTCTGTTCATGAAATGTCTATTGTCAATTCATAAAATTTAGCTTTCTAGCTCTTACAAAAATACAATATTTTTAAGAGCTAGTAAGATCATTATTAACCATTTGTAATATATTTTAAAAATAGGTCAACTAGCCTTTTAAACTACCAAGATACTTAGAACTCTAATGGGAAGTCGATCTTCCAAGAGTCATACAAAGGCTAGATGAAAAACATATGATGTCCTACTGTACTTGTTTAAATTAAATTTGTAATGATATTAATTCTTGTATTTATTTTTTATAGATTTAACAACAACAGTTGAAATATTTGAGCACGCTATTCCTTTGGTATAAAAAAAAGTAAACTAAATCTACTCTGGCTTGTACCTGGAATTGTATAGCCTTCTTCCACTGTGCCTGGTGACTAACTCTGACATCAAGTCAATTTTATTTATTTGAAAGCCAAGCAGGATTAATATGTCTATAGATTTATTTAAGCTGTCATTTTATAGACCTCAGCGGGCCTATGATATTTGCTTTTATCACGAGATGAATAAGTGACAAAGCATCCGTCACATTATGTCAAAATGCTAGTGTGAGTTACAGATGCTTTGTCACTTATTCAACAAGTGATAAAAGCAACTATCATAGGCCCGCTGAGGTCTATAAAATGACAGCTTAAATAAATCTAGAGACATGTTTTTCTTCATGTTGCCAAACAGGGACTGAAAAGGTACCTTTAAAAACGGTTAAGACCGGTCTTTTTAAAGGTATCCGACCGATAAAGTAGCATTTCGGTACCGATATCAAACGATACCTTTAAATAAAAGTACCTATAAAAACGGTCTGACCGTTCCTTATAAAGTAGCATTTCGGTACCGATATCAAACAATACCTTAAAATAAAAGTACATATAGAAACGGTCTGACCGTTCCTTTTCGGTCAGATGACCGATAAAGTAGCATTTCGGTACCGATATCAATACTCTAGACAATATAATATATCTAACAAGCTTCCGTCCAAACGGTATCTTTAAATAAAGGTGAGCTTGCGACTTTCGCGTAAGGTTCACCATTTGTTCACCATCTAGGTTTTTGGGGGTGTAAATTTCACAAACGGCATCAATTTTTTTTGGAAATATAGAAGGCGGACGTCACTTTTTTGAAAAAGTCGTCATGGGTGTCGTTTTCTGGGTTTTGGGGGTGTAAATTTCAAAAATGGCATCCATTTTGGAAATGAAATGGCGGACGTCACTTTTTTGAATAAGTCGTCATGGGTGTCGTTTTCTGGCTTTTTAGGGGTGTAAATTTCAAAAATGGCATCCATTTTGGAAATAAAGATGGCGGACGTCACTTTTTTGAAATAGTCGTCATGGGTGTCGTTTTCTAGGCTTTTGGGGGTGTAGATTTCAAAAAAAGCATCCATTTGGAAATAAAGATAGCGGACGTCACTTTTTTGAATAAGTCGTCATGGGTGTCGTTTTCTGGCTTTTTGGGGGTGTAAATTTCAAAAATGGCATCCATTTTGGAAATGAAATGGCGGACGTCACTTTTTTGAATAAGTCGTCATGGGTGTCGTTTTCTGGCTTTTTAGGGGTGTAAATTTCAAAAATGGCATCCATTTTGGAAATAAAGATGGCGGACGTCACTTTTTTGAAATAGTCGTCATGGGTGTCGTTTTCTAGGCTTTTGGGGGTGTAGATTTCAAAAAAAGCATCCATTTGGAAATAAAGATAGCGGACGTCACTTTTTTGAAATAGTCGTCATGGGTGTCGTTTTCTGGCTTTTTGGGGGTGTAAATTTCAAAAATGGCATCCATTTTGGAAATGAAATGGCGGACGTCACTTTTTTGAATAAGTCGTCATGGGTGTCGTTTTCTGGCTTTTTAGGGGTGTAAATTTCAAAAATGGCATCCATTTTGGAAATAAAGATGGCGGACGTCACTTTTTTGAAATAGTCGTCATGGGTGTCGTTTTCTAGGCTTTTGGGGGTGTAGATTTCAAAAAAAGCATCCATTTGGAAATAAAGATAGCGGACGTCACTTTTTTGAAATAGTCGTCATGGGTGTCGTTTTCTGGCTTTTTGGGGGTGTAAATTTCAAAAATGGCATCCATTTTGGAAATGAAATGGCGGACGTCACTTTTTTGAATTAGTCGTCATGGGTGTCGTTTTCTGGCTTTTTGGGGGTGTAAATTTAAAAAAAAACATCCATTTTGGAAATAAATATGGCGGACGTCACTTTTTTGAAACACTCGTCATGGGTGTCGTTTTCTAGGCTTTTGGGGGTGTAGATTTAAAAAAAAACATCCATTTTAGAAATAAAGAAGGCGGACGTCACTTTTTTGAAACACTCGTCATGGGTGTCGTTTTCTAGGCTTTTGGGGGTGTAGATTTAAAAAAAAACATCCATTTTGGAAATAAAGATAGCGGACGTCACTTTTTTGAATAAGTCGTCATGGGTGTCGTTTTCTGGCTTTTTGGGGGTGTAAATTTCAAAAATGGCATCCATTTTGGAAATGAAATGGCGGACGTCACTTTTTTGAAATAGTCGTCATGGGTGTCGTTTTCTGGCTTTTTGGGGGTGTAAATTTCAAAAATGGCATCCATTTTGGAAATGAAATGGCGGACGTCACTTTTTTGAAATAGTCGTCATGGGTGTCGTTTTCTGGCTTTTTGGGGGTGTAAATTTCAAAAATGGCATCCATTTTGGAAATGAAATGGCGGACGTCACTTTTTTGAATTAGTCGTCATGGGTGTCGTTTTCTGGCTTTTTAGGGGTGTAAATTTCAAAAATGGCATCCATTTTGGAAATAAAGATGGCGGACGTCACTTTTTTGAAAAAGTCGTCATGGGTGTCGTTTTCTGGGTTTTTGGGGGTCTGAATTTCAAAACTGGCATCCATTTTGGAAATATTAAAGGTGGCGGACGTCACTGTTTTGAAAAATTCGTCATGGGTGTCATTTTCTGGGGTTTTGGGGGTTTGACGGATATAATTTTTTCTTAAAAATCGATATTTTATTTTATTTATTGCGCAATAAAAGATTAAAAACTGGTAGGTACACTATAAGTACATGTTTCGCCAAACTGCGATGCATTTTGTTGGCGAAGACCGCACTCTATAAATATTATAATTACAATACAAATCAATGTATTTTTACTTGTTAAATAAAGTTACTATTGCTGATTGTATCACACTTGTTGGTAATGTATGACTAATTGTCCAATTCATTATACACTTTTTAAAGTTCATGCTATACACGCGAGTGCTATACACGCCTAATTATAGTTTTATATACAGTCCATATTGAAGTTAGTTAAAATAAAGTAACGATGTAACCGAGCACACGTTTGTTTAACTCGAGAAGCATCCCGCAGAAAGAAAACATCTCTATCGCCTTAACATTATGGTCCAAATCGAACCGGACAGTTGCACCTGGCAACCGGCCGGCCGGTGTCCGCGAGACAATAGGCGAGAGATAAGGATTCGTCTGCGAGCATCTTACTGCAAGTTTTAAGTGCAATTACGAATATTACGATTTATAACTAATAACATCTAGTTGAGTATTGAGAACTATTAGTGTTTATAAGTGTTGTTTGTGACTTTTTCGTTAACTTTTAATATGAGAAATTGAGGGAGTGAGTTTAAAAAATAACGAACTGAGCTATAAAAACTGAGTTTTCGAGACATTTCTTCTGAGTCTTAAATTAAGCGTATATACTGTTTGTGGAGAATATTATCGAGTAATTCATCATGCCTACGGTAGATGAGTTAATTACTTACCAGATGGAGTTATTCAATAACAGTTATTTAAGAAACCCATGACTACTATGAAGCCTCTTCGTTAGTTTTAATTCCAATGTTTTAATTTTGAAATCTACACCTCCAAAAACCAAAAAAAGACACACATGACGCCTTTTAAAAAAATTACGCCCGCCATCTTTATTTCCAAAATGGATGCCATTTTGAAATTTACACCCCCAAAAAGCCAGAAAACGACACCCATGACGACTTATTCAAAAAAGTGACGTCCGCCATATTTATTTCCAAAATGGATGCCATTTTTGAAATTTACACCCCCAAAAAGCCAGAAAACGACACCCATGACGACTTATTAAAAAAAGTGACGTCCGCCATATTTATTTCCAAAATGGATGCTTTTTTTTAAATCTACACCCCCAAAAGCCTAGAAAACGACACCCATGACGAGTGTTTCAAAAAAGTGACGTCCGCCATATTTATTTCCAAAATGGATGTTTTTTTTTAAATCTACACCCCCAAAAGCCTAGAAAACGACACCCATGACGAGTGTTTCAAAAAAGTGACGTCCGCCATATTTATTTCCAAAATGGATGCCATTTTTGAAATTTACACCCCCAAAAAGCCAGAAAACGACACCCATGACGAGTGTTTCAAAAAAGTGACGTCCGCCTTCTTTATTTCTAAAATGGATGTTTTTTTTTAAATCTACACCCCCAAAAGCCTAGAAAACGACACCCATGACGAGTGTTTCAAAAAAGTGACGTCCGCCATATTTATTTCCAAAATGGATGCTTTTTTTTAAATCTACACCCCCAAAAGCCTAGAAAACGACACCCATGACGAGTGTTTCAAAAAAGTGACGTCCGCCTTCTTTATTTCTAAAATGGATGCCGTTTTTGAAATTTACACCCCCAAAAAGCCAGAAAACGACACCCATGACGACTTATTAAAAAAAGTGACGTCCGCCATATTTATTTCCAAAATGGATGCTTTTTTTTAAATCTACACCCCCAAAAGCCTAGAAAACGACACCCATGACGAGTGTTTCAAAAAAAAAAAGTGACGTCCGCCATATTTATTTCCAAAATGGATGTTTTTTTTTAAATCTACACCCCCAAAAGCCTAGAAAACGACACCCATGACGAGTGTTTCAAAAAAGTGACGTCCGCCTTCTTTATTTCTAAAATGGATGTTTTTTTTTAAATCTACACCCCCAAAAGCCTAGAAAACGACACCCATGACGAGTGTTTCAAAAAAGTGACGTCCGCCATATTTATTTCCAAAATGGATGTTTTTTTTTAAATCTACACCCCCAAAAGCCTAGAAAACGACACCCATGACGAGTGTTTCAAAAAAGTGACGTCCGCCATATTTATTTCCAAAATGGATGCCATTTTTGAAATTTACACCCCCAAAAAGCCAGAAAACGACACCCATGACGACTTATTAAAAAAAGTGACGTCCGCCATATTTATTTCCAAAATGGATGCTTTTTTTTAAATCTACACCCCCAAAAGCCTAGAAAACGACACCCATGACGAGTGTTTCAAAAAAGTGACGTCCGCCATATTTATTTCCAAAATGGATGTTTTTTTTTAAATCTACACCCCCAAAAGCCTAGAAAACGACACCCATGACGAGTGTTTCAAAAAAGTGACGTCCGCCATATTTATTTCCAAAATGGATGCCATTTTTGAAATTTACACCCCCAAAAAGCCAGAAAACGACACCCATGACGACTTATTCAAAAAAGTGACGTCCGCCATATTTATTTCCAAAATGGATGCCATTTTTGAAATTTACACCCCCAAAAAGCCAGAAAACGACACCCATGACGACTTATTAAAAAAAGTGACGTCCGCCATATTTATTTCCAAAATGGATGCTTTTTTTTAAATCTACACCCCCAAAAGCCTAGAAAACGACACCCATGACGAGTGTTTCAAAAAAAAAAAGTGACGTCCGCCATATTTATTTCCAAAATGGATGTTTTTTTTTAAATCTACACCCCCAAAAGCCTAGAAAACGACACCCATGACGAGTGTTTCAAAAAAGTGACGTCCGCCTTCTTTATTTCTAAAATGGATGTTTTTTTTTAAATCTACACCCCCAAAAGCCTAGAAAACGACACCCATGACGAGTGTTTCAAAAAAGTGACGTCCGCCATATTTATTTCCAAAATGGATGCTTTTTTTTAAATCTACACCCCCAAAAGCCTAGAAAACGACACCCATGACGAGTGTTTCAAAAAAGTGACGTCCGCCTTCTTTATTTCTAAAATGGATGCCGTTTTTGAAATTTACACCCCCAAAAAGCCAGAAAACGACACCCATGACGACTTATTCAAAAAAGTGACGTCTGCTATCTTTATTTCCAAAATGGATGCCATTTTTGAAATTTACACCCCCAAAAAGCCAGAAAACGACACCCATGACGACTTATTCAAAAAAGTGACGTCTGCTATCTTTATTTCCAAAATGGATGCTTTTTTTGAAATCTACACCCCCAAAAACCTGCAAAACGACACCCATAACGATTATTTAAAAAAATGACGTCCACCATTTTTAATTCTTCTATTTTTTAATATTGGTATTAAATTTATCGAAACGGACAAAATGAGACGCACCGGCTTCGACGACATGTTCAGCGATCGCAGTCGTTGAAGCCGGTGCGTCTCATTTTGTCCGTCGATCAAAGAAGTAGTGACGAGTTTACCGCGGTGGTGTACGGGTAGCCGTCCCTGATGAAGAGCTCCATACGAGTTCGAAACATGTGGGGCCGTTCCTGACATTATCACGTGAGTGTAAACCGCTTAATACAATAATTAAAGTGTTTCGTGAAAAAGTAGTAGCGCCCTTTTTTCTTCCCTCTTCGCTTTTCACTTTCCACTTTTTACTTTTCGCTTCGTTCGCTCTGTCAATTAGTTATGCAAAACGCCTTGCTTCCATCACAACAAAGTGCATCTTTTTTCATAACAAACAGGATTAACGCGACGTTGCCAGCTTTATACTTGAGTATCGGGTACTCGATACTCAAACCGAAATCATTGTGATAATCGTTGTATCGGTCAGCGTAATTGTACAGTTCATTTTTTCGGTCAGGTACCTACACTTGAAACGGTCAATCTTAACGGTACCGTTATAGTTTATTTTTCGGTCAGGTACCTACACTTGAAACGGGCAATCTTAACGGTACCGTTTTATAAAAGTACCTATAACATTTATTTATTTCGGTACCGTTACTGTTGGGTACCTTTTAAATTGATACCTTTATTTAAAAGTACCGGTCTTTTGCGGTTTTTCAGTCCCTGCTCCTTGGTTCTCAACTATGCAAGATATGGTGTCGATCAGTCTAATAAATATCAACTTTGATGATGTCAGTATTCTGAACTTGTACTGATTGTGCAAAAAAATAAAATGAATCGTTGGTTAGTTAACATACTGGATGAATATCTTAACTGCGCTCGAGGCTGCGTGTGCGTTGCGGACACTCAATTAACGTATTTCGTGCAATCTCAAACTAAACAAAGGTTATTCATGGTCGTGTCGGGTGAATGACCTGTGATTGCATTTGTTTTTCTTTATAAGTTGCGTCACAATATGGCGATACGTCGAAAATAATTTGTACGGGTTATTATTTTAATACAAAAATAGTTGTACATAGAACCTCCTGCTTTTTGAAATCGGTTAAAAGGAGACTTATCGCGAGTACTGGAGCCTTACCACGATCTCTTAACGCGACTCACTTTAGGCTTAGGCCCTAAACTGAACTGTATCGCTATTTCATACCATGACATTGTATTTACGACTCAGTTCAGATGAAGTTCAGTAAGAGCGTCTCAACTATTTCATTCTCTCATTTCAAGTACTTTTCGTACCACGATGTGTCACTTGAGACGAAACTGAATCGCACGAGTGTCAAATTTTGCGACTCATAAAAAGTTCCTCATTGAATGTATTGTTCTGGATAGTTTTGTGTAGAATATTTATTAGTTCCTAGCTTTTGCCCGCGGCTTGTCTCGCACAGGTCTGGAAACGTGTCTGTGTAACTTCCTACCGTTTTATTGTTTCTTAAAACCTATACTCATACCTTATTCCCATCAAAATGTTCTTAATTTTTCTCTCTTCGTCGTATTACCTAAATAAAACTTTGAATCGTCCTACTTTATTGACAATCGTAGTATCTAATGGCGACTCTAATTTATCGAGACTAATCTAGGTGAGTTGTGATCGCAACATACCTAACACTTGTTCGTAATAGTTCGTCGTCGTACCTCATGGAAAGTTAAAAAACTTATAACACGAGTTTATTTTTATTTTTAAAGACGTTGAAATTTGCGTTGTTACTCAGGTCTTACTCAAAAACAATACATTTCTCATACAAACCTTGGCTTTCCGTTTCATCTTAAGGGTGGGAATTCCGGATACCGTTTAAATCAGTATTCTCAGTTAATTACAATTCTATTACTAACTGAGACAATAATGCTCTAATGTACAGGATCTATCGTTTTTCATACAAAGTTTTACCATCTAATCGCCTTAAACTTAACCCTTTTAGAAGATTAATTTCCAAAAATAAATGCAGAGCAGAGTTCATACACGAAAATATTTCCTCACATATACTTTCACATTGATGGAGAATCTGTAAACAAAGTTCTAACTCAAAAATCTCTTACCTACTCAAAAATTACACGATTTGCATAAAAACTTTCAACCCCAATTGGACCACCTTAGGGGATGAATTTTAAAATATCCCTTCTTATTCCTTGCCTCCATTGTATACTTGGTCTATTATCCAAATTTGAAGTTCCTAGGCTAGGTTCAGTACCTAGTTTTGGTTTTACGTTGATGAGTCAGTCAGTCACTCACTCAGGACTTTTCTGTTTATATGTATAGATTACATAATAAAAATATTACTGTGCTTTCACGGACTACGAATTTAAAAGTAAGGCCTGAATATTAACGTATTGACTTAGAGGTTGCTAAGGTGTAAAAACCCTTTCAAATAAAACAATGCAAAGATCGACACACAAAGCATAAGGAAAAATTCGTCAGGTCTACCTGGAGCTAGGGTAGCGAAGTGTTTGACAGGTTTTTCAGAATAGAGAGTTAATTTCTTTTGAGTTATTATAATACGATCTCTTGGATAATGCAACGGGAAAAAAAAGATGCACAATGCGCATAGATAAGAGTGCATTACTGGTAATAAGTAGATAGCTAACTTCATGTTTTTCGGTTCCAAATATGACTACTGCAATACTACGGTAAAGAGCTCGTAGCTTTGTATGGATTTCATAGTAAGTAAGATACGTTTTTTTCCGTAGCATTGCAGACTGTATTAACTAAATTAGCCACTCGAGGGTGCTTTACATCATGCTTCTTTATTTGGTTACTATTTAAGTTCTTAAACCACAATATCATTTTTAATAGATTGAATTATAAAAACAAGTAAACTATTTTGTAAAACAAAGAACTGGAGTTACAATTACAAACATTTGCACTGAACCTAATATAGGCAACTATAATTGAACATATCTTTAAGCAGTTGATAATTTATTTATTATTCAAAAAAGTTACACAGCTTTACAGTAATAAAACCAATAAGGCACTGAACTACAAAAATACATATAAACAAGACTTAAAACTAGTTAATTTAGGCGACACAACCGCGTGGGTCCTTTGTTTCGTCTGATCTGGTGTATAAGTAATTCGGCAAATTACCGCGGAACTGCCGAAACACAACACCCTTCCGCCAGAAGTCTGCACTTGCGATGGTGTCCTGCAGCGGCCGCGGCACGCACACCACAAATGAGCTGAAGTACACGTAGTGCCGGGACTGCAGCTGGATAATCTTGATATCATGGGGTCAAAAATATAAGCCCGATTTCAAAGGTCTCTATCTCGGCGGGAGACAGCTGGCGATAAAAACGGAGCTTTTAACATTGTCATTGACACACTTGATATTATATGGGTGATAAAATCACTTCACCGCATTTCCTGGTCACAATTTCTTTCCCTTGAACGAATACACTAAATCCACGGAGGATGAAACTGAATTCAAAGACTGGCATACCACGTAAAATTCATTTGAAATTTAACAAATTTTAAATGTCAATGATTGACATGACATTATCACAGGCGGACGGCGGCACACGTTCCGAGTCTTAATTACAATTCTTTTTGAAATACAGACATTTTAAACTTTATTTCATTCAATAAAGCATTTGGTATCGCAAATATTGTCATTAAATTAAAAAAGAACATAAGTCCGCTATGAAATACATGTCTTTTCTTTTAAAAATTACCAATTACTTTTAAACAAAGTGTGCTGCGATATTTATTTATAATGTTTTAGTTACCGAACGGATAGAAGCCAGAAAGAGATAAACATATACGAAACTCACATAGCGGCATCCCTTTCGCGCCGTAGCGTCTCACTTGCGGACCAGAGACAAATATCGGTCTTTCATTCACTTTATGCGATCGAGAATCAGCGCTGCTTTAAATTTGTTATGGTACCAAATTCAGCGATTCAATTTAGGTGCCTAAACTGAACTGCACTGCTTTTGGATAGTTTTTATAAAGACTGTGGTAAGGCTCCAGGGCGTCCGACGCTTATGGGCTACGCGATACAGGGGAAAGTATTTGTTCCCCTTAAAAACCAATAACCTCTCGGTTGGTTTCAATTCAACTGAATTCAACCTATTTGTACTAAACATAAGTCCTATTTGTCCCCAAGTCGCTAAACAATTAAAGCGCCTATTCTAATATTCTTGTTTCAGTATTCCTGGCTTATTTGTTGTCTTAAATTAAATTTAAAATCTACTCTAACTTTTAGTCTGATCGTGATTAAAATTCGATGCGAAATAATTCAGCTTTCAGAAGAAGAAGAAGAATTGATAACTGATAGATATTGGCTTTGACGTATTATAATAATAAAGCTTTCTGGTCAACTTTTTAAATCCATTTGTTCTTCTGTAATTGTCATAGTCTATTAAATTATGTGTAGTAATGTAGAACCTAAAAATAGTAATAAGTAATATTTTTTTAAAGCTTCATGAATAATTTCTTCGTCCATTCGGATTTGCGTGAACTCCAAGCGCGCAATTGGCGGGAAACGGTACAGGATCGTGGAAAATGGCACAAACTCGTGTCGGAGGCCAAGAACCGCTTTGGGTCGCTGAGCCACTGAGTAGTAGTAGTATAAATAATTTCGACTTCTTACCATGGCCTAATTTTCTCGGATGAATATTGTGTGTGAACTTAGAGAGTGTACTAAATACGCCTAGAAACCCAGTTAGCGCTTGAAAGTGAAGCCAGTTAGTTTTGGTTAGCCATGGGCTAAGTTTCGTCCGTGTGTGCATCTTTCACTACGTCAATGTCACAAGAGAAACGTTTCTATGATTGGTTTGTACAGATGCCCACATCAAAAGAGGCTTCATCTTTCGCAAATCAGTTGTATAAGACTCTCGTTCTATCTTATTCTAAGTGTGTGAATTATTCTCAGTCACGTTTATCAGAATATTGTGGGGTGATCATTGACCAAGAACTTGCCGTCCGTTGACTCATACAATCGAATGGAATAAATTACCAATTTTGCACAAACATGCTGAATAGGTAATCTTCGTATATCTCACGCTATATAAATACATAAATAAGTATAAATAAGAATGATAATTCACTGAGTGAAATTCACTCCTTATGAAATTGAGTTAGAGTGATGACCAACCATATTTATTTAATTCAAGGCCAGGCTATGTACAAATCGACATCTAGTTAAGTAAGTACCTACTCGATACTCACAGTACAAATATTTCTTAATGTATGGTTTAGTTTAAGATGTGTATTACATTATTGATACGTTTTCACACGTTAACACATCTATCGGGCAGAAAGTTAAAATTTTGCATCTTCAAAATAGATCGTTCAAAAATCTGTACAAGAAACCTTAACCTAAAGGTTAAGCTACAATTATATCGTAATTATAAGCAATTATTATAAGTAATACACCTCAATATTCATACTAAATTATCGCCAGATTTCTGCATCATTGAATGAAGCCTGCGCATGCTATGAAAATTAAATCTTTTAATCACAGCTCTTCATTATTCATTGATGCTTGAGTACATCATAACCTAAAAACCTGATAATAGTTCAATAATCAATTCATTCAATTTAAATGTTACGTGCATTAAATCCACTGTCTCTACATAGAACGCTGTCGTAATAACTTAACAACTGAATCACAGTAAATTACTACGTATTCAATAGTTTGTTGAATGTGACAAGGTTCTAGTGTTTTGCGAATGAAATTAGTTGATTTTACTGTATTCAGCCATAATCACGGCCCATGAATTCTTGATGATGTTAAATCGATGGAAATATTACTCTGAAGTCGTTGGTTGCTGATATTAAACCGGTAGGTAACGATCTATCCGAGTGTACCTATTTGCATTGAGTTGCCGTTGTCTAGTGTCACTATAGTTATTAATGATAATTGCTACGATACTTAATATTAATGAGGCGATAATTGTTTAATCGACTCGATTATGGATATGTATTCGATATTCTGAGCTCGTCTCACTGGCTGTATGTAGCTACGCTGAAATAAAAAATAAAAATAGCATTTATTGTAAAACAAAAAAACATTTACTAATGTTACATTTTTGTGGACAATCCCATGTAAGTTTAGGTGGGGTATATCATCGGTAAGACTGCCACTGACTATTTTGGCTCAGTGACCCAAACAGGATCTTAGCCTCCTTAACGAGAGCACGCCACTTGTTCCGATCCTGCGCAGTTTCTCGCCAGTTTTCCACTGAAGAAGACTGCCACAGTCCAATAAATAACTACAACTGAAGTCTTATCCCATTAGACAGGAAACTATGTTAGTCTTACCACATCTTATATATGTGTCATTGCATATTCATAGATATTTTAAGGTATAGAGTATTTTTACCCGAATATGGAGAGTAAAAAGCGGGTAATGATTTTTTGGTGCGCGCTGACGAAGATGTGTTCTTGAGAGAGGGGTACCTGTTGTTGCTGTCTGTTCCTTAGAAAGTCAACAAGGGTAAAGAAATACATCGTTCACATATTATCCTTTAATATATAATTATGTCCATATGTTAATCGTAGATTACTGCAATGTTCTCCATATCAAATTCCTCCACTAAACCATTGAAAAATCACCACTTTTCACGCACTAGATCACCAAGACAATGCAAGCGCATCCAAACATATCCCATAGCAAAATAGCGCATGTTCACATGGATTTCAACAGTATTTCCGTCGTTTTAATACTAGGGCGTGAGAGAACATAAAAGGACTGATGTTCATCTAAGTTTCAACGTGTTTACGTCATTTTGGTTCAAAGGGTAATTGAACCGACAATGCATGTTGTATAATAGGTTACTCGTTTCAATGGGAACCCAACGAGGTATGAAAATGTATGGGAGATAGCTAATCTGGTCCCATGCTTTGAATGTTTATGTAATACCTAACTAGAACCTTTTAAGTGGTATAATTCGGTGGTTTCTTGGCCGAGTGGAAAGGAGGGCAATGTCTTTCTCGTCATTGTACTTGGAAGAATGTAATGGGTAAAATTAGGTAATGTGATTGAAAAAACCACAGCATTAGCATACATTGCTATAGTCTGGCTAATGAAATATTACTCAAGTTTAGTAGGAATTATAGTTTCGATCTTAGAAGATATTTTTGATTTTTTATGCACACGTAAGGTACCTAAGGAAATAAGTTAAATATATGTGTGCACTCATAGTCAGCTCACATAATTTCTACCACTATGTACAGTACAGTCAACGACAAACACACATGGTTACACTTTCTTACCATATACAAGACGAAACATTAAATGTAGTAGCTCGATAATAATACCATATTAATCGATCACCAAAAAAATTACATAAGTACTAAGTATGTCAAATTTCAACTCGATCGCAATATTAGAACTACATAAAGTATCAAAATTATTCATAGAGGTCCCATGGGTCCCACCTACTAAATTGTTTAAATCATAGACAATAGGGTACTTGACACATGTAATGAATAATTATAAAACGTATTTTTACATGTAGCTTATGATTCCTAGAACCAAAATAAGTAGTTACATTTCAATGAAAATGATTTAGTTAATTAATATTTTATAAATATGTTTCAGTTTTTTTTATCTGTGAGTCAAATGATCAAAACGACGCCATCTTGCTAATGACGTCACACCGGCACAAACAAACGGCTGCTGTCAAAAATTAAAACTGACAAAACTGTCGTTCACTTTATGTTGTTACGATTGGATTCATCTTCTCACACATTTAATACATTTTTGGTTTATAATTAATAATCCAGATCTTCAAAAATGGAAGAACATTATATCAAAGCAGACAGTGCTAACTTACCCAAAGTGGATTCTTACATGGTAGTATAAGTTAGCTATCTATGATTCTGACTAACAAGCCTTGTGAGTATTATATTCTTTGCTGACAAGACAAGAGGAAGAGGCTATGGAGTGTAGAGGGAAGGAGTAGCTTTCATGGAAGAATGTAAAAAAAAAGTGTACAGCGGCAGCGGTAAATAGTCCCAAAAGGCTCCGGCAGCGCTAGCTAATTGGGAAAATTGTGCCCAGCATTTTGATTTTAACAAAAAGTAACTGATATGATTTGTTAGGAACAGGTAAGCTAGCTCGCTTGCGCTTGCAATACTAGCGCCACCAATTTAACACCTTTCCTTTCGCCGGACAATTTTGGATATATGAAGATTCTGCTCCTTCCTTTTTACACTTCAGAAAAAAGGTTCTGCTCTGCAGCTAATACACTTTCCTAAGTTAGTCAGTGACTAATTTAGTCAGTACCTAATGTAGGATAGTATAATATCCGCATTAGTCTGCTATGCCATTGTGACGTCACATTAATACTGTATCGCGTTTTGGCGCGAACATGTGAATGGTAACGAAAAAACGCAAATTGTACAAAAACATGCGCAGCAAAAAAAAAAGTGTGTGTGTCAGCTCCGACGCACGACTGGAGTTTACTCTTCAGGCCAGGCGCGCACCACGATTTTTTTTTAGTCGCGCGATAATTTTGTCGCAGAAATAAGCGTACTTATGGGTTTATGAAAATCGTGGTGCGCGCACTCTCATATAAACCCATATCTTGCATAAATTTATGCGACAAAATTATCGCACGACTAAAATCGTGGTGCGCGCCTGGCCTTAGAACGATTATAAAATATATACTCAATACGTTTATTGCACATAATGATTATACAGGTGGAAGACCGATCTAAATGGGTCAACCTGTATAATATCGGTTGACAACCAAAACTCACCAATAAACAAATATCTATAGTATAGGATCCCGATATAAAACGACCTTCACCGAGATGTTTATTTGGTGCCCATATGCAATAAATATATTGCATATGGGTTGCCTAACAAATTTTAGTCCAGAGTCTGTTTAGTTAAAAAAAAATAAAAAAAATTACATTTCACCGGTTGATTATTAGATAAATTCATAATAAAATAATCTTTAATTTTATTTAATTTCAATTCAATAATCAGACCGTTGCAAAATGCTAGTAGGTACCTATAGATTTACCTGTTTATACCTGGCTACCCTATAGTTGTGACGGGAAAAGAATAGGCAACCTAACGTTTACATATTTTATGGGCGTCATACTTTCGATTGGTGTATAGAATTTATCTAATATTAATCAAACCGGTGAAATGGTTAAAACATTTTTTTTTATTATTAATTAAACATACCCTGGACTAAAATTTGTTAGGCAACCCATATGCAATATATTTATTGATATATTCAATTAAATATAAAATACATTTCATCAAATAAACATCTCGGTGAAGGTCATTTTATATCGGGATTTTAGTCTATAACGCTTAACGCATAACCTGCAAAATTAAGAAGTCGTATTTTTACCCCGATCGTATACTGAGATACGACTTTTTAAATTAGCACGGCACATACGTTCGATTTTGTACCCCATATTTTTCATACCCCGGGCTTATATATGAAAATCGATGCTTAAGGAGTAAACTCCAAAAATCTTTGTTTTATATTTTAATTTACGATAAGCTTAATACATTTAAACCGGTTTTCAATTTTTGTCAATACCTAACCCTATTGGTGATACCGCAAGGAAATATCTGTCAACATTATTTGGTTAGCCAGACTCTATTACAGCGTTGAACAGATGCGTCACCAATGCGTCACTCAGTAATATTGGCGTGAATACCGCGAAAGTAGGGTAAATCGCCAATAATTGGCCACCATTCAATAACTGGCCACCTCAAACTAAAAATGAACTCTGTTAACCTATAAATAGAATTCATTTTAGTATAAGCTGTTAATAACTGGCCGCCCTTCAATAACTGGCCACGATATAATAAAATTAATTCAGTTTGTAAGTGAACAGAGCTCATTTTTAGTTTGAGGTGGCCAGTTATTGAACGGTGGCCAATTATTGGCGCTTTACCCTATTTTTGTTATACACGACAAAACTTTACATGAAGTAATTTACGTTTTAGGTTACATGGATAATAATAATATATCACAGCATACATAATTTTTTTTTTGTTTTATTTAAATAATTTTAATGGGACAAGAAAAGAAAATATAAAAGGACAATCAAATTAAAATTGAAACTAAAAAGATAAAACTAAAGAACTAAAATATAAAATAAATTAAATTAAGCTAAAATAAATTTACAAAACTGTGCCCCCGCGGCATGGTCCCGAAGACGCTGGCAGCATTTCCTCGCTGAATCGCAATGCTGATGCGTTGTGCGAGGAAGCTGCCAGCTCTTCGGTCACCAGTAGACTCAATGAGACCAATTAAATATTAAACACCATTGCACATTGTCACCAGACAAAATACTTTCACTACTAGACATAGAGCGCTCGTATAGAACGACGACATGACCGGACCTGCGACATGCGGACTACATTAACCTTTACTAGGTCATCAGTCCACCTCGTGTGCGTCCTGCCCACGCTTCGTCTTCCTATACGATCGCCCCTCATTTTACTTAGTTTGAATTATTTTTGGAATAGGAACGTGCGTGTTTGTTGAGTAAAAACATAACATCCCTCTTAAATAAGTTGACATGATGCCTACGGCTACTTTCAATTCAACCATCGCACTCGTCGCCATCGGCAGGGTGTTCATCTTTACACTGGAGCCTTTGAGAGTTGTGCAGTTCCAGACGATGCTTGTTTACCAACGTCGTAGTATAAAAAAACCTAATCGATGCAACCGGCCCTAAGTAACGCTTTATTTCAATTTACTCTTTGTTCCAGATTGGTCGCGACATCTGACGTACGACAAAATCTACAACAGCACAAACTACGCCCAAATCCAACACTACCCGCGGCCATACACCCTTCCAGACCTTAACTATACCAATGGTTTTACATCTAGTGATGTAGACTCATATTTAGATGCCAAAGAGAATGAGTTAGAATATGAAGAGTACAACTATAGGGACACTAGTAGTAAGGAACAGCTGTTGGTTGGGTTTGCGAGGGATCCGTTCCGGAATTCGGTGCCTAAAGAGGACTATTTGAAAGGAGTGAGGTAATAAGTACATTACATACTAGGGCGGTGAATTCGTGAATGTCCCAGATCGCAGGTCTTTGTGGCCGGAACCGACAGTGAGGTAAAAAGTTTTGGGGCTTTACGAATTACCGCCCGTGGTTTGTCAAAAATTTTACGTCTTGGTCAGGAAGTGAGATTTTCTCCCCACGTAGTGATAGAAGATCCTACTTAGAGGCACTTATTTTATAGTTTACTAATAAGCTTAGGTACTAGTTTTAAATAGTACTACTAATAATACTTCACAATTTGCTAAATCATTTATAAGGTCTAAAAATAAAGGCATGTATTTAACGCGGCGACAAATTAATTAGATTTAGGGATTTATAAAAAATTAAAGGGGATAGCAAAAATAATAAGTTGGCGACTAATTGCGGAGACTATTAAAGTAAAAAGTAGCAGCTAAGTAATCAATTTTCGGCTTTATTTCAATATAAACTAGCATAGAGTTATTGTTTTGGCGACTGAATTAACTAATTAAGCGGAAACATGACAGCGGATAAAAAGTTGAAAATGGCCTACTCTAATTGTTCAATGGAGATTACATATAAAATAAATCAAGGTCATAAAAAAAATATTTTGTGCGACAATTTAAGAGCTTATAATCAAAGTTGAAAATTGCATGTATAAATAATAATTTTGGTCTATAGTTTTATTTAGTGGCTCTGATTTTGGTAAATTTTTCGTCAGGTGTGATGTCATATTGACACCTATTTTTTATGATTCTATCGTATAGAATACGTTAAAATAAACGTGTTTTGTATGGACAACTTTTTTCTAAACTTAATAATTACCGAGATATGGACTCCTAAAACCGACAATATTTTTTGGATATTGTGTCAGACTCTGCCTTAGCTCCGGCGCTGCGGGAAGTGCAGCCCTTCCGCCCTTGCGTGGCAAAGCACGGTCGCCCGTACTCCGTTCCGCAGCTTCGGCTTGTTGGTCGCCCTCGGCGACCAGCCTCAGCCGCTCCGCTCCGCACGGCTCCCGAGCTTTGTCACGGCGGGCGAGGGCTGCTCTCCCTCCGCGCCTCCGGCTTTTTATATACACTCTAGGGGTAGGGCAGACAAGACCACGTGGAATCGGGGTTGACAGCTTCGGTTCTGAGGCAAGTCTTATGATATGATAATGCAATGCTTATTTTAGCGTAGCGTGTTTTAGCTAGATTCGGACTAAAATAAGCGTGTTTTGTATGGGCAAAACATTTTTACCTAAAAAACGCTTATCGCCGTTTTCATTAAATTATGGTTTCGAAAACTAAAAAAATAACTCCCCATTACTTTTATATAGTACCCATTTTAATATTTAAGCTGCCAGCAAATCAAAGCCCAAAATGCTTTTTTAGATGGAGACCTGTAGTTGCCACTACTATAAAGTTTGCTATCCTTCTGCTAATATTAGTCGCCAAGTCATTATTTATAGTACCTCCCCTATGATTTCAGTAATCTTGTTTATTATTTCTGCTACCTTAAAGTAGCTGCCATTATTTGAATTTTAAAATATCCTTAGTTTAAAGCTCATTTAATATAAATGATTGCCAAAATATCTAATCGCTGACAAGTTATTATTTTAGTTGCAAATAGTTTGCTGCTCTTTAATTTTTCTGTCGCCGCGAAAATAATAAGCCAAAAATAAATACCCTGTCTGATAAAATAACCTACCTTACATTCGATTCACTTCTCTGCTGTCAGCATGTATAAAATAAGCTGCAAAAAACAACAACAATATTAAGTTCAAAGTCAATGACAAACATTTTAATACGTACACAAACCAAAATAAAAACATACAACTCACAAAATGCCGACATATCAATAACAGTCTATAAATATCGACATCCTTATCCAAAATGCACAAATATGTTTATTTGTATGTCTTTCTTTCAGTTAAAAATAACTAGTTTTAGAATAAGAAACCTTTAATGAAATTCACAGATAAGCCTACAGTGATCCAAACGCAACCAGAATATGCCTTATGCACTCTGACAAATGACTATTACTGACGCAACCCATTTACTATAAGGTAACCCTTCATCAAAATCAAAATCAGCCTTTTGATTCACAGGAATGTCAACCCCCAGTCATACGTGAACAAAGGAGAAAATCGCGGAAAGCGGGGCGTACTGCATCTGTACAATATGATGTACTGCGCTACTGGATGTGATCCTATATCCTACAAGGGTTATGGTTGCTATTGCGGATTCCTCGGCTCGGGTAGACCTACAGATGGGATTGACAGGTAACTTCCTTCTTACACTTACACGCAAGGCCAGTTAAGTTAAGCAATAGGCCTCTTATCCGTTCAAAAATGCTGATTGTTTTGGACTTTTTTTCTCTATGATCAAACATGTTTCTTAACACATGATATATGCTTCTACTTAGAACAGGGCCATTGCGTTTTATTGGTATATATTTGAAACCTACAGTTTTAATTTTACATTGATAATTTTTGTTTCAAAACTACTCAGACAAAATTCAGGCAGAAAACTGCCTTTTGTTTAATTATCGACTGCACGCAATGAAAGCATGAAATAGCCATGTTTTTTTCTAAAACTCAGGGTAAAGTATCAGTCACTTTGAAAAGTAGGTTGAAATTATAAATATATTTGTCATAATATGAAAAAAAAAAAATTTAAAAAGAATAAGGCCTCTTAAGTTTAGCAATTCGGAAGCCTCAAGGGCAATACTAGATTATTCAATCCCTATTCAAGGGTAGAGCTAAATAGGCTTGACCAAGAGTGACTCAGAGACGATGGGCATGGAGCCATAGACAATTGCCATCAATGCCTTATGGAGACCATTCCCTGCTTGTTGATGTTGATGACAACATTTGTAGAAACTGTAGAAGTTAACCACTACGGATTCCTCTGTCATTGGAAACCCTCATAGAATCGAAGGTAATTCCTATTAAACTTCTTCATAAAGACACTACTACATTCAAGGGGTAAATATGCAAAGGTTGATAGACCTCAGAATGTAGGGCTTACATCCCCTCCAAGATTTCTTTATTGGGTAAATTTTAAAAATGCAGTGTTTAGCATAAAGCAGGTAAAGCCTGTTAAGGTTTCTTGTAAATATTAATACGGCTGGTGTCGCAATTTGAGATCCTGTTTAGATCAAGAGACAACAAACATCCTCATAAATTATCATAATGAATGGCAAAAGGTGGGGGTACGTGCGACTAAAGAAATGGTTTACAAAATTGTATCTGAAGTTCCGTCTTTTTAAATACCACCAGGTAGTAGTTATCATATACCATAGGTATATTTATTGTAGTTCAAAAAAGTTTGAATTTTGGGCGTGATAGATTTTTACAAATAAATGATTACGCTCAAAGCTCGTACCCAGTGAGCCTATTATAAAAGAAAACTTATCTATAAAATGAGCACCGTTTATACGACGTGTAAAACTATACTCTTCTTTAGCTGAATAAGTGTCGATTCCTATATGTATCAAATCTTTACGAGATAAGAAAAGAAAATATATTTAAACCAACATCCCATAAGATTTTTTGAATTTAGAACTATTCTTAATAGTCAAAATTTCCTTTCACAGATGCTGTAAAATGCACGACCAGTGCTACGAGAACATCTACTGCCCGTTCTACACGGTTTACTTCCAGCCGTACTACTGGAAGTGCTACCACGGGGAGCCGCTTTGCGCGCTAGAGAACTACAGCACACAGCACCAGTTCGTGAACGGCTGCGCTGCCAGACTCTGTGAATGTGATAGACAGTTCGCCATGTGTGTGAGGAGGTACCCTTGCCCTCGGAGACGGGCGCTGTGCAGGTCTTCGCCATTAAGACTGCTGCAGAATATTCTAATGTTCCGGTGAACATGATGATGCTAATGATGCAAATAAAAAATTAAGATGCAAATGGTAGTCGAAGCTGAACATCATTACATTTCTGTACATGTCATGTGTCATATTTTAAAAACAGTCTCAACCATGTTCTAATTGAAAGTAAACACGATGAATTTGGACGCGGGAAAGATAGCCATTCATGTCATTCAATGATCCTATCTTCTCATGGGACTGGTCGTCTTTGTGCCCTGTAGAACAGCAGCCAGTATCGGTTCATGAACGGCTGCGCTGCCAGACTTTGCGAATGTGATAGAAAGTTCGCCATGTGTGTGAGGAGTAGAAATCAGAAATTCAGGTGGATATTTACCTAAAGTTGACTAAATCCTATTGCTATTCTCACTCGTACCTCAAACAAAGCCGCCTATACCTACAACTGAACAACAAAGCCGCCGCCAAAGTTTAGGTATAAAATCATCCGATTATCCGATGCCTAGTGAGGAGGTACCCTTCATGGGCGTATTGAAGGGGGTGTCCGGTTGGGCCCCCACCCCAATATGGTCTAGTGCTCGATGAATTTTGAGGATAGATATATATAGCCTATTACTGTCATTCAAATGCTCCTCACTTCGGGTGAGACTAGATGCCTCCGTGCCTTGGAGAACAGCAGCCAGCATCAGTTCGTGAACGTGCGAGCATTGTGAATGTGGTGGACATTTTGCCATGCGCGTGAAGTTGTCCTAGGAGAACCTAGTCCTTTATCCCAGGAGACGGGCGCTGTTCAGATCTTCTCCGCTATGATTGCCACAAAATATACAGATATTCCATTGTAATGGATCTAAATGAGCAAATTGTGGAACAAAGTGAGAATCATACGTTATTAAGTAGAAAATTGAAAAGTTATTTTATTTGAAGGTAACGATAGAAGAAACATAACATAACCGACCGTACAGAATCGTAGTGTTAATGGCAGAAAACAATAGAAGAATTGTTTATTAGCTAAATACAAAATCATTAGTGAAAATTGAAGAGTGTGTGATGAAAGACGTGTCAGTGACAAATGACAATAGTCACGAAGTATCGTGATTGCGACTGGGAGTCGATTAGAGTTACATTATGATAAGTGTTTTAGTCTAGTCTTGGGTCATAATAATTTATCGGTAATTACATATGTTGACAGAAATAAAGTTCAAATGTAGAATAACTTTTGCCCATCCAATTGTCATTGGAAATACACAATTGTTCATTGTAACCCAACATTTATGTCGGTATAAGAAATATTACGCCCAGAATACGAAATACAAAAAACACCCCCATTATGTAATATGTATACCAGTGAAGCGATACTATGTATAACATGCCCAAAATGTAGTTTTGTATATAAATATAAGGAACTACTTAAGTATACAAAATTTAAACAAGAATTAAATGATCAAATTGCGATTTGTTTTCTTTAATCATAATAGAATTAGTACCTCCTTGTTATTACGCAATAGTTATTACATACTGCTGACGAGGAAGCTAAATTAATAGGCATTGATTTATATTATATATATTAAATTAATTTATTTAAGAGCCTCAGCTTCTGTGGACCAAGGACTGACTCTCATTTTCCCACGTTTTCAGGTCTTAGGCTTACCCCATGAGCGCTTATATAAGTAAGGAAGATATCAAAGTCCTCTCGCCACCCCCGTATGATGTCACCGCGATGTCGGACTCCATTTCGAGGGATTCACTTGTGTAGTTATTTTAGTCCGTTTACCCCACAAGGCGACCTACTATTATTTGGTAAACAAAATTGACATTACGAAAACGGCCGCACATATTTTTCTTTTTTCATCTGTAGTAATCACACCGCCATCGCCATCGGCCTAAATGTTTTGTTAAATAACATTTCTCTGCACGCACGACTGCTCTCCGCACTATAGTATCTTGCATCTGTACTAAATCTATTGTATTGTATGTTAAAACAATGGAGTCCATAAATCCCTTCAGTTTTGTAATTCTTTTGAAAAGTAATGAAGCTAAATGCAGTTGAAATTGTCATGTATACCATGCTGTACAGTCGAAGGAGACGTCCTTAAATATCCGAACACGGCTCTTTTTTTAAATAATATATTAGTGCGATACTGAGCGGCTCCAATACTAAAGTAAGTGCAAACAGTCTTCAATCCTCAATAAAAATCCAAGCCCTATTTGAATCTCGCATTAGGGTGACGCGTTCAAGAACGCTGCTAGATGCGACAACTAACAACTAAAGCTTGACTTGATAGCAAAACCTATATACGAATTAAATGAACGCCTTACTTGACCAAAAACCTTAAATAATCTAGAGAGTTAACACCCCATACTAATTTTCATACAGAATTGGCGCCAATCCTTCGATAAAAGATAGACCTACGAGAAGATCGGCAACTTCGTCCACGTAATACTTTTTTCATCACACTTACTCGTAAACAAGGGTTTACATGCTAGAAAACCAAGCGGTAAGTCGTATATTACGCCCTAGGGCGGTAAGTAATTTTGGTATTGACTACTATTTATTACTTTTGTTTTATTTCCTCCTAAGTGTGATCGTAAAAAAGTGTAATCAAAAAAGTCGTACGTGACACTGGTGGTAAAGGAATTCCAAACTCGTGTCATTAAAGCCTTCTAATAGACACTAGTTTGTAATTACTCGTTAACCACCCTTGTTACGTAATGTACTATTTCTTTACTGTGGTCGGGTAAAAGTATCCTATATCCATCTTTGGATGTCGAGATATCCCTGTACCAAAATTAGTTAAAATCTGTTTAGCTGTTTTGGTGTGATGAACGGACAATAGTAGATTGTACGACAAGCGCATAAAACGCACCATTTTACACGAGACGTTTATAAAGTCGAGTGTAAAATGCGTTTTATGGACGAGTTGCACACTCTACTTTTCACTTCGATTGCGAGGAAATGAAACTGCTAAAAACTCATGTAAATATTAGGTATTATACTTGAAAATTTAAAGTTACACTAATGTACCTTTAAATTTTAATTCTTTGCTCTAAAGCAATGAGAAATATGTATTAGTTTAAAAAGTAATAATTGATATTAAATAAAAGTTACAAGTTTATTTCAAGAAGTTTTATTGTGTACTTTGGCTGTTGGCATCTTTGCCTTGGTCTTAGAATACTAACGAAACGAAATAAAATAAAGAGTTAAAACCCGTTCCAGACCTTCCGATCCCATCGGATTTATCGTAAGAAATCGGATAATGTGTAGTGCAATTGTTAGGATCGAATACACTACACATTATCCGATTTTTTCCGATAAATCGGATCTGATCGGAAGGTCTGGAACGGGTTTTATTCTATGAAGTTTTTTTTTAATCTGTTTATTAAGTAACTTTTATCGTGTGGCTGTTGAACCGATCGCCTTGGTCTTCGACGACGATTTTACTTTATGCTCTAGAGCATAAAAAGCGACTTTATGTCGCCTACGTACAGCATAAAGTTGAACTTTTAGAGCAAGAGAAGTGAAAAGACATTTTATGCGTCGCGTGCCCTTACAAACCCTGCATAGCGCTGTAAAGATTTTTCCCGAAACGATGACCTATCTCCATAGAAAACTGTTCAATACAATTTTAGAATTGTATAATACTTAGAGATGCGCATACAAATTAATTATACTAAACACCTAAATTACACGTAAGCATAAACTATGTACCACTAAAAAACTGTTTAAGATTCTTATCGTATCACTTTCAAAGTTACGCATTACGTTGCGCAAGGGCGATTATCCCATGCTCCAGTGACGATTGTCGCTAAGCTATCTCTTCATCGTTGAGTGCATTGTTCATTCAATTATAGGTTTTAAGTCCCACGACATTTAAGTAAGTGATGATGATGACACCCAAAACTCTAATTCTAATTCTAATTTTAAAATATGGCTTCCATCAGGTTAATGATGATTTCGCCAATTTCAAGTTTGCTCGTAGAGCATGCCGTTGTTCGGTGAGGTTTTGCTTTTTGTAAATTGATAGCCATTTACAAAAAACCACGCGGTCTACCGGGCCTTGACCCAAGAAGGGCTATGTACGCTTCAAGTTGAATTCTTCATTAACCATTCACTCATACGTTAGTTCACTGCACAATAGGCTATCAATACTACACATTGAACAACCAACATGAATAAATAACGAACAACTAAACTTAAAGGCATGCGGCCATCTTAAGTCACAAACCGGAAGTCCCACCCAAAACTCACTAAAATTTCTGCCACTGGGTCGTTCTCAAAATATTTGCACCGCCACCTGTCAACAGGTTTGTCTTAGAAGAAGATTTTTTTTTACACCGCATTATTTTAAATATTCAATTATCATCACATATCTAAAGACACTTATTACATAGAGGCCAAATGCTTTTAATTAAAAGTAAAGTATATTAATAGACAAAAAAACGATTCAGAACTAGGTTTTGTCGGTCACTTGCCGTGTCCCAACGCGAGGTACTCATGTTTCGTTGTAATAAAAACATTACCGACTTAGCTTAAGTTCAGTACTCCATTTTATTTTCATATATGATGAAGATTGAATACTATCATATCGAATAATAATACTATGCTTATTTTGCGAATTATTTTCAATTTAAGTTTGTCCACGCCATTTTTTGTCGTCCACTTGTCATGAGACATACATTACAATTGTGTGACTACTATTTCGTTTCCCCTGCCTCACCCCGCTTAAATCGAGACCTTCAGTTGCCACCTAACACTGCTCCGAGTGACACGTCGTCAGTGTGCTGCACTAAAAAAATATGATACACTTACGCGAGCGGGAGTTTGTAATGGGTATGTAGTCTATATTCTGCCTTCCATATTTTGGTTGACGTGTGTCCTATTGCATTCATTTTAATTTATAACGCGTAAAGTGTGGTCTACTTTTATGTGTATAAATATATGCAGTTCATCAACGAAATACTTCATTTGTTTTGATGACATAACTGTCATTTTGTCCATCACCTGTATGTCGTTCACTTGTCTATGTAAAAACAGGTGAACGACACATACGGCAGGTGAACGACAATTATTTAAACACTTATACAAAATTATTTAAAAACCAGGTTTTACCGGTCACTCGCCGTGTCTCAACTCATGTTTCGTTGTTATAAAAACAATATATTACCGAAGTAGCTTAGTTTGAGTATTCCATTTTACTTTCAAGCTGTCTTAGGAATCCTTAGCAGGCGGCGCCCGCACCAGATTTCGAAAGCATCAATCCTCTGCCTGTCAGCGGCTTTGAGTGTCCAGATCTCTGCCCCATAAATAGATATGGAGAAGACAAGTCCACAGACGAGGTGCATGTTAGTCCGGTTAGGGATGTGTCTATCTTTCCATATTTTGCCGCGTTGGGTCATCGCTGTTTTGGCCATTCCGATTCGCCTGCGAATCTCTGGTTTGCATGTGCCTCTATTTGTGACAATGGAGCCAAGGTACTGGAGCTGATCAACAGTTTTGAACTCTTGAAGCAGGTTAGTACTTTGTCGACTAGTAATGGTCGACTATCATCAGCTCGGTCTTATTTTTATTAATATCGAGACCCATTCTGAGGCTGGTTATTTTGAGTCATTCCAAAAGTTGGGCCACTTCTGCTTCGGGTGATGCAAAATAGGCGATGTCAACCATGTACCTTCAAGGGCTCCATATCTGTTAAATAGTATTGGGGATATTATGGATCCCTGTCGTACGCCTTTCCGGAACTTAAAGTTCTTGTATGTGACATCTCCTGCCGACACCATTCTGTATCCAGACTCGTAAAGGCTTTATAAAGTGTTACCAGATGTGCTGGCAGCTTCAGACAATACCTCGCATAGCTTATACCACCTAACGCAGCCGAAGGCTTTCTGGTTATCAGATGTGAAGGAATTCCTCGAAGATGACGAAAACAGCAGTAGGTTACTCAGCGGGTAAGAAAGAATAAATGTCAAAAAAGGCAGCATTAGGAAGCAGAAACGTTATTTAAATGATTCGCTGTTGAACCTTCATAAGAAATTTATAAAATCACGTGGGTATGCTTGATTTGCATCTTTTTGCTGGTTATGACCTTTCTGGATAGTACAGGCTTCAAAAAACCTCATGAGAAATGTCCTATGAGATGAGAATTAAATGCTTGTTTTTTTATGCAAATTACTAACATAAGGAAAACAGAAAAACAAAAACAATCAAAAAAACACTATTTGACAGTTCAACGTAGGTTTTATTTAAAATGTCACTTACCTGCAACCGTCGTCGTTAACGTGCTAACAAATTCAGTGACGTTGGAACATATTTGTCGCAAACCTGCACCCATTGTCGATAACTTGGTAACAAATGTCGTTTACCTGACATCGATGTCTTTCACCTGTCGACCTAAAATTTCAAACACCTATATCTTCTAAGATATTCAATTTAACTACTTCCCTCGACGTGATATCAATTTTCTGAATATATTTCTAGCGATCCTATGCAAAATAAAAGAATAAATCGCAACTTTAAAAAAAATGCAAAATTAACGCAGCGGTGCAAATATTTTGAGAACGACCCTTCAAAACCTTTGAAGATTGTAGATTGATACTGAGATAAGAGGTCTGTGTCGATATTTGTTACTTAGTGAGTTTTGGCTACCAACAGGCGAATATATTATAAATATTTTCCCACAGAAAAAAATGCATGTAGTTTTATTTGCACGGAATCAAATAAGTTTGTGCTCTACATAAAGTCCATAACATTTCATTTTATATTCTTGCTATAAATTGAAATCGAAAATCGCATGATACCTAAATGCTAAAATAATATAAACTACTTACCTATATTATTCTCTCCTAGGCCGTTTTCGACCACGGCGACTGCTTCAACTCCGTAGTTGGCGGCGCTCGCCTAGTCATTCAGCAAGAAATAGTTAACTTGTAGAAAAATATATAGATAGAGGTTGTTTACAATTAATATTTGTGCAACAACTGGGAAGAACGTAAGAAAATATAAGTGAATTTAAATAATCGATAGGTATCTAAATGAAAAGTTTGTTCTTCACAACCGTAGACTGACATTTACTTACTTCGATACACAGAGTAATATTCCATTGATTGTTTTACAATTGTGACAATATTAAAGATTGTGTTGTTCACCTCGAATGCGAGATATTAAATTACTATGTCACCATAAATCACTGATTCTGATTCCATTTCGAAACTGACTACCTACTTCGAAATGGGAATAAATCCCAATTTGAAGCTAACTACGAAATGTGAAAAAAATTCAAAAACCGCTCGATGCCCCGTTTCATAGCCAGATTAGAAACTGGAATTCTCCGATTTCGAAGCTCAAATTATTCCAAACTACCACTTCGAAACTAGCTACCATACCAAATCTTGCTACGAAAAGCCATTGAAAAGCATGTAACATACTTATCACATACGTTTCCCTTCTAGATGCCGTCGCACGTAACACAACTTTTCGTACCGTGTCTTCTGCTCTTATTTCTGTGTACAAGTCTCGAAAGCCGGCAAGTGTACCTTGATTATGACACAAACTATTTAAACCCCGAAATCCAAAATCCAACAACAACAACAACAACAACAAGCTCAACCACAACTAGCAGCCAACCAACGACAGACGATGGAAAGCAGAATCTACCAAAGGGCATATTGAAGATACTTAGTGCTTTGAAGGAACATGAACTATCGCATAACCCTGATAAGGAACAAGCAAAAGAGTTGGGAGAAATTGTAGATATGTTAAATAACTTGCGGTATCCGAGGATACCTAAATAAAAATTACTTATTAAGCATGACCGACGAGACGATATCATGGGATTTTTATGTACCTATATTATAATACTACTGTTAATTTCAGCTTGATACTTCCCCCTACGCGTTTCTTGGAAAAATGATATTGAACGAAGGACCGACGTATAAGAAAGTGACCTTTTGTTCCGTTTTTGCCGAGTGAGTTATGGAATAGAAGTAAAATGGCATGGCTTGCTTGTTTCATGTAAATTATGCATTCTACTCTACTATCCGGTTTTGCCAACGATTTGTTGACGCTACGCCTCAGTTAAAGCCAGATGTTCCCTAGTATTGTTGTCTCTGCTTTAGAGTATTTTAAGGTATCCGAGGGTTCATGACAAATACTTGTAGAATACATTGGATTTGCTAAATAAACATATTTTAACGGAAAATACTTTTACTTTAGATATGTACCCCCGTGTGCTGGGATGCACCCTCCTTAAGCAGCCCTGACCCGACCTAACCAAGAACTACCCGGCTTTGATGAACCACGAAGGATCTGGGTCACACTCTATATAATTAGGATACGTGTTAGTTGCTCCCAACCACAATCTCCACAAGTGGGGCTACAAGTCTTCTCTGTGCTGCGTCTGTGGTGCATCAGAACAAATGAATACCAATAGGAAGAATGCCCTGGGAGACATTTTACTGGAGAGCTAGGCGACCTACGGGTATGATGGTTGCTTTTAATACGCGATAAATAAGTAACAAAGCATCCGTCACGTTTTGACATAGTGAGTATTGGTGGCAGATGCTTTGTCACTTATTTATCACGTGATAAAAGCAATCATCATAAGCCCCGTGCACGCGCTAACTGAGGTTGCCAGGGAATGGCTATCAAACCTAGACAATCAGAGCATACTTCCTTTGTTTTATGACATGAGTTTTTTATGTTTACTTGTACGCAATTTGACTAAAATAAAGACATTCGATAATAATAGTATGTACCTTCCTATCTTACTCTAACTTTTTACATTCGACACAATTATAAATTGATTCAGTCGCGAAGTAAGATTTGTCGATCCTAAACTTCATTAGCATGATAATATGATCGAAACACGCTCCTTTATAAACGGATACCTAAGATCTAAGATCTATGACAAATTTTGCAATCACAAGCATGGTGATGCAATTAAAACCAAATTATCCATGAACGCCTCTTCAAAGTCAGTGATAAAACAGAATCAACAAAGATTATGTTAAAAGGTGAGATACTTTGACTTTCGACGACCCGGTTGGCGCAGTAGCGGTCCTAGGTTCGAATCCGGCAAGAGAAAATATTTGTGGGATGAACTGGAATATTAGTTGCTGGATCATAGTTTTCTATTTAAGTATGTATTTAGGTCTCTTTTTAACTCATTACCTATGTATATCTCGTGATCTAGTATCCATAGTGTTGCTTATTTTGATACTAGATCGATGTATGTTTTGTGTTCTTTAATACCTATCTATAAAAGGATAATCCTGGCCCTTAATATTTAAAAAGAAAATGAAAAATCGTATTATGAGTTATCATAACTGTACTACTATTTTTAATGTTCAGTATAAAATATTTTCGTTTTGTCTGTGAGTAAAAATATTGATATTCCAGATGACACGTCTCTCATGGGTGCTGCTTACAATAGCTTTTTCAATAATAATTCCCAACGAATGCTTCAACATTATTATAGCACCCGATAATAAGAATATCTCGGGGCCCCAAGTACATTTTCGATCAGCCGACCCGCCAACAGACTCTAACGAAATAACCGACCCGCCAACAGACTCAAACGAATTAACCGACCCGCCAACAGACTCAAACGAAATAACCGACCCGCCAACAGACTCAAACGAAATAACCGACCCACCAACAGAATTAAACGAAACAACAGACCCGCCAACAGAATCAAACGAAACAATGGACCCACCAACAAACTCAAATGAAACAACAGACCCGCCAAGAGAATCAAACGAAACAACAAACCCGCCAACAGAACCGTCAACAGAACCAACAGAATCAAACGAAACATCAAACCCGCCAACAGAACCGTCAACAGAACCAACAAAATCAAACCAAACAACAAACCCGCCAACAGAACCGTCAACAGAACCAACAAAATCAAACCCAACACCAAACCCGCCAGCAGAACCGTCAACAGAACCAACAAAATCAAACCAAACAACAAACCCGCCAACAAAAACAACAAAATCAGATACAATATACTGTTTGCGTCACGTACCCAGCTGCGTATAATATAATAACTATTATCCAGCGTGCTACTACTCGTACTACTCCCCGTATTATTGGGGTTGATGTGAAATAAATTAGATTGTTAACCCTAAGTCATTTTATTTTTGGCAAAATTAATGACATGCTGCATATTTAAATATGTACCATTAAAAAGACTTAAAAAATCGGACCCCTTTGGCATAGTCCCGAAGACGCTGGCAGCATTTCCTCGCTGTATAGCAACGCTAATGCGGCAACGATGTCGACCCTCTGGGCCACCACGGGCTGTCCATGTCAAAAAAGCGCCGGCCGTTTATCTAGGCACGTCGCGCTTAACGACAACATCCGCCATTCTCTTGCCAGCGTTAATGTCCCGGCTTTGTTGGAACCAACCGGCATCGCCAGAGACGATGGTAAGAGACCGGATGGGATGTCTTTGATTCCATGGAGATTGGGAAGGACACTAGAGTGGGACGCTACCTGTGTAGACACTCTGGCTCTATCCCATCTCCATGGAACATCTCATAAATAAAAATAAATAAAATAAAAATCATTTATTTCAGATGCGAGATCCATATCGTGTTAGTAACAAATCAAATTAAAAATTTATAAAACAAAAAAAAAAATATAAAAAGCTAGGACTTACAAAACTACTCAGTTGTTAGTGTTTACTATATCTAAAATTTAAATATAGCATAAGCCAGGCGCGGCGGCCGAAGCGGCCGAAAAATTAAAAGCACAAAGTACAGGGGTGCGTAACGGTTGCTGTAACAACTTATGATATAATATTGGTCAATATAACGATCAAGCGGTATAATAAACGAATAATATAATAACATTTGTTATAATTTCATATGGCATAATATCATATGGTATAATAATAATTTGATATAATACGTTTAAAACTTTAAAGGCTCAATACACACTCAAACTGCTCAAACATGAAAGTTAAATTGTAATAGAATCATGGTTAGGTACGACGACGAGCGAAGCGAGGAGGAGTGTTAGGTTATCTTGCGAATATAAACGTTATATCAAATGTCTTTTATACTTATTAAAATTTCACTTAATGACATTATACCTAATGTTTTTATATCAAATGAAACATTATATCAAATGTAGTTATATCTATTGAAATTATATAATAAATACGTTGTTAGATATATCTATAATGCAACACATAAACTTACAGAAATTAAAATACTAACTATAAACTAAGAACTTAACTAACTAAAATAAAAGGCTAAATATGTACCTATATATCACTGTTTTGTACAAACTTCACGTATTTCGTTTGATGCATGAGCTAATTAAAGTATGGCCCGAGTACTTACTAATCTATTTTTCCCAGACATGCAATGAAATGTCTTCATAACGTGCATTATAACAAGCTTCGCAGTATAACGTTTCGGGCGGAACAACTCGAGATACCTAATTGTAAAGGAGAAGTTCATGAGCAGGCAGCTGAATTATATTTGTTTTGACTAGTGTATTATTTTATTTCATTGCATATGTATGAGAAAAGCATAGCCGTGAAAAGCGCTTGCCGGCTTCGTATCACATGACTATCTCCATATTACCTGCTCACCCGGCAAGCCTTCTTTCCCGGCGTCTTCAGTAATGTACTTGACGACGCGGTTGGCTCGGTTTGTAGTGCAGCTGCCTACTGAGCCAGCGGTCCTGGTTTCGAATCCCGGCCAGGGCAAATATTTGTGTGATGTACTCGAATATTTGTTCCTGGGTCATGGATGTTCTATATAATTATTTATAACTTATGTATATCGTCGTCTAGTACCCATAGTACACGCTTTGTTTAGTTTGGGACTAGGTCGATTTGTGTAAAATTGTTTCTTAATATTTATTTATTATTATAAAACCATTGAGGTATTATTTATAATAGAGCCACAGACCCGAACAAAATTGTCGAAAAAAGTGGCACTGCTGTCATGTTCAAGTAGATGCCAATAACGCTTATTTATAATTAACAACAACATAATTACTTTGTACAAAATAACTCTTTACTCAAACGTTTAAGTGTCAAATTGGCTTACGTACTTATTACCACAAATATTTTTCGAGTAAATTAACTTTTTTAGCGTATTCTGACTCATGTCTCTTGTCAAACTTGGAACATGGCACGAATGGAGCAGATTTTAATAGTCTGAATAAAACCGATTGATGGTCGATCAATCAAAATACAAATTAATAACATAATCACTTAATACTTTCAATTCTCGGCATTTTCATAACACTTTTTGCTTATTGCACACATTGAGGTATTATTTATAATAGAGCCACAGACCCGAACAAAATTGTCGAAAAAAGTGGCACTGCTGTCATGTTCAAGTAGATGCCAATAACGCTTATTTATAATTAACAACAACATAATTACTTTGTACAAAATAACTCTTTACTCAAACGTTTAAGTGTCAAATTGGCTTACGTACTTATTACCACAAATATTTTTCGAGTAAATTAACTTTTTTAGCGTATTCTGACTCATGTCTCTTGTCAAACTTGGAACATGGCACGAATGGAGCAGATTTTAATAGTTTTACATACTAAAAATATTTTCATTATTATTTTATTTATGTATTAAAATATATTTGTTGTTTGAACTAAATAAACTCGTAAAGTGTTAATAACAAATTAAGTTACGTTTTTATTTAACAACTGCAGAAAAGGGTCCCGTCACTGCATAGAAGGGAACAATAATAATGACATTATTATTTCTCAACTCATCTTGTTCTAGTATGTGAAGTGGGAGTATGGCAAGTGCAAATTATTAACATTTTTAACCCTTTAAAGTTTGATGGCGTGGCGTGAAAGTCGGTGGCGTAGTATGCAAGGCAGCACACATTCTTTAGGTGTTCTTGGCGTTCAAAGGTTTAAACTGACAGTGTCTAGACTCTGAGACAAAATAAAACAATGACAACAGAGCATTTTTTTTATTAATGTAAGCTGTAGGATCTGCCTGTAAAAGGCATATGTTCATAACACTGGCTCACTCGCCGCCGCACACATAGCAATGTCCTGCGTCCACTCTCGCCCTCGGCTCGCGTGTAACTAAACGCAGCATCCTATATGACGTGCGCCTGAGACAGTGTATATCTATTTATGTATAGATACCTACTACCACAAACACTACATCACCATTTTACGCTTCTTTTGTATACATTGTAATTTTTTTACGTTTTTATTGAGATATTAAAGCTGTGTTGAGTGGAAGACTTTTACGCTTCTTTTGATTAAACATAAAAAAAAAACATATATGATCATGCCGAACGAACACACGAGAGACGAATTATTTGGCTGATATTATTCTTGACGTCTGTCTCTTACTAAACATGACCTCAATTTCTCACGTTGTTTAGGATCTTCAATAAAAAAATAGAATAATTATTTATTGCACTCCTTTATTAATTTATAAAATATAAAACTATAGCGACTCCTTAGATTTTTGTTCTGTGATGAGGTGCATTTTGTAGGGACAAAGTTAATAGTTCTAATCTAAAATATGCTATGATTTTACATAGGATTCGTTAATTAATCAATAGAATCTGCGTAAAAAAGAATATTCCGACCTTTTTCTTTATTTTATACCTGTTATTTCTGCAATTTTTCACTGAAAATTAAGTCATTTTTGAGACCCGTCACGTGTCATGGTCTAAACGAGACTGATCGCCCAACTAATGCGATTTGTGATTTTGCATTAGTTGGGAGGGTGCCATTTTTTCCGTCGGATTGTGTGTCCATGTAATTAATACGTCAATGTATAAAACCATAAAAGAACAGACAAAGTACGTGGAAGGTAGCTTATATAAAAGTGTCCCCCACATAAACCAACGCATCCAGTGTCAACAATGCGCAAGATCGCTTCTAAATATTGCAATCGGCAAACAGTACGGGAGGCCGATATTTCTGCGAGTACACAAACTATGTACACAGACCATGGGTAAATAAATACGCGACAGTGTGTTAAGTGCAATGTGAGGCAATTCTCAAGTGCACTATGATAGGAGGTAACGGATGTTTTACATATAGATATATATTCTCCAGACCATATTCGGTCACGGCGACTGCTTCAACCTTTCCTATCTTTTACGGGCACGTGAGCACCCAACAAATATAATCGTAGCTGATCACTGCAAGTGATCGGACTTTCATCTTTTTGAAATTTTCTAAAATTTGTCAAAATTTCAAAATTTTATCGCCGACTTGTATCGAGAATTTTCCAATAACTTTTTATGAGCTCGCTATTCAAGAATCAGAAAAAAATTGATCTCTAGATCGAATTAAGCTACAGTTTGAGCCATCTTGGACATGTCGGACAAAGCTATAGGCGGTAGCGGGTTCCTTATGCGCGAGGTCATACAAAAAAAAAATACAAAATAATTTATTTGCTAAACAAAAACGCAAGTACATAACATGATATGCCTAGCGGATCCCAAACTAGGCAGAGCCTGTATCTTGGGGTCCGGAGTGCTATTTGGGAAACAGTTAAGTTTAGTGACAAAGACAATCATAAATTAAACTATCATCATTTTATCTATTCTTATTTCTTTCATGCAGTCTGCGCTACGTTCACTTACCTATTTCTATATTACATTTTCCATACCTTTGCGTGCTTTATTCAAGAAACAATATTATTAATTACCTACGTTTATTAGTTCAGGTGACCTCCATCATTCATCTCAAGCGAGAGAACTGCATGAGTTACATTAAAAAAGTACCTCTCTGTTCGTTGAATATTTGAAGAGTTCCCTCGATTTCTCCAGAATCACACCATCAGATCCTGAACTGGATACAATGGGAATTGAAATCAAATAAAAAATTCTACAGAACTTACTCTATTACGCGCAAATATCAAAGGTATATTGAAGGCCTTGTCTAAACTGCTGATCGGCAGACCCCAGAGCTGGCGCTTACTTCTGCCAGAGAATCTAAAGAGGTAACGCCTCCAGTATACTGGGGACCATGACGGAGGCGGACCTGTGGTATTATTTTTATGACCCTTTTTTTTTAAATTGTATTATAGGTTATTTAGAGTAAGGTTTTATAGATACGTTTTTCTTCTAGGTGACTAATAATACATATTGTTTCTTGAATAAAGCACATTGAAACATTATACTACTACCTACTCATGTTGCGTTATGAATGTTTAGGATTATTTTAATATGGTTGGCTTTACGCTCAGCACAAATTTCGACTCTGATGAGTGATGAACCACTGAGGTGCATCTCAGCATTTGTCCGACGTAATCAAGTGCCTATTTAGCTGATTCAACTCATCTTGATGAACACTTAGAGAGCTAATCAAATAAATTTTAGCTGATGATGAACGCTGGAAGTGCCTTCTCTCTCTCTCTCTCTGATCTCAAAATTGCTCTTGACATACGCCGTTTTCGCTAATTCCACCCATCTTGATATTTACTTGACAGCCAGTTCCATAAAGTGTACCTAATGATGGAAATGCCTAATTATAAGATAGGTTAAGTACTTGATTGTTTGGAAAAAACAACAAAAATCGAACCAGTCCCAAACTAAGGAATATTTGTGAAAAAAATATAAATATTGCTTAGTTTGGGACTGGATCGATTTGTCTAGGATTAGATTTAGGCACTTCCAAACTAAGCAAAATTGGTGATTACAAATTTTCTTTACTTAATCGTGCAGTATTATTTTCCGGCCACAGCCAATAATATACATATTTTTTTCTTTTATTTCGCGATCCATTTTTAACCCCCGACGAAAAAAGAGGGGTGTTATAAGTTTAACATGTGTATCTGTGTATCTGTGTGTCTGGCTGTGGCATCGTAGCGCCCAAGCGGATGGACCAATTTAAGTGCGGTTTTTTTTAATCGAAAGACTTTTCCGTCGAGATGGTTCTTAGCTATGTTTGGTGGAAATAGGACCTGTAGTTTCCAAGATATTCAGCTTTAATTGGAACAAGTGACTAGATCTCAGCCAATATTGAAGTCAATACTTTGAAATATTGGCTTAATGTTAAGTTTTATTAGCATTTTCTATATCACTCACTAAATGAAGGTCTCATGATGACCAGGTAGTTGTTAATGGATCTCAGCCAATATTGAAGCTAAGGATTCCAAATTTTGGTTAAATGTTAAGTATTATTAGCATTTTCTATATCACTTACTAAATGAAGGTCTCATGATGACCAGGTAGTTGTGATTGGATCTCGGCCAATATTAAAGCCAAAAAATCAAAATTTTGGTAAAATATTAAGATTTATTAGCATTTTCTATATGACTTACTAATTGAGGGTCTCATGATGACCAGGTAGTTGTTAACGGATCTCAGCCAATATTGAAGCTAGGGATTCCAAATTTTGGTTAAATGTTAAGGATTATTAGCATTTTTTATATCACTTACTAAAATTACGGTCTCATGATGACCAGGTAGTTGTTAATGGATCTCAGCCAATATTGAAGCTAAGGATTCCAAATTTTGGTAAAATGTTAAGTATTATTAGCATTTTCTATATCACTTACTAAATGAAGGTCTCATGATGACCAGGTAGTTGTTAATGGATCTCAGCCAATAATGAAGCTAAGGATTCCAAATTTTGGTTAAATGTTAAGTATTATTAGCATTTTCTATATCACTTACTAAATGACGGTCTCATGATGACCAGGTAGTTGTTAATGGATCTCAGCCAATACTGAAGCTAAGGATTTCAAATTTTGGACAATAATTGGGTACCTTGGAGCTGAAGATGGCCGTAGGAACTCCCAAACAGCACAGGATACTCGTCTGACTGTTCTTGATGAACAATTAACGTTTGTACAGTCGATAATAAAACCGAGTCCCAGAAAAACTTTTTTGACAAAAAAACTCATATTATTATTTCTGTCACAGTACTGGATTACTGTTTCTAAGTTTCGCAATTCTGCTAAAGCTGAATTGTCATTAGGACTATTGAACAGGTTCCTTTGATTGAGGTCACAAATAGCAACACCCTGCAAGATTTTAACGCGACTAAGGGACACGTAAGCTTTAGCAAAAAGTACTCTTGCCTAAGTGAATAACAGCTTTTTAGGATTCTGTAGTCAACAAGGAACCCTTATAGTTTCACCATGTCCGTCCATCCGTCTGTCCGCAGCTTAGCTCAGAGTCAGAAATATATTGGTAGAATAAAATTTTAAAACTTTTTAATGTGTACCTTCCCTACACGTAAAAAAGTGGGGATGTAATTTTTTTTATCGGTTTATCGCATGGTGATAGATGATTAGGTCTTTCAAAACTAAGTCAAGTTACCTAGCACCAACTGCAGTTTTTATGGAGCTAAATAAGCCACCCGCTATATTTCGATCCTGTAGAATAGAAACCTGGTTCTGTTTTAGGCCATAAGTAGCAGGTTCTTTCGACTCATCCAGTGCATTTAAAGTATATATTTTGATTGTCTTGGCTAATAACTTCGTCATTTTGTCATTAGAAGCATTAACTAGATTGACTTTCACGATTTTTTCCCAGAATATAAGGCTATTGAAATTAAATATATCCTAAAATCAATCTTAGAGAAGACTGCTTTCGTTACCACTGGCTTGGGATTTTGTTGTACCTACATATAGTCAAGGATCAAACTTGACGAAAGACTGGAAACCCTGGACTTTAAACGGTGTAAAACAACAACTGTGTTAAAAGAAGAAAATTACGGGAAAAAACTTCTGTTTGTTTAAAAAATATGAAATAAAAATAAAATTAAAAATTTAAAAAACCCCCGACATGACAACCTATAAAAAGAAATAAATAAAATCTACGAAATGTGCCTTTACAATGAACAGTAGAAAAAGAATCCAAGCTTCGTTGCGTCGGGGGACCGCTAAGTAAATGAAATGCAATTTACCTACTGAAAATCGTAAGTGAGAAGCCCAAAATGCATACTTGCAATTTTGCGTTGAAAAATATATTTCTTTTCATTTAGGTAAGTACTTAGCGGTCCCCCGAACGCAACGAAGCTTGGATTCTTTTTCTACTGTTCATTGTAAAGGCACATTTCGTAGATTTTACTTCTTTCTTTTTATAGGTTGTCATGTCGGGGGTTTTTTAAATTTTTAATTTTATTTACTACATTAATGGCTTGCAAACAAACATGCAAGCTGGAGACACTTTTTATTACTTCAAGATTTCGGCTTCGATCTGAAACAAAACACAGATTTTATACATATAATGTCTTACTTGTACTTTAGTTGTTGTGTAATGAATACCTTACAGGACAAAATAAAAATAAAGGAAATAAGTATATTATGGATTTTGGGTGTCATATTATACGTTTATTAAAATACGTTTTGCTAAACATGTTTGAACTCTAATTATTTTTACATTAAAACCCTTTTCTTGATAATGTATCATATATGATACATTCAATTTATTCATCTTTTTGTTTTGTTTTTTCTTACTTCTTATTATTTTAATTACTCAATAACAACGAGGCTTGAAATAAGGGCTTCTCATTTATTTTGCCAAGAAAAAGGTTAAGTACCTACCCTACCTATCTTCTCAAATTCGACGCAATTAACATCTATGACCAATTTGTAATCACAAGCATGGTGATGAAATTAAAACCAAATTTCCGATGATTTTATCATACGCCTGTTAATCGATTTTACTGCAATTAAACGAGTCTTCACAGTCAGTTATACTGGTATTACTGAAGAAGAATCATTGAAAATATCTTAAAATACAAGGTATGATATTTTGGCTTTTTGATGGTCCTGGGTTCGAATTCCGGCAAGGGCAAATATTTGTGGGATGAACTCCCATATCAAATATTTGTTGCTGGATCATGGCTGGACCATATAGTTAAGTGTGTATATAAATCATTATATATTGCGTATATCGCTGTCTAGTATCATAGTACAAGGCATTTCCTAGTTTGGGCCTAGATCGATTTATGTTTTTATTTTTGTTTTTTCACCTATCTATTAAAGTACATAACCTTGACCATATATATAAAAATAAATTAAAATCACATTATGAGTATTAAAAATATGTTTTCGTTATGGTTGTGAGTAAAAATAGTTATATTCCAGATGACACGTCTATTATGGGCGCAGCTTATTATTGCGTTTCCAATAATAATCCCCAACGAATGCTTCAACCTTCTTGTACCATCCGATGATTTGGAGATTTCGGGACACCAGCTATATTTGCGATCGGCCGAAGAATCGTTACCCCAACCAGTTTTGGGGAAGAAGTATTCTGAAATCCCTCACTACCTGAGCCAACAATTGCCAAGAAATAAAAAGCAACCATCGGGGATTCTAAAAACGAATCGAGAATCATCACTTAACAACGTGTTGTTAACGCCCAACAATCGCCAAAACCGTGCAAAGAAACAAATATTGGAACTGTTTGAAAAATACCCGAACGGAGTGTTAAAATACCGACAGACTTTAAATTCAGAAAATAAGCACGTAAGGACTAACAAACTACAACAAATTTTAAAATTAATAGAAAAATCCAAAACTCCGACCCAAGATAAAAATCTGGCAAACATTGAAAAGTACTTATCAATGAAAAGCGTAGCGTCCAAATTATTTGGAAAAGAAAAATCAGAGAAAATGATAGCAAGATGCAGAAGTCTTAGATCAAGCACAAGATCCGATACAAATACTGTTTGCGTGACATACCCAGCTTCTTGGGGCGCTGGGGCGAACTACACCTACTCTGGTAATTATAATCCCTATTATTACTATTATCCTTCCTACTATTATTATCCATACTATTATTACCCATATTATTATTGGGGTTAACCTGTGCCCATATCATTGGGGTTGATGTGAAATAAATTAGATTGACAACCTTAAAAGTCAGTTTTATTTAAACCTGCATATTTAAATAACACAACTACTTTTTATGTAGAAACTTCACGTATTTCGTTTGTAGTATGAATTAATTTAACTACAATGAACTTTTTTAAGTTAGTAAATTTACAAGGGAATAACAGACATAATTAAGAGAGATTAATTATAACTTGTAGCTAAATCTTGCGCTAAACTTACTAGGTATAAAGAGCTCTGGAGACTGCTAGATGCTACATTGTACAAACTGCATACGCCTTAGAGTTTAGACTCAGTGTTCATGATATTAAGATTGTCGGAACATTGCTTAACAATATAACTTACAAAAACAAGAAGATGCAGGTACCCGAGGCCCAAAAAAAAGAAATTCCAAAACTGTGAAATGGGTGTAAAGTTCATAACGATTGCTGAAATTGCAGATAAAATCAATAGAAACATTGTTCAGTAAGATGTATCATATACGAATGATGAGTAAACAATGAAAATTACGGTTCCCCTCCGTTAGCCCGAAAAACTTTCATCCTAATTTCATTGGCCCTAATTTTGGTAACCCTAAAATCACTAACCCGAATTTTCATTCATCCTAATTAATGAATAGCCCTTATTTCAGGATTCCGAATTTTCATAATACCTAAATTACTTCATACCGAATTCTCACTAGCCCTAATTTACACTTAGCCGATTTTTTTAGACTACTAATATTATAATACCTAATAATGCTAAAACCTAAATTTTATTAACCTTTTATTTATCTATAAACCTAAGGCGAGGGCTGCTCTCCCTCCACGCCTCCGGTTTTGGAATAACACTAGGGTAGGAGTAGGACAATACTTGGTCAGAATTGCCATAGACTCAGGATGTACATGGGAATCTTTTGACGCTCCGCTCGCTTCGCTCGCTCCGCTATACATTGTCACAATAGAAACCTAACCTAACCTACAGTTTTCGGGGTTCAGCCAATTCGATATTTGTCCAAATCCGTATTTTCTGTTTTAACGTAAAAATAGGTTTTATAATCTTTAGTACTCTTGACATTTAGTGTCAGTAATGATTAGGTCTAATAATGAGGAGTTCCGCACCAACGTTTCCATACTCCAAGAACTCGGCATCACGCAGCGTCTATCGGCCGTAGTACAGTCGCGCATACTACAGTACTTTGGCCATGTCTCTAGGCGGGATAACAACTCTATAGAGCGGCTGGTTGAGCAGGGAAAAGTGGATGGAACCAGATCGCGTGGCAGGTCACCTATGCGTTGGACTGACCAAATAAAATCAGCAGTAGGAAACTGCGTATCTGACTGCGCCAGACAGTCTGCCAACAGGGAGAGATGGCGGAAGATAGTGCGGAGAGCTGTGTCCGCCTCTACTACAGATGTGGACGCCTCAACGTGACCACGACCGCTCTGCCAAGAGCGAAATGACAGAGAAGAAGAGAATAATCATTAGGTGTGGTAATTATTAGGTTATTTCATATTAGTATTGTTGATAATTAGTACAAATCATTATTAGAGTATTGGATTATTAGGTCTAACAACTAATTAGGGTATAAAAATTAGGTGAAATGACATTAGGGCTAATGAAAATTAGAGCTAACGTTGATAGGTGTAATAATATTAGCACTTGCGATATTAGGTCAAGTAGGGGAGTACCGAAAATTACCCATTTAATATCCTATAATAGGGGGTTAATTCGTGCACGGGTGGTGTATACGCTAATGAGGCACGTAGCTAATGAGACATAATTTGTTAAATATCCATCCCTGTTGTTACTTATTAGTGTCATTTGATAGGGCAGAAAATAATCTTTCACGTGGCATTTAAATTTTTACAATCCGCTTAATAGTTTTTACAGAAATTGAAAAAACGTTATTTATGCTGAGGTGGTCCTATTTCTTTGCACCCTAGTGTAGTAGAAGCAGACCTTTATGGCCTATTTAAACATTGGTTAGTTATTTCTGAGTGGCCATACATTTGCTACTAAACGCAGGTAGGAATTTTACGAAATCGCATTAATCACTAATCAATGTGTAAGCGAAAGTGCGAGTGTATTCAGCACCTGTAGCACAGCTGTGACACGAGTATATTTATCGCGCGAGAAATACCTATCTTTTCTACGCAGTATTAAAAGAGAGTGGTGGGCGATGCTGTGTCGCGCGACAAGAGTCGCGAAACCCAGTTTCGTGCGTCTCCATTGAAGCGAGGGGGAGCGAAGACTTGCGGAATAGCTCCGAACTAAGATATCAACAGACGTGCTGCACATGCGGCATATCCCTACGCTTTGATCATCACACGTCTGTTTTCCCTGGTGAGTACTGGATTACCACGTCATAAGATTGATGCTGTAGGGCCCTCCTGGCCATCTCAGCGCCTGGTGATTTGTTATGACGGTGACAGGCAGGCCATCTAGAAAGCCTCGGAATTTATTAAGAGCCTATACAACAGCCAGAGCTTCTCTCTCGCTAGTTGAGTAGTTCAATACTTTTGATATTTGCGCGTAGTGGATCTGTATTTTTTTTATTTCATTCCCATTCCCATTGTATTCAGGTCACCATCAGATCCTGATGGTGTGATCCTGGAAAAATCGAAGGAAATCTTCAAGTATTAAACGAACCTATATTTTTTTATGTAACTCATGCAGTCTCGCTCTGTCTCTGAAAGCTTGATATGAATGATGAAGGCCACTTATTTTTCAACCAGTTGCTTCTTGCATGCCTTAGGGTGGCATCGTAGCGCCATCTACCGTAAAAATTCAGATTTCATGATCGGTACATTGTTTCAAATTATTGTGAGATAGTAATTTTTATTATTTCTTCAATTTTTCGCTTCAGTATGTTGTTAGCGCGGACTGAAAGTTTGCAGATTTCTTGACTTCACGGAGAGCATATGCAAAGCTTTCCAGGTAATGTTTTTGTCAATAACTAAACCTAACAAAGAAAACTCTGATACATATGCATATGTAACTAGTTGTATATACAGCAATGTGAATAGGCGGGTGATTTCCTAGCAAGGGCGGACCTACATAGAGGGAGCGGTAACTTGTAGTGACGCTTACGAAGGGTTTCCTCGTGTAGATCCGTACTACTAAGGATATCAGTATGCGTACCAGTGACTGCTTTAAGAATAAAAAGCTGCCTTACCCGTAGTAGTTTGGTTACAGCAACTTTGTGGAATACCTATATGGTTTTTTGAGCATTACTTTGATCACAGCTCTCTGTGCACGCTCCAAAAGCAGCATATGACTCTTGGCAGCACCGCCCCATACAGCAGCTCCATACTGCAGGATGGATTGGCACAGCGCATGGTAAACAAGTGCAAGTATTTCTTGCATGGCACTTGTCTCTTGTCTGTTCATTACATAAATGATTTTTCTAACTCTTGCAGCGAGAGCGGTGATGTGTTGTGCGAAAGAAAGATGTTGGTCAAATAAAAGGCCTAAGTATTTGACAACGGTTTGTCTAGCCTGACAGTCACACAAGGGAACTGAGTCGGACCCAACAGTTGAGCCGTTAAGCGAACAGAAGTGAAATTTAATAGTTCTTTCTGCTGAAGGCGAACCAACTGTAGATTTGTAAAAGCTATAAAATTTGTCTTCTCGACATTCAGTGTCAGAAGACTCTTGTTTAGCCATGAACCAACCTTTCTAAGCGCACTTTCAGCTTTGGAAAAGGTGTCATCCCACGACTTACCATTCACTAGAATGACCGTATCATCTGCGTAGCAAATGAGGTTTGCGTTCGGCAAGGATATGTCAAAGATATCATTGATGTAGAGTGTAAGCAAAGATGGGCCATGTACACTCCCCTGAGGGACCCTGAACCTCACTGGAAGCGGTTCGCTAACCATTTCACCTATTTTCACCGTTTGTACACGATCCGTAAGATAACTAGTAAACCAGTCAAGAGCCACTCCTCTTATTCCTAAGTGTTCCAGCTTTATTAACAGTGTGGCTACCGAGACGGTGTCAAACGCTTCGGTAAGGTCAAGAAAAATTCCAATGCACTTCTTGCCACCGTCTAGGCTACCAGAAATGAGGTTGGTTAGCAGGACGGCCACGTCCTCGGTTGACATACCAGTCCTGAAACCGAATTGGTGATCTGAGTTTAAACGTTTGCTCTCGATAAAACTTAGCTTACTTATAAAATTAGCCGAACCTTAATTATTTTCTCCAATATTTTAGAAAAAACTGATAATAGAGCAATCGGTCTAAAATGAATATTTAGCGGCGCCTTTTAGTAACTATGGAATGTCATTAGTTTCGTCTTAGTATAATTTATTTCGAGATTTTGTTAATTCATCCAAGTGGTTGTTTTGTCAAGTACAGTATTAAGTTTTTCGCATTTTATAAGTAACAAGATGTCGTCGGCAAACAATACACACATTTCGTCTGTAATTTTAGATAGGTCGTTTATATATAAGAGAAATAATAGACATCCGATTACACTACCTTGCGGGATTGAGTTATTGATTGTTTTGCCATTGGACCGGATGTTCATTATTTCGCTGGTGTTAGGGTCAAAGTACTGGACTTCTGTGATATGTTCTCTGTCTTTAAGGTATGAGGTAAACCATTTATGGGCTAGTCCACGAATTCCTACGCCATACAGCTTGTTTAGGAGTATATCATACTGGACCTTGTCATAGGCTTTCGTCATGTTCATGTCTAATAGTAAGCGTTATTTTTGGAGTTAAATTTTCTCTGGATGCACATTCGAATAAAATTTTATTTTGGCTGCTATCTGAAACGAAACACAGTTTTTATACATAGAATGTCTTTACAACTAGTACTTTATGTGTTGTATAGTTAATCCCATCAAAAACATAAATGTTAAATGAGAGCCAAGTTCAATATTGCGTGCACTTCGCCGACAAAAGAATTGAGATCTATATATATGGGCGCCAAGTTCTTTGCCCTAAAATTTTGAGATACAAGGACATGCGACATACTCAATGGATTTATTTTACTTGGGGTGTAATTCAATATCAAGATTTGACTTGGCTTCATTTCGTCGAATTTTCATTTCGTCGACAAATTTTTACTCGTAAGTCATACATTTTTCAGACATTTTGTAAATTATAACCTTTATATTAGGTTAGGTTTGTGTTATAACATTCAAAAATATTGTATGGTTTCAGAAAAAAAATGCTTTCGATGAAATGAAAATTCGATGAAACGTTTGTCGACATTTCAAGGGTAAACCGTGTGCTATACTAGTACATCTTTAAAACAAAGAAAGAATTTTCCAAATCGGTTAATAAATGACGGAGTTCTAAAGCAAGAAGCATAAATAATAATTATTATTATTATTATTAAAGTAAAAAAAACACTGTTTTTGATTTTTTTATGTGTACACTATTACAAAGCTGAATGCCAAATTTCACCTTTCTAGGTCACCTGGAAGTGGGTTAGGTTTTTGATTACTAGTCACTAAGTCAATCAGTCAGTCAGTGATAAAAATACCATTTTTTGGACTTTAATATCTCAATAACTATTTCACATATATTTATGAAATTTGGGGTTCTAGTTGTTCTAAAGGATTTTAATACATAAGCCAAATTTCATGTTTTTATGTTAAAATAGATTTGGAGTAATTGAGGGGTCCAGACGGTTCGTGTAATATAACACACGGCTGCTGCTCGCCAGTTCCTAAGGTGAACTTGGCTGGACACGCTGCCGCGTGTCTAGATACCTCACAGGACAACATGCAAATAAAGGAAAATAAATATGGATTTTGGGTAGTTATCCAAGGATTCACGGCACAAACATTGTATTAAATATGAGACTTATCTCCATATCTTCTCAAATTCGACACAATTAACATCTATGACCAATTTCGTAATCACAAGCATGGTAATGAAATTAAAACGAAATTACCAATGATTTTATCATATCCCTCGTAATCTATTTAACTGCATTTGAACGAGTCTACACAGTCAGAGATACCGGAATCACTGAAGAAGAATCATTGAAGATATCTTAAAATACAAGGTAAAATATTTTGGCATTTTCATGGTCCAGGTTTGAATTCCGGCAAGGGCAAATATTTGTGGGATGAACTCCAATATTTGTTGCTGGATCATGGCTGGATCATGTATTTAAGTATGTATACAACTCATCATGCATTACGTATTCATCGTTGTCTAATATCCATAGTACAAGACATTTCCTAGTTTTAGGGGCCTAGACCAAGATCGATTTATGTTTTTATTGTTGTCTTCAACACCTATCTATTAAAGTATAACCTTAAACCTATATTTAAAACTAAATTAAAACCGCATAATTAATATTAATTGATGTATTTTTAATTTTCATTAAAATAATGTATTTGTTTTTGTTATGAGTAAAAATATTTATATTCCAGATGACACGTCTATTATGGGCGCAGCTTATTATTGCGTTTCCAATAATAATCCCCAACGAATGCTTCAACCTTCTTGTACCATCCGATGATTTGGAGATCTCGGGACACCAGCTATATTTGCGATCGGCCGAAGAATCGTTACCCCAACCAGGTTTGGGGAGGACGTATTCTGAAATCCCTCACTACCTGAGCCAACGATTGCCAAGAAATAAAAAGCAACCATCGGGGATTCTAAAAACGAATCGAGAATCATCACTTAACAACGTGTTGTTAACGCCCAACAATCGCCAAAACCGTGCAAAGAAACAAATATTGGAACTGTTTGCAAAATACCTGAACGGAGCGTTAAAATACCGACAAACTTTAAATTCAGAAAATAAGCACGTAAGGACTAACAAACTACAACAAATTTTAAAATTAATAGAAAAATCGAAAACTCCGACCCAAGATAAAAATCTGGCAAACATTGAGAAGTACTTATCAATGAAAAGCGTAGCGTCCAAATTATTTGGAAAAGGAAAATCAGAGAAAATGATTGCAAGATGCAGAAGTCTTAGATCAAGCACAAGATCCGATACAAATACTGTTTGCGTGACATACCCAGCTTCTTGGGGCGCTGGGGCGAACTACACCTACTCTGGTAATTATAATCCCTATTATTACTATTATCCTTCCTACTATTATTATCCATACTATTATTACCCATATTATTATTGGGGTTAACCTGTGCCCATATTATTGGGGTTGATGTGAAATAAATTAGATTGACAACCTGAAAAGTCAGTTTTATTTAAACCTGCATATTTAAATAACACAACTACTTTTTATGTAGAAACTACACGTATTTCGTTTGTAGTATGAGTTAATTTAACTACAATGAACTTTGTTAAGTTAGTAAATTTACAAGGGAATAACAGACATAATTAAGAGAGATTAATTATAACTTGTAGCTAAATCTTGCGCTAAACTTACTAGGTATAAAGAGCTCTGGAGACTGCTACATGCTACATTGTACAAACAGCAAACGCCCCAGAGTTTAGACCTATTTAAATAGTGTTCATGATATTAAGATGGCTGAAATATTACTTAATAATATAACTAACAAAAACAAGAAGATGCTGGTTCCCGAGACCCGAAAAGAGGAAATTCCATAACTGTAAAATGGGTGCAAAGCTCATAACGATTGCTGAAATTTCGTTGTGAAATAAAGAGTTTTCATGAAATAGGTATGTCCTTAGGTCTGTTCAAGCCTTCAAGTATAGCGTACTTACTAGCAGTAGCAGAGCAGACCTTTATGGCCTATTTAAACATTGGTTAGTGATTTGTGCGTGGTCATACATTTGCCACTAAACGCAGGTAGGAATTGTACGAACTCGCATGAATCACTAATCAATGTGTAAGCGAAAGTGCGAGTGTGTTCAGCATCTGTAGCATAACGGTGACAGGCGTTTGTTTATCGCGCGAGAAATACCTATCTCTTTATACGCACTACTGTAATAGAGTGATGGGCGATGCTATGCCGCGCGACAAGAGTCGCGATTCGCAGTTAGGTGTCTCCATTGAAACGAGGTGGAGCGGAGACTTGCGTAATAGACCAATTCAGCTCCGTTTCACTTTTGTGATCGGTCGATTCCGTGCAACTCCGCTCCGTTGTAGTGGAGATGCACCCTTACGCAAGACGAGCTGTCTCTTTAAAATATAAAAAAATAAGAAAATAAAAGGAGATTGACCACTTTTGTATGGGAGTTGGCCCAAGTGCTGCCCAGACTAAACACATACTACATTATGTTCCTTAGGCTAACACTAGACTGTATACTAAAGCGCTTTAAGATGAAAAAAAAACTTTTTGTTAGGAACTAAATTATTTATTTCTAACGTTAAAATAGTATTAACAGTGCAATTCTAATTGTCGCCATGGTCATCGATAATAATTGTATCGAGGAATTGACCAGGGTGACTTACAAATTCTTGATGCCTAGCCCAACCTAAGAACCAAACCAGGTACATGACGTGCGCACAACAGCCAATTATTCCCCGGCCCGTGAAACATGAACAGCAATTGTCATATGCACTCTAGCTCACGATCACGATTCATCATCATCATCAGCCTATTCTTGTCTACTGCTGAACATAGGCCTCTCCAACTGTACGCCATTGTGAACGATCCTCGGCTACTCCCATCCAGCTCTTGCCAGCCACCCGGCAAAGATCATCGCTCCACCTAGTCTGAGGGCGTCCCACACTACGCTTGCCGATCCGCGGTCTCCACTCAAGAACACGTTTACCTCACCAGTTATCGGTTCTTATAATGGCTAATATGGCCAGCCCACTGCCACTTCAAATTGCTAATACGATGAGCTATTTCGGTAACTATGGTTTTCTGACGGATCACTTCGTTCCGAATTCGATTCTTCGGAGAAACTCCGAGCATCGCCCTTTCCATAGCTCTCTGACTCTGAGCGACTTTTAATTTCTGGACCAACCCAACCGTGATTGACCACGTTTCGGCACCGTATGTCATATGTCGAGGAAGCTGCCCTGTACCGCAATTGGTTCCGGATCAACATGTTCATTGAACATAACCTTGGTTTTGTCCAAGTTCAGCCAGAGGCCAATGCGTTTTGAAGATTCAGCTAGGCCGTTCAGTATATCTTGCAGCGTTTCCGCTACGATCACAATGTCGTCTGCAAATCGCAAGTGTGAAAGGTACTCACCGTTTATGTTAATGCCTAGTCCTTTCTAGTCTAACGTCTTGAACATATCCTCCAATGCATTTGTGAACAATTTGGGGAATATAACATCTCCTTGGCTCACACCACGATGCATGGGGATAGGTTCAGACTGCCGGTTCTGTATTTGGACGGCCATGCTAGCGGCATTGTAAAGACCTTTCAACACGTGGATGTATCGCTAATCGACTTGGCATCGCTGCAGATTCTAAAACCGACCAGGTCTCGATGGAGTCAAAGCCTTCTCGTAGTCCACGAACGCTAAGCACAGGGGCCGATTATCGTCTTCTGTATAATCTGCCTCACTGTATGAATGTGGTCTAAGAGCCTTTGCACACGGCGTATTTGAAACGCGCCGACGACGCGCGTTTTACATTCCATGGAGCAGTTTGTTTGTGGCCTTTGTGAGAACCACAATCAAACTGCTCCGTGGAATGTAAAAGGGAGTCGTCGGCGCGTAAAAAAAACGTCGTATGAAAGGTCCCTAAGGTGTTGTATCCTGATCGAAACCCCGCCTGTTCCGGGGGCTGAAAATCGACTCTGTGTCGGTTTACTCTTAAAAACGGTTAAAAAAATGTATCCTATGTCACCCGGTATGGTGAAAGACTTCTAACTACACCACACACATCTAAATCAGCTCGGGCGTTTAGAAGTTATGGCGGAATAAAGAATCGGACATACACACATATACATACAAAATCCTTGAAAACATTACACTCCTTTTTTTGGGCAGTCGTGTAATAACAAAAAGTGCAAAGTAAAACCAAATGCGCTTGCTCACTAAGAAACCTTAAATAAGTGGTCTGTAAACCTTAAAAACAAAAATAAAATTCATGTTTATTTCTTTCTCTAGGACGAATTGAAAATATATGTTTTTTGACGACGCGTTTGGCTTGACGACGGTTTGTAGACACCTGCCTACTGAGTCGGCGGTCCCGGGTTCGAATCCCGGCCGGGGCAAATATTTGTGCAAATATTTTGTTCTTGGGTCATGGATGTTATCTATATATGTATTTATATATTATGTATATCGTCGTCTAGTACCCATAATACAAGCTTTGCTTAGTTTGGGACTAGGTCGATTTGTGTATGATTGTCCCTTAATATTTATTTATATTTATATTTTATTTATTTATTCTAATAGACAATAACGCAGGGAACCCGTCAGACATATTTTCATCTCTTGGGCCAAACCTTGTCAATCTCCTTTGGTAATATTTATTTTTTTATCATTTATTTCATCATATCGAAAACAGAAAGCAGAAGCAGAAGTGATTCCTACGTATATTTAGTTTTAGAGCAAACAATATCCTTGCGTTTTTCATAAGGTAATGGGGCCCAATTTCGTGCTAGTACGTCATTTCGGTTGTTATGTTTCTAGTGCAAAAAATAAGCAGTTTAAACCTTTTTTCATATACTTCACATGACTTAAATAATTTCAATTTATTTCATTACCATACACATCTTCTCATTTATTACAATATTTGAGCACAATTAAACACACAACTTACAAAAAAACTTAAGTATTAAAACTAAAGTAACCTACTTCCCTAAATCGGAAATCACGCCCCTCGTCCTCCCCAAAGAAAAGGTGCCCATCACGCTTGCCGCGTTGCCACGTTGAACCGCGATAGACAACCTTAGCATCAGGAATGACCCGGAGCGAGGGTCAAGCCTGCCTCTCGTTAACGCCACCCAAGCTCAGACAAGAAGACCTTAGCCTCCGAACACCAACACCCGGACCTCTCCACCGCAAGTGGTACGAACAAATAAGTATCTAATAAGGAATATTTTTACCGCTTCCGAGAAGCCGCCAGCACAGCCGCTGCCCCTGCCACACGTAGTAAGGTACGACCGATGTGGGAAGCCGCGAAAGTGCTGACAGAAGTAGCGTCCCAAAGTAGACACCTACCGTTCTTCTAGGGCACTAAGGTCAAACCGTCAGGCCCCCTCCCATCTGAGCGACTAAGACCAGGAGGCTCCAAAACACACGGCACATTTGCCAACACGAGGTCATTGAGGGCGTAGTGGCGAGGTAATCGCCCTGTACAACGACGACAACTCAACGCGTGATGGCCATTCCTCTCCTTTTTATCCATAGGTTAGGTACATGAGGTTTACAAACATCCCGAGCCATTTCTGAGCATAACTTATTCAATCGAATAGAACTTAGCCTCGGATAACTCCAAAAAGATTCAAAAAGAATGTTTTGCATTTAGTCCATCACTTACACCCAATAGCCTAGAACATTTAGATTCCATACTTTATTGAATACCTGAAAGTCTAATTGGCAATATCAATTAACGAGTTCTACGCGTACGAAGTCGCGGGCAAAAGCCAGTATTATAATATATATTATATATTTTTTTCTCTGGATGCACATTTGAATAATATTTTATTAATTCAAGATTTCGGCTTCGATCGGAAACAAAACACAGTTTTATACATAAAATGTCTTTACGACTAGTACTTTTATATGTTGTGTAATTAATACCTTACAGGACAAAACAAAAATAAAGTAAAATATATAGATTTTCGGTAGGTATCTGAGGATTCATGGCACGTTGTATTAAACATGTTTGAACTCTAATTAGTTTTTTACATTATCTATTACCTATCTTCTCAAATTCGACACAATTAACATCTATGACCAATTTCGTAATCACAAGCATGGTGATGAAATTAAGACGAAATTACCGATGATTTTATCATATGCCTAGTAATCTATTTAACTGCATTTGAACGAGTCTACACAGTCAGAGATACCGGAATTACTGAAGAAGAATCAGTGAAGATATCTTAAATTATAAGGTAAGATATTTTGAATTTTTCATGGTCCGGGTTCGAATTCTGGCAAGGGCAAATATTTGTGGGATAAAATCCAATACATGTTGTTGGATCATGGCTAGATCATGTATTTAAGTATGTATATAACTCATTATGCATTACGTATATATCTCGTCATCTAATATACATAGTAGGTACAAGGCACCTAGTATGGGCCTAGATCAATTTATATTTTTATTTTGGTCTTTAACACCTATCTATTAAAGTATAACCTTAACCCTATATATAAAACTAAATTAAAATCGCATAATGAGTATCAATTGATGAATTTTTAATTTTCAATAAAAAAATGTTTTTGGTCACGAGTAAAAATATTTATATTCCAGATGACACGTCTATTATGGGTGCAGCTTATAATAGCGTTTCCAATAATAATCCCCAACGAATGCTACAACCTTATTATACCATCCGATGATTTGGAGATCTCGGAACACCAGCCATATTTTCGATCGACCGAAACAACCACAGCACAACCAGATTTAGTGAATACATATTCTGAAAACCCTCACTACCTAAGCCACCAATCACAAAAAAATAAAAAGCAACCATCGGGGATTCTAAAAACGAATCGAGATTTGTCACTAAAGAACACGTTGTTGACGCCCAAAAATCGCCAAAACCCCGCAAGAAAACCAATATTGGAACTGTTTTCAAAATACCCGAACAGAGCGTCAAAATACCTACAGATTTTAAATTCAGTAAAAAACCACGTAAAGACTAGCACACTAGAACAAATTTTAAAAGTAATAGAAAACTCGAAAACTTTCCCGACCCACGACAAAAATCTGGCAAGAATTCAGAAGTACTTATCAGTGAGAAGCGTAGTTTCCAAATTATATGGAAAAGGAAAACCAAAGAAAATGATAGCAAGATGCAGAAGTCTTAGAAGAGCAACAAACGCATCCGATACAAATACTGTTTGCGTCACGTATCCAGCTTCTTGGGGCCCTGGGAAGAACCACACCCTCGCTGATAATGGTAATGGTTATGCTTGGCCCTATTATTACTATTACCCATACTATTATTACCCTTACTATTATTACCCATATTATTGGGGTTGATGTGAAATACGAGTAAATTAGATTGTCAGCCTTGAAAGTCGGTTTTATTTAATCCTGCATATTTAAATAACTCAACTACTTTTTTATGTAGAAACTTCACGTATTTCGTTTGCAGTATGAGTTAATTTAACTACAATGAACTTTGCTAAGTTAGTAAATTTACAAGGGAATACAATAGATATAATTTAGAGAGATAGCATAGAGGCATTCTATCTTCGTCCTCCGGGTAGGCAAGCACTTGTGACTCCTCTGGTGTTGCAGGTGTTAATGGGCGACGGTAATCGCTTTCGATCAAGCGATACGTTTGCTTGTTTGCCCCCTATGACATAAAAAAAAAAAAAAGATTAATTATAACTTGTAGCTAAATCTTGCGGTGAACTTATTAGGTAAGTATAAAGAGAGCTCTGGAGACTGCTACATTGTACAAAGTGCACAAGGCTACAGGGTTTAGACCCATTTAAATAATGCTCATGATATTATTGAGATGGTCGGAATAACACTTAACAATATAACAAACAAAAACAATAAGGAGAAGAAGTAATAGACCCGCGGCCCGAAAAAAGGAAATTCCAAAATTGTAATGGGTGTAAAGTTCACAAAGATCGCAAAAATTACGTAGTGAAATAAAGAGTGTTTTATTAAATAGGTACCATGGTATAATAATATAGGTACTTACTTGCGTTAGATATTCAAGACTTCAAGTAAGTACCTATAGCGTGTTAATGTTAACTAGCAGACCTTTGGTAGAGACCTAGTAGTAGTATAGTAACATTGGTTAGTGAATTAGTGCGAGGTCATACATTTGCTATTAAACGCAGGTAGGAATTGTACGAACTCGCACCAATCAATAATCAATGTGTAAACAGGCCAGTGACACGCGTATTTGTACCTATCTCTTTCCACGCAGTACTCTGAGAAAGTGACGGGCGATGCTATGTCGCGCGACAAGAGTCGCAAAGGCTAGTTAAGTACGTCTCCATTGAAATTCCAATCACTTGAGTTGAAATCGGTATCTCAGCTCCTCTTCACTTTTGTGATTGGTCGATTCCGCACGTCTCCGCTCCGCTATAGTGGAGACACGCCATTATGCTAGACGTGCTATGTCTACTTAGGATTTTCTTTATACCACTTTGCAATTACATTGGGACAAATGGCTCAATGGTATTTCACTCTCACACGTGTTATAACTACGTAGACTGAGGTGGAAAGTCGATGGATTCTCAGCGTTAAATGCGTGACTAATGAAAGCTGGCTCCATTAGACGGTTGTCGCATAATAACTTGCAATTACCTTCATCTAACTGCTTTACACAGAAACCAGCTCTAGTAATTTTTAGGCTTCCGTTGCAAGACAGAGAAATGGAACGGTTGAATTCGCAATATTTCAAATTTTCAAATAGTATTTTCTTCGGTTTCCGAGACTGACATCTTTTTTTTATGATGCTATCGTATAGAGGACGCTAAATGTTGGAAGAACTGCGACAAAATGGAACATGACTCAAAAACCGAAAACTGTAGGTTAGGTTAGGTTTGTTTATGACCATGGATAGTCATAAATCGTCGAAATGCTTATCTAATTTATTGCAAAATGTTTGAAAGAACTGCGACAAAATGGAACATGGGTCAAGAATGAAAGAGGCTGGTTATATTTGTCGACATTTGCGGCACCATCAATCTTCTAATTTTATGAGAGTTTTACCTAATCCAGGATATACCTACCCTGTGTATATCCCGGACTAGGCGACGGCCTAAACATGCTTATTTTAGCGTATTAATTACGATAAAACAATAATAAATAGGAGTTATAATGACACCAACATTCATCGAATTTTTTCTAAGTCCTAAAATCGTCAACATCGCCAACTTTTGAGGTGCGAGATCTCGGCCATTTTTGACAAATAATAATCCCCCCTTAAACCTAGACTTGATATATTATTGATATATTATTTTCTTCGAGTTTGTCCTATTTTCTCACAACCCCAGTTTAAAGTTGTATTTGACAGGATTCGTGCAACGGTCGGCCTTTACAATACTTACCTATACGAGGGTCACTCAATAAATACTTTACAATGCATGTGCTCAAAAAGAGCGTATTCTAGGCATTCAAACTGTGCGGAAAGTACTACTTTTCTGCACTAGTGCTTTTTACTTTTCAATTTTTTTTTAATTTATAGCCGTATCTGACAGCCTGACACAAAGAGGTTTTATTATTTACAAAAAGTTTGATAAATAAGTCAAATACCGATTATTATCACGTATAAAAGTACAATAAAACCAATATTTCATTAATTAATAATTAAAAAAGTATAAGCATAACAGAACCTTAATTACCGAACATAACCATAACATTAATAATAAGTAAAACTAGTTATTAAGCTAGAAGGGATCTATGGACAGTTCCGGAAGGTGCCTATCTCAAAAGTCCCTAGAATACTAGCGGAGTTGCCGCGCACTATAGCCAGGGAGATCCTTTGAGCCAAGTACTCGCCGGAACGGGGGTCCACGCCTCGGTCTTTCAGCCTTCGCGCCAAAGCCGCGACAAACTCCTTAGCCTCAGCGCACCATGGCCCACCAGTCTCTACGGCAACCGGGACGAACTCATACACTGGTTCCAGGTTACTTAATTAATTCATTTAACACGTCATTAATTACATTACATATAAAATGTGATTAATAAACGAACTTTAAAACGTTATTAACTTTAAAGGTAGATTGGAACGGTGACTGAGTGGACGTCATGTTTGCACGCTCCGCGTTATAAATCGTTTAGTGTTAGAAAAAGTGGCTTTTACCAGTAGTGGTGTACATAATTAAACAACTGATAATAGTACTCATACGTAAAGTTATCCGTCGCGCTTGAAACTAAGTGAACTTTCGTACATCGAACTAAATTGTTTATGTGATCAACGGTTGCTACTGCGCGTTATCAGCCGACCCATTCAGCGCTGCAGCCGCTGCGCGTCTTGTTATTCGCTAGACGGTGTTTTCGCTGCAAACTACTATCTGCGCTGTCACTGGTTGCTGCTTTCGCTGTATTGTGGAACGATACCGTACCGGCTGTGTTTAAATAACGAAGAAAAATGAATACTCCTAACAATTTATGCGCTGGCTGTAACAATCAAATCAGTAAAGAATTTTTGAGGTGTGGACAGTGTAAACGAAAATATGACCTGCCCTGTATTAGCATATCGGAACAGGCATTTCGTTCAATGGAGAAAGACCGCAAGGAGAAATGGGTTTGTCCTGAGTGCCGAAGTAATGTGCCTAAAACGGACAACCAAAATTCACCAGTGAGGCCCGTGTTTATGCCAATCCCGAGCGGGGGAACGAAAAATACAATTATAAATACTAAAAGCAACACCAGCTCACCGGTCGATAATATCACCTTGCGTAAAAAGTCCAGCAAAGAGACAAGTTTACCTGGCACAAAGGATGGTAATACGCTAGAAAATACTCAAAGTACCTCCACGAATATTGCACAGCACATGCTAGATAGTTTTAAAACCACTATGGAGACCTACGTAAAGTCTGTATTAAACGAGTTCGCCGATAAGTTTTTCCTGCGCCTTGACAGGCTCACAACAACAATGGAGTCCATTTCCTCACGGCTTGTCACTTTCGACGATCGAATCTCGTCACTGGAAAGACGCCTCAATGATAACGCAGGTTGTTCTGGTGTCCAAAACAACCTAGCCCAAGAGGTAGAAAGGCTTAAATGTGAAATAAATGAACGTGACCAAGAATTACTCGCTAATGACATAGAAATCTCGGGATTACCTGAGACAATTCAAGAAAACAAGCTACATCTTGTTACACTTTTAGCCAGGAAGATCGGTGTAACAGTGTCGGAGTGCGACGTCGTCAGCGTGATCCGAGTTGGTGCACGTCGTGCGCTCAAGGTCGAGTCTGGCAGCTCAACGCGTCAAATACCTGAGGTTGAGCCTGAAACAACAGCGAAGCAATCGGCCGACGGGGCGATAAGCGACGGTGCTGACGAGATCCACACACCGCAGACTACTAGTCGCAGCGCTTCTGTAGAGAACATTACATCACCGAACGTGACATCGCGGCCTCTGGTGGTGCGGCTGGTGCGGCGCGCCCTAAGGGACGAACTTATTCGCGCGGCCCGCGTTCGGCGTGTCATTGACACCACAGGTTTTAATCTTCCCGGTGAACCGAGCCGGGTATATCTTAACGAGCGCCTGACTTCTTTAAACCGGCAACTATTTTACAAAACTCGTATGGAGGCCCGGCGCCTGCAATGGCGGGCCCCCTGGACTAGCCGCGGTAATATTTTCGTCCGACGTGATGCCAGTCAATCAGCCCAGAAAATCCGTTGTGACGCCGATATCAGCAAGGTTTTTAATAGCGCATAAGTTTGCACCTAGTAAAATTCAAAATATTATGTTTAACATGCTTAAAGTTACTTGTAAATTGTGTCGTTATCGTTACTCTAATGACAACTATTGTTTCAATTCGAAGTACTTATTACTATGGTGCGCTCTATTTGTTATATTTTTACAATATTTTGGTCATAAAGTGTTTATTTTTATTTATATACTTTTACCTAAAAATACTATTTGCAATGTTAAAGTGACGGAGAAAAATATACTAGACATACATTATAAGATGAAGTCTAATTGCGTAAATAAGTACTTATTACTGTGGTGCACGCTATTTGTTATATTTTTACAATATTTTGGTTATATAGTGTTTATTTTTATGTATATACTTTTACCTAAAAATACTATTTGCAATGTTAAAGTGACGGAGAAAAATATATTAGACATGCATTATAAGATGAAGCCTAATTGCGTTTATTTGAGAGTATACACTGTACCGTACCTACACATATACACAAAGTATTTTATTACATATGATACCTACTACACAATTATTAATGAAATACATATGTTTAAATATATATTGCACGTTGTTTGTATCTATAATGCCCCCATAAAAAATATATATAAATCTTGTCGCAGCATATGTAACAGTATGCAATTTATGCCACCAGTTTTCCTATATTTATCATTATTTTCAATCGAGTGGCGGCATATGACGACCATAAAAAAGCTTCTTGCATGTTGCATGTACTGTCAACTTGTTTTTTCCTATATAATTCAGTTCATAAAAAAGATTAAAAAATATAAATTGGGATTATTAAACGCTGGGTCGCTCGGGACCCGCCACGATGAATTTTTAGTAGCACTGGACCGTTATCGTGTGGATATACTAGCGGTAAATGAAACCTGGCTGCGCGGAGGTGTCGAGGCGCGCGCGCCGGCGCCGCCCGGGTTCCGTCTGCGCCACACACCGCGTCCCGCCGGCCCGCGCACGCGTGGTGGCGGGGTTGGTTTTTATATACGGCAAGGTATTAACGCCCGTGTCTTGTCTACCCCTGTGGTGCCTTTAGTCGTCGAACAAATGTGGCTGGGTCTCACTCTTAACTGCGAGAGGGTTGCTATTGGAACCGCGTACCGACCTCCTTGGCAGAGTGCAGACGTATTCTTTGAGGCACTTAGTGCATCTATATGCTCACTGTCGGCATATGACCACATTGTCTTATTGGGAGACTTCAACATAAATACCCTTGGAGGGCATGACTCCAACTATACTACTCTTTGGAAAAATATTAAACGTAACGTGGTTGATTTCAAAAAACAGAATGATTTACCTTTATGTTTTAATAATCCTGAACTGATCAACAAACATTTTCTGAACCTCCCCCCCCAGACGTGACGTTACCCTATCTGATATCACATATTTTGAGTTTCACAGGTTTGGCTCTTCAACATTCGAATTAAAACCCGTTGATGAAATCACAATATTAAAAATTATCAAGTCTTTTTCAAGTAATGCTGTTGGTACTGACAGTATTTCTTTGGATATGATTGAGCTGACCTTACCTAGAACTCTATCCATAATTACTGCTATAATTAATCAATCGATTCATACCAGTTGCTTTCCAGACACTTGGAAATCTGCTATCGTTAAACCGATACCTAAAAAATCTGACCCAACCGATGTACGGGACCTCAGACCGATAAGCATTCTTTGTTTTATGTCCAAAATCTTGGAGAAAGTGGTGTGCCTGCAATTGACTGAGTATTTGGAAACAAATGACATACTGCCAAGTAAACAGTCTGGATTTCGCAAGCGACGCAGCACAGCAACTGCTCTGCTTGACGTTGTTGACGATATCCTGTCCGCTCAAGATAGGGGAGAAGCATCATTACTGGTTTTATTAGATTTTTCCCGTGCGTTTGACACAATCAATGTTTCATTGCTTCTCTCTAAACTAGCGTATTATGGTTTTGACAATAAGACTATTAATTGGTTCTCAACTTATTTGTGTGGCCGATCTCAATGTGTTGGATTACGTAATCAATCTGGGTTAACCGACTATTCTCAGAACATCTCTGTGAACTGCGGTGTTCCGCAAGGATCTATACTTGGTCCAGTATTGTTCATTTTGTATATATCGGATATTATTAAAAAAATTAAAAACTGCAATTTTCATTTATACGCAGATGATCTACAAATTTACACATCTTTTCATCCCCGTGAAACATTAACTGCTGTAAAATTGATAAATGAAGATTTGGATCGAATTGCCGATTGGTCTGTGCGTAATGGTTTAGTCCTTAACCCTACTAAGTCTAAGCTTCTAATTCTTGGCACCAGGGGTCAGATAGACAAAGCTATGAATTGGGGTCCACAGGTAAAGCTAGGAGAGGAACGACTTGAGCGTGTTAACGTGGCCCGTAATCTTGGTCTTCTTATGGATGACACTTTGCACTTCGAGCAGCATGTGCTTGACTCCGTTAAGAACTGCTTTTACCGGTTAAGAGTGCTGTATCAGATTCGAAGGTATCTTAGCATTGATCTTAGGATAAAGCTTTGTGATGCCTTGATTTTGTCTAAGCTCAACTATGTCGATACTGTCATTAACGGTTGTTTGTTGGCTCGCTCAAGGGCTCTCATTCAACGCGTCCAAAACGCATGTGCTCGTTTTTGCTTCCCGATCCCACCTAGAAATCATGTCACCCCCTTTCTAAATGATAATAGATTGCTGAAGATGGAGGCACGACGGTCGTTACATTTCGCTACTTTGCTTTTTGGTGTGCTCCATACTCAGCAACCTAAATACCTATTTGAGAAGTTAAGATTCTCAATGCGCCCCACTAGAGAAGCTGTCCGCCTCATCTGCTCGCGTCCCGGAAAAACAGCGGCATTTCGTGGTAGCTTTCGCTACTCTGCCACGAAATGTTGGAACAATATTCCACCTCCTATTAGAAATTCTAAAACTTTGTACACTTTTAAAATAAAACTTCGAAAATATCTTTTTAATATTCAACTCTCCAACTCATAAGTTTTGAGCCTAATTTAAGTACTACGAGGGGCGTCTGAAAAGTTCTAAGCCTAAGGTATTTCCAGGTTATATATGCGTTTATGATACTGGCCACTAGAAAGGCCATTTAAAAACAAATTATTAAAAAATAACATGTCACGTTTTTATTATTCTGTTTCGAGATATTCAACGGAAAAGTACATCATGTGTGAATTACCAACGAATATTACGAAAATTGAGCACCATGCTGTAATTAAATTCCTTACAAAAAGTGACAAATCACCGCAGTGTATTTTTGAGGAAATGGCTATTATTTACGGTGATTCTGGGCCTTCTTATGCCACAGTCAAAAAGTGGAGTCGCTTATTTAAACTCGGACGGGAATCGATCGAAGACGACCCCCGCTCAGGGCGGCCAATATCGGTAGTGACCGAAGAAAACGTAGCAAAAGTCAAAAAGCTGGTATTAGAAGATAGAAGAATTAAGGTTTGGCAAATAGCTGAGGTCTTAGGTATTAGTAAAGAAAGAGTCGGAGAAATTTTACATGAACATTTGTACATGAGTAAAGTCAGTGCTCGTTGGGTACCGAAAATGCTAACGGCCTTCGATAAAGTACGTCGTGTGGAAACTTCTCGGGCGTTTTTAGAATTGTGCGAAGATGATTTAGATGAAGTTTGTTCCCGAATAGTAACTGTTGATGAAACATGGATCAGACAGTATGATCCGGAGTGTAAGTCTGAGTCGATGCAGTGGATTGAAAAGGGTGAAAGGCCGCCGAAGAAATTTAAAGTGCAAAAGTCGGCCTCTAAGTTAATGGCTACGGTATTTTGGGATTGTGATGGCATTCTTTTAATAGATTATTTAGAAAAAGGCTCTACGATAAACGGGACTTATTATGCAAATCTAATAAGACAGGTGCGACAAGCCATAGTTGAGAAAAGGCGGGGTAAACTAAGGAAAGGCATTTTGTTTTTGCAAGACAACGCACCCGTTCACACCGCTAATGTTGCGAGGCGTGCTCTGAAGGAAGTTGGTTTTGACGAAATTGACCACCCACCCTACAGCCCAGATCTAGCCCCAAGCGATTATTTTCTATTCAATAATTTGAAGAAAGAGTTGAGGGGAAAGCGATTTAGAAGTGACGAAGAGATGAAGGCGGCTGTACAGGAGCATTTTGAAGGGCAAAATGAAGATTATTTTTTTAATGGCCTAAAAGCACTGTATAAAAAATGTAAAAAATGCATTGATTTAGGAGGAGACTATATTGAAAAATAAACACGAGTTCATTTGTGTAAATTGTTTTTTTCTATCTTAGGCTTAGAACTTTTCAGACGCCCCTCGTATATAAACTGTATATTTAATACCCCACTTACACGTATCGTATTGTTTCTTATCCAACATCTTTTTATGCCAAACTCCATCTTTTCTTATATACCATGTCACGCTATTTACACAAAGACACACAACAGATACACACACAACAGATATACACACTAGGTACCTAATGGCTATCTTATTTAATAGTATTGTGCACCCGTAACTTATCAGTTTATTTTTTTTGCTACAAACATTCAAAAGATGCGTGCAGACATTACCGTCCCGACTTGTTGTCGCTGTTCTCGCCTACCTACCTCAGGTCCCACGGAAGACCAGCGCTGCGACATTTCCCTAATGTAGCAGCATTATGCTGAGTGGTGTCCTTTTGCGGTGGACATGGCAGCACCATCATATACCCTCTACCTATATTTATATAATTTTCTTTTTAAATTAAATGTATGATATTGTATGTAATTGTTAAGTTATAAATTTAGTTTTTAAGTCCTTTGTAATGGTGGTGCGTCTTCTTCGCTGCAATAAATGTGTTTTCTTTCTTTCTTTCTTCTTTCTTTCTTTCTTATTCATTAAATAAATTTGGCTGAATGTACCTACACGCACTTGTGCCATTTTGACATAAGACGAATATTAAAAAAATACTTTTGCACATGCGCAGTAGTAGATATGTCGAGCGCGGCTTACAAATAACTCCGCCATTTTTTGTTGATGTTTAGTTTATTTTGAAGTTGTTTTGTGCAAATCTGTTGAAATAATGACGAGATAAAGGGACGAATCATGAATTTAAACCCGTAAAATGTTATTGAAGAAGTAAAAAATGTGAACGACGGCTTCTTGTTAGATAAATCAAATCAAAATACTTTTTTTCCAATGTAAACAGTCTTTGTGAGTATTCAAGTATTTTCTATTTTGTCGTACATGCATAGTAAAGTTTTGTACGGAACTCGTGTGTAAGATGATTTCCGACTCGTGTTTGTTTAATCACTCGCTCGTACCTCGCTCGTGACTTCGTCTGAAATCACCTACCTTCCACACTTGTATCGTAAATAACTATACTTAGCCTCACCGTACCATGGCACTGCTGTTACAAAATAGTTATATCATCGTGCAGTAAATTGTTTTTGGAATGTACTGTCAAATTTTCAGTCAATTACCTTAATTTGTTTTGTTTTCATACCCTTTGGAAGCGAGCGTGTCGGTCGATTTTACAAAAATGGAAAAAGAGCAATAGCGTTCTGTGATTCGATTCTTGTTTTTGGAAGGGATACGCGCAACGAAATCAAAGACCGCTTGGATGCTGTGTACGGTGACTCTTCTTCTTCGATGGCGACCGTCAAAAATTGGTTCATCGAGTTCGTTCGTGGCCGCACGTCGGTTTTTGATGAGCCACGCCCAGGTGCCCCGACAACGGCTACTACGGTGGAAAATGTATAAAAAAACCCACAATCTAGTATTGGCAGACCGACGATTGAAGGTTTGCGAGAAAGCTGAGACTATAGGCATTGCAGAAGAAATGGTACATCATATTCTACACGAAAAACTGGGCACGAAAAAGCTGTCGGCGCGATGGGTGCCGCGTGTCCTTGCCCCAGACAACAAGCGCAATCGTGAGACCACATCGGAGACGTGTTTGTCCCGGTTCAAGCGGAATCCAGCGGAGTTCTTGCGTTGTTTCGTGACCCTTGACGAAACATGGATTCACTGGTACATACCAGAGATCAAGGAACAGTCGAAATAGTGGTCTTTACCCGCGAACTTGCTCCGAAGAAGGCAAAAACTGTTTCATCGGCCGGTAATGTGATGGCGACCGTTTTCTGGGATTCACAAGGTGTGATCCACATCGATTACCTAGAAAAGGGTAAAACAATCTCCAGGCTCTGATATGCCGAATTATTGGGCCGATTCGACGCTGAATTAAAGAAAAAACGGCCACATTTGGCGAAGAAAAAATTGCTGTTTCACGACGACAACGCGCCGGCTCACACCTCCACCGTAGCCATGGCTAAGTTGGTCGAATTGCGCAACGAATTGCGCAACGAATTGCTGCCTCATCCACTGTATTCTCCAGATTAGGCCTCCTGCGACTTCTTTTTGTTTCTATACTTGAAAAAGTCACTCCCCGGAAATAGATTTGGGTCGAATGAGGAGATCATCGCCGCCACATAGACCTATTTTGCAGACCTCTTGGAAAACGTATTTTTCGGATGGGTTTTAAAAGCTGGAGTATCGTTGGGCCAAGTTTATCGAGTTAAAAGGAGACTACGTTGAAAAATAAATCGCCACTTTTCCAAAATTTTCATTATTTTTTTGTAGGCTAAGTATTTATTGAATGACCCTCGTATAAAATTGATACATTTGTTTCCGTTCCTATTCACACAGTCGAGTTCCGATTCTATGCGATGTACTAGGTGGGTCAATTTCCCAAGCAGTTTTTCTTGCTTGGCAAGACTGAAACCGCAGGTGCAGAAAGTTTGAATGATAAAAATAAAATTTAAGAAACAGCCCGCCTGTCTGCCATGGGCAATAGCTAAAATTAAAATTTATATTTATTAATAAATAATTAACAAAAATATATTTCGAACAAATTTTTCATCTAGGTGGGTTGTCCCGAATCCGGTATTTCATTACGGTGTATAAAATGACTTTAAACCCCACCAAAATGAGGATAACATGGAAATGACACCAAAAGTAGCTTTACTTCTCAAATATATTATTCAAATAATAATGTTTTTTATTTTATTTTATATTTAATACTAAATTCAGATTATATGTTTATATTATTATGTTATGCCAATATAATATATATTACGAATATAAAACGTAATATTACTTTCATAATTTGTGACTTATCTTTTATTCCGGTGTACGATAAGTCTCGCTGCGGTGCACTAATTTTATCATCCTGGATATTCGATCACGAATATCTCGAAAACTATGTCAGATTTCAGGCCCCTTTTACATATGTTTAATAATTTATATCTCTTATTCTACAATAGAATCGTACAAAAATCTACTTCTTATTCTTTCTACTATGTTACTCTTTTTACATAGGTATAGGTATTGTATTTGAATGCCGGGAAGTGCGATCATTACTCATCATTTTTATCTTGCTTGGGAAGCTTAATTTTAAAGCCAAAATATCATTAATATTAGTTTGCGTTTGTTAATGTGAAATTCTGAAATACGTTGGTTCTGAATATTTATTTATTTTCACAATATAAACTATTGTCTTAGTCTTACAGTTTTCGAGAACATCGTAAATCGGTACTTCTAGACGTACTATAAGATATTTAAATAATACATAACTTATTTTACAGTAATAATAGTAACGAATAGGTATGACTCGCGCCTTGTGATGTGTGCACAAAAAGGACAAACCTTATACAATAATTTTGTTCTTATTAAACAGTTGGTTAAAATTATATATCGGATACAACAAAATTAACTCTAAATGAATACAAAAAAATTAAAACAATCAGTGACGGCTAATGAAATATTACTCAAAGTTTTGGCGGGATTTTAAAATCTGCGGCTGGTCACACTTTGTGTAGTAGGATACAAGAAAATATTTTTGATTTTCTATTCACACGTAAGGTGCTGCACGCCTGATTTTAAGCAGTAACCGCCGCCTACGGACGCTTTGCGACGCCAGGAGCATCACAAACGCGTTGCCGACCCTTTAAGAACCTATTTACTTACTCTCTTCTTGAGGAACCACATGCTGTAGCCCCCGGGGAAACCTCGGCAGGGAGCTCATTCCACATGCGGAGCGCTCGCGGTAGAGAATTCCTCTGAAACCGCAGTCCTCTGATCACGTGAATCTTACATACTAGTTAGTCTCTGAGTTAAACAAAAAAAAAAGCTGCCGGAAAACTTCATGAAAACACAATTAAAACGGGTAAAATTTGTCACCCAAACCTTATTTTGTTTTTTTTTCGGGAGAACCTAACCTAAACTAACCTAACCTAACCAGCAGTGATGCTAGATCTACTGATAAAGCGGTAGATCTATCTACCTAATTTAGAAAATATTAGAAATAGAATACAAGACGCCTGAAACTAATTTTTTACGTAATTTCAAACCGATTTTCGACTTTTCTCCCTTTTGCTTTTTCCAAAAAAAAAATTCACGAAACGCTTTAGGTGGCTCAATAAATAGGTTTCAAGTTTACTGCAACATTTACGTTCATTAGTTTAGATATCATTTAGGTTGTAAGATTCTCTCCGATTGTTACTGTAAATATCCGCTTTCTTCTATCATCTCTCTACTTTTTTGTGTTTACGGGTATTTTCTATCTATCTATCTATCTATCTATAACACCATATTCATCAAAAAGTTAAAATCCTTACTAATAAAACAGGCATATTACGCAATCGATGAGTTTTTATTATCCATGCGTAGCGGTCATTGATCCTAACATCGTATTGAACAGGGCCCTAAATGTACCTAATATTTTTATTTATTTATAACTTAGCATCTATTGTTATTGTTATGAAAAATCTAATTTTAATAATGATCTAATTTAAAAAATTATGACATGTAAAATGTATTAATTTTACCAAAAAAAATCTGTATCTGTATCTGTATCTGCCTTTTAGTGTAAGGCTTGAGTAGACGCTCGGAGCGGAGCGTTCGGCGGGGCGTGCAGCGGGGCGGGCGAGTGTGAGATCGAGAGAACGCTCACCGCTCGTATGAATCGGTCGCATTCACCATGGCATCGACGTCAGATGACATAACTGATTTCTTTTTATAAGAGAATTTATGGTTGAAAATGTGACGTTTTTCTGCAAAAGAAAAGGCCCTAGTGAAGCAAAGAAGTCGGTTTGGAGTTTTCCACTTTATACGAAACCTTAAGATGCAATGAAGATAAATTCCGTGAATACACAAGAATGACTGTGGCCACATTTGACTTGGATAAAATTGGGCCAATATTAACTAAAAATCCTATGGCACGCTCTTCTCGCCGCTGCAAAACTCAAACAGGTTTGAACCCGCCCGCGACGCTCCGCTCGACGCTGCATTGGCCACAAGCTTGCCCTTTCGTCATTCGTTCTGTGGAGCGTCTACTCAGGCCACCCGTATGAGTTTTCTTTGTTTAACATGCACGCTGCACGCCGAACTCGAGGCTCGAGCGTCCACTTAGGCTCCAGTGTGTGAGGATAAACAGTCTGCCGATGGCGAGCCGTGCGATGGTAGAAAGTGTCCGCGGGGTGTCAAACAATTCCTCAGAACAGTACTCGCATATGGCCGATCCATTTACAGGTGTTCGGAATAACGATGAGGAACTTACATAGGTGATACATAAGACTATTAGGAAGAATTTTTATTTTTATCGTACCGGGCTCTCCCTTCATCCCTTCGCGCGATAGGTCTCAAAATTCCAGTTTTTTTTTCCTAAAGATCTCTATTTCTAAATGCGAGCAAAATTGAAGTGCTAAGGCCGTCTCTGGTTTTTAATTTATAGGTTATTATTTTAATAGATTTTGCTCACATTTTACGATTGCTGGTGATGAATAAATAAAACAAAAAGTGTGGATAAACTTTGTCATATATTTCATACAGACGTCAACAACGGAAAACAAGGTCATTTCGTACTAGAGCTTCATAAGTATTTAACACCTCCTATGATGTTCACCGGCCTGCCCTTGTATTTTTTCGAGATTTCGGCTTCGATCTGAAACAAAACACAGTTGTAAAACAAACAATGCCTTTAAAAATCTTAACGTTACCTTAGGCCGTAAGTGGGATTTTCTGCCCTAGGGAGAAAATCTAACTTCCTGCCCAAGGCAAGATGTAAAACTTAAGACAGACAAATCACGGGCGATAGTTCGTGAAGCCTCACCGCCGGCTCCGGCCACAAACGCCTGCAATCTGGGACATTTACGAATTCACCGTCCTCGTTATGTATGTAATGTAAAATAACCCACATCGTAATACCTATATAATGAGCTTAGAAACTGTGCCTTACTCACAGTCTCTGTGCGTCACACGAAATGGCTATGAACAAACAACACACTCACATTTTGTTGTACACAATACAATGTTTCTGTTTGGCCTTATGCTTGACTGGTAGAGAATGTCTCCTGGCATTAAGTCCGCCATTTGTACCTACGAACTTTTTTGTAACGTAATGTGTAATAAAGTTTAAATAAATAAAGATATCGATCGAGATTTATGATTTGATCGAAACTGTACCTTCACGTTAAGTCATGCGCTACGAATTATTGAATCTTCATCACAAACTCGAAAGACGTTCACTGATGGACGTGCCTCCCTCAAATAAAGTTTAGGCGCATAAGGTCCTATTCGCAGATTATCCCTCTGGCTCTTTCGCCAAAGGTCCCTTTCTCAAAACGACCCTTCCGCAAAATATTCTCATAATGTCCTTTCACATGTTATGCAGTATATAGGGACGTTGTAGCTTTAACAGAAGGGACACTTTGCGAAAGGGATGGGACCTTTTGAGAAAGGGACGTTTTGCGAATGGGGTTTTTGCACAAAGTGTTTGCAAAGAAGACGTTTTGCGAATGGGGCCAAATTTTAATGGATGAAAGTTACCTTCATTCTGAAACTCCTTATGTGTACCATACCTTGATCCCACGACTCGATTACACTTTACTTATAGTTTCTAGAAAATCATTCCAAATATAGATGTATAATATATTGAAACTGAGTCATAAAGAGAATAACTCAGAAGATTGTTTTAGACGACTCGATTACTTATGTGGCACCTCATTGTATCAAGACGTAAAATCATGTTTCTGTTCCGGTGCTCCCTTGCCTCGAGCATTCGCCCGTAAAGTTAGAACACAGAACCGCCGGGTCAGTAGGCAGGTCTCGCAACAGCGCCCATGTGGGGAAGGTGGACGTCCAACTTCGAAGAACTATGCGCTGCATATCCGGCACCATACAATCGACTCCTATCCAGTAGCTGCCAACTCTAAGCCATATTCCCCCAACACATCTAAGGAGACAACAAGCCCTACTTGCGGAAGCAAACAAGATTGCTGCAAATCCAAACTTGCCCGTCCATAAGGAATTCCGCCGCCCTCCCAAGCAACGCCTCAAGTTTCGATGCCCACCCTACAACACGGCGCAGGATCTAGTTGAGCACGGTTTCAAGTTTTCAACATCACAGATAGATGGAAGGAAGAATGGCTGACCAACTTGCCTAAGGGTGCTCATGCAAATTTCAACCCTACAAGTAAACCACAGGGCTTCTCGGCACCGAGACGAGAATGGTGCCAACTAAATAGAATCCGCACTGGACACGGCCGTTGTGGCGAGTTCATGTTCAGGTGTGGATAGCGTGAAACACCGAAATGTGATTGCGGGGCACCGGTTCAGTCCATACACCACATCGTCCACGATTGCCCACCACGTAAATACACTGGAGACCCCCTGGACTTACTAACATTAGGTGGAAACGCAGCCCAATGGGCGAAGAACTTGGATGTTAATTTGTAAACAGACTCGAAAATAAAGCCATACGATAATAATAATAGTAGGCAGGTGCATTTCAAACTACGCCAACCTCGTCGTCAAACTTATAATGAGTGATTGGATCTCTTTGCTTACTTTACTTAGTTACCCTTAGGGCTTAGTTAGCATTACATCCGTGAGGGAATGTAATGCTCGGATATGTAACGCGAATGCTCGCGGTGAAAACACCTATAGATGTAATGGTAAATTCTCACACTTGTTTTTATTGAAATTGCAATCGAAATTATTAATTACAGTGAGCGGGCTCCGCTAGGCTCCCGCACATAACAATAGGCATGTTGACTAATTTTTTTTGAGGATGTCAATCGATTCTATTTTTTATTGTGATCAAATGTCTACATGGGACTGACTACATTTAAACTGCTCTAAAAGTCAGAAATGACCGTCAAAGTTCAACATTCTTAGCGCTAAAAACGCTCCATACAAAACGCGTCAGGCTAGTGACGTCACAGGCCGGTATAGGTACCAATAATTGTATGGAAAAATTAAGAAATTTGTCATTTTCACCGTGTAAAAGTGCGTTTAAGTTCATAGTTGTCATACAATTATTGTTTCGTAAAATTATGAGGATTCTGAAAACATTTTCAAAATTTATTTCAGATTAAAAAAAATATAAAATTTGCGTACCTTTGAAGTCACATATTTCCAAAAAAGATATATTATTCTGGATTTTTTTTCTTCGTTTCGTGAAATATTTAGCTAATTTTATTCATATAACTACAGTACGCTGTAGAATTCAACATCAGTCAAATAGCCTATTCAAATTCACGTTGTCTGCAGGCAACACAGACAACCCCCACTAGACGGAGCATGTAAGGCACATGTAAGGCGACCCGCGCGCACCAACGATATGGTACGGCAGAACATTAAAGTACCAACACGGCGGCCGCCGTTTAGTTGCGACCATGTTTATGAGGTCTCTCTACACCACTTAACACTACAATTTACCATGTTATTTATTTAATTTCTTTTTTTGTTGACGTACCTACTACGCGTGGATCATAAACTTGGACGCAACTAAACGGTGGCCGCCGTGTTGATACTTTAATGTTCTGCCGTACCATATCGTTGGTGCGCGCGGGTCGCCTTACATGCTCCGGGGGTTGTGGCAGGCAAGCTTACCTGTGCCTGCAGAGTCTTGGTGCGCGCGGTGAGCGCGGTGACCTCGGGCCGCAGGGCGTGCGCGCGCGCCGCCGCCGCCGCGCGCTGCGCCGTGGCGCGCGCCGCCAGCCCCGCCAGCTTCGAGCACACCACCAGCTTCTGTTTCAGCTGCTCCGTTAGCATGTCCACGTATCTAAGCACATTGGGACGTTTGGTCATTTATACAGGATGGAACAGATCGAGGGACTTTTAAGCAAACAGGGAATTGTTCAGACTGAGTAGTTCATTTTTCACCAATGAACTATGTGAATATTTCTATACATTATTGAGATACAGTTTGTTAAACATAAGTGTAAATACCTGCACGTATCAACCCTAGCATCTTTTGAACATCGCTTAAGGTAAAGACAGGTGTCAATTTAAAATGTAAATAAAACCTTTGAATTAGTAGGGTTGTCACTGATATTAAAATATTTTGATTACTTTTTTTACTTTTAAATCCATCTTTACAAATTATAAAAGGTCGATTGTAGATCACAGAGGACACTATCCTGTCAGCCCAGTCTTTAGAAATGTTCCACCCTGTATATTAAAAACATAATACATAACACGTAACAACGTAGAACTACAATACAGTACAGTACTCTTTATTGCACAGCTCAAAGGTAAAGAGATACAAAACATGCGAGACATATACTGCAAAATAATGAACAAAGGTAAACAACAAGCGCTCTTGTCGCTAAATAGCAATCTCTTCCAGACAATCGTCTAATTAGAGGAGTAGATCAACAAACGTTTGAATTGAGTAGATGATGCAAAGACAACTTTAAGCCACAAAAATAAATAAAAAGCAAAACACATCCTTAAATATGAATATGCAGATATACCTACATACATATAATACTTAGACACAATAAATACATGTAGCACAATAAATACGCTATTTGTACTATTTACTATTTTGTATTGCGCAATAAAGTTTAAATAAACAAATAAAGATAGCAAACAAAAACCAAGAACAACAAATACACTAGTGCATGACTATAAGCTAATATTAGATGTATGAAAAATATCCTACCCACTGCCAGGCTTCGAAGGAATAATTATTCGATAATTATCAAGAAGCGTAATAATCTTGATAATTTCGAATCCTACCGACTGCGCCATGCACGACGACGCGGTTGGCGCAGTGGTTAAGCAACTGCCTACTGAGCCGACGGTCCTGGGTTCGAATCCCGGCCAGGGCAAATATTTGTGTGATGAGCTCGAATATGTATGCCTGGATGTTAGGTCATGGATGTTATTTGTATTTAAGTATGTTTATCGTCGTCTAATGTCCATAATACAAGCCTACTAGTTCTTACTGTAGGACTAGATTGATTTGTGTGAGGTTGTCCGATATTTATTATTTATTTATCTACACCCATCTTGTTAAATTACTATAACAAGTTCAGATATTATAGGTAAGGACCTACATTACTTGTCAGCAACCAAAATCCGAGATGTAATTTCATAACAGTACCATAGCCACCGCGGGGTCACCATTACAGTATCAATTTTAATACTGTTAAATAAATATTATTAAATAAATAAATATTAAGGGGCAATCATACACAAATCGACCTAGTCCTAAACTAAGCAAAGCTTGTACTATGGGTACTAGACGACGATATACATAATATATAATAAATACATATATAGATAACATCCATGACCCAAGAACAAATATTTGCACAAATATTTGCCCCGGCCGGGATTCGAACCCGGGACCGCCGACTCAGTAGGCAGGTGTCTACAAACCGAGCCAAACGCGTCGTCACGGTGTTATGGTGACCTCGCCCCCGCCGCGCGAGTCACTTCATGTATCCCTCGGCTCCGCTGACTGACTGGCAGGACTGAGTGTTTCATATTTTTATAAAAGAAAATCTATGATAATGAGGTTTACCCTTGAAATGTCGATAAACGTTTCATCGAATTTTCATTTCGTCGAATTTTCATTTCATCGAAAGCATTTTTTTCTGAAACCATAAAATATTTTCGAATGTTATAACACAAACCTAACCTAATCTAAAGGTTATAATTTACAAAATGTCTGACTTACGAGTAAAAATTTGTCGACGAAATGAAGCATTCGGTGAAACGTTTGTCGACATTTCAAGGGTATCCGATGGTAATAATGATGAATATGTGTGTAGATAAACTAGTGTTTGCAACTGTACATAATTAGGCCTTAAAACATTCGTATGATCCTATTATGAAACTCGCCTACGGTTTCATAAAACCACACTCGTATTTTAAAACCTCTCATTATGTAGCAGTTGCATAAACTGTTATGCAACGTACCTGTGCGAGTGTTTGACGTTGTGCAGATGGTTGGTGGCGGCGAGGCGCGCCGAGCCGGCCTGCGCGCCGGCCAACATGGCCGCCAGCGCGGCCGCGCTCTCCGTCGGCAGCTGCTGGATGAGCGAGAAGGACTGAGAAGTGAAGCATACCGACTGCGCCCTGCACCGTACCTGGGCGAGTGTTTGACGTTGTGCAGATGGTTGGTGGCGGCGAGGCGCGCCGAGCCGGCCTGCGCGCCGGCCAACATGGCCGCCAGCGCGGCCGCGCTCTCCGTCGGCAGCTGCTGGATGAGCGAGAAGGACTGAGAAGTGAAGCCTACCGACTGCGCCCTGCACCGTACCTGGGCGAGTGCTTGACGTTGTGCAGATGGTTGGTGGCGGCGAGGCGCGCCGAGCCGGCCTGCGCGCCGGCCAACATGGCCGCCAGCGCGGCCGCGCTCTCCGTCGGCAGCTGCTGGATGAGCGAGAAGGACTGAGAAGTGAAGCCTACCGACTGCGCCCTGCACCGTACCTGGGCGAGTGCTTGACGTTGTGCAGATGGTTGGTGGCGGCGAGGCGCACCGAGCCGGCCTGCGCGCCGGCCAACATGGCCGCCAGCGCGGCCGCGCTCTCCGTCGGCAGCTGCTGGATCAGCGAGAAGGACTGAGAAGTGAAGCCTACCGACTGCGCCCTGCACCGTACCTGGGCGAGTGCTTGACGTTGTGCAGATGGTTGGTGGCGGCGAGGCGCGCCGAGCCAGCCTCGCGCAACTCTCAAGGTAAACAACGATCGACAACGGCTGTATGAAACGGGGGTGAATTTTTTACCTATCTAAGTTTGAAAGAACGTTGAAACCTACAAAGCATTAGATAATTGGCGACAATCGAATTTAGGCGGGTTGTACTTCAGCCGCCATTTTTGTCCGCCATGCCATGTTAGATGACGTTTCTATTTTGTTGTGTAGTCGGCTTCTGTCAAGGTTCTGCGATCTTTTCAAATAATTCAAATTTCACAAATAATCTAATAATTTGCATTCTTTGGGTGTAGTGGTCGTCTAGAAGGTACACAAGACAATCACAATTGCAAAAATGAGTGGATTGAAAAGGAAAAAGTGCAAAATATGCAGAATGAAAACGTGTCGAATGGACGGTCAAAAAAGACTATTCATGGCAAGATTTCCACCGTTCGAAGATCGGTAAGTAAAAAATATACTTAATTACTGCGTGGTATAACCATGTTAATCGTAAGTTTCATTGAAAACTTGGTATTTCGGGTAAAATAATGCATACCCTTATACGTATGTAAACAGTAGTGCTGTATGTAAGTTTTATCGATAATTTTCATTTGAAGTGAAAATTACCTGGGTAAACACGGAATATCTTTCTTCAAGCAAAAGCCTATTGGTATGTGTACTTATACAAAAGTGTGCACTTGAATACAGCTGTTAAAGCCGTCTCAGATGAGAGGATAAGACATTATTATCACTACTTTTTATGCCAGTTTGAGTTAGATTATGGTCACAGAAATATTTTACGAAAAATCTTCAATGGACTATGAATGGTACGGTTTCATCTGGACAAACAGATTCATTTTTACTCTGTAATTTTCTGTTTACCCAGTATTATTTGTGTTGCAGAACTTCCAACCTGGAGCACAGACTGGAGTGATGAAACGGGTTTTTTCGTCTATGTTTATCAGCAAGCCAAGCAAAGTTTGAACGAAATAAAATTATTTGCACACTATTGTTTTTTTTTATGAAGTCAGTAACCTAAAGTAAACCAAATGTTTACATTGAAGCGAAATATTTAATGATTTAAATTACCGGAAAGCCGTTGGAGACGCGGGTGCGAATGCGAACCCCGCCTGAACCATTTTTTTTAAATACCGATATCGATATCGATAATTCGATAATTTGTGTAACATGTGACATCCCTATTTTGTTCTTGATGTTGGCATTATGTCATGAGTTGACACTGACACTGATATTGTTTGCGGCTTCATATTGGCAGTATGTTTCGCCCCCGTTTCATACTAATGCGAGTTCACGCTTTTTGTATGGCACTCCCGTCTCTTAAAACGTAGTGATTACATACTCTTTGCGCCGAGCCGGCCTGCGCGCCGGTCAACATGGCCGCCAGCGCGGCCGCGCTCTCCGTCGGCAGCTGCTGGATGAGCGAGAAGGACTGAGAAGTGAAGCCTACCGACTGCGCCCTGCACCGTACCTGGGCGAGTGCTTGACGTTGTGCAGATGGTTGGTGGCGGCGAGGCGCGCCGAGCCGGCCTGCGCGCCGGCCAACATGGCCGCCAGCGCGGCCGCGCTCTCCGTCGGCAGCTGCTGGATGAGCGAGAAGGACTGAGAAGTGAAGCCTACCGACTGCGCCCTGCACCGTACCTGGGCGAGTGCTTGACGTTGTGCAGATGGTTGGTGGCGGCGAGGCGCGCCGAGCCGGCCTGCGCGCCGGCCAACATGGCCGCCAGCGCGGCCGCGCTCTCCGTCGGCAGCTGCTGGATCAGCGAGAAGGACTGAGAAGTGAAGCCTACCGACTGCGCCCTGCACCGTACCTGGGCGAGTGTTTGACGTTGTGCAGATGGTTGGTGGCGGCGAGGCGCGCCGAGCCGGCCTGCGCGCCGGCCAACATGGCCGCCAGCGCGGCCGCGCTCTCCGTCGGCAGCTGCTGGATGAGCGAGAAGGACTGAGAAGTGAAGCCTACCGACTGCGCCCTGCACCGTACCTGGGCGAGTGCTTGACGTTGTGCAGATGGTTGGTGGCGGCGAGGCGCGCCGAGCCGGCCTGCGCGCCGGCCAACATGGCCGCCAGCGCGGCCGCGCTCTCCGTCGGCAGCTGCTGGATCAGCGAGAAGGACTGAGAAGTGAAGCCTACCGACTGCGCCCTGCACCGTACCTGGGCGAGTGCTTGACGTTGTGCAGATGGTTGGTGGCGGCGAGGCGCGCCGAGCCGGCCTGCGCGCCGGCCAACATGGCCGCCAGCGCGGCCGCGCTCTCCGTCGGCAGCTGCTGGATGAGCGAGAAGGACTGAGAAGTGAAGCCTACCGACTGCGCCCTGCACCGTACCTGGGCGAGTGCTTGACGTTGTGCAGATGGTTGGTGGCGGCGAGGCGCGCCGAGCCGGCCTGCGCGCCGGCCAACATGGCCGCCAGCGCGGCCGCGCTCTCCGTCGGCAGCTGCTGGATGAGCGAGAAGGACTGAGAAGTGAAGCCTACCGACTGCGCCCTGCACCGTACCTGGGCGAGTGCTTGACGTTGTGCAGATGGTTGGTGGCGGCGAGGCGCGCCGAGCCGGCCTGCGCGCCGGCCAACATGGCCGCCAGCGCGGCCGCGCTCTCCGTCGGCAGCTGCTGGATCAGCGAGAAGGACTGAGAAGTGAAGCCTACCGACTGCGCCCTGCACCGTACCTGGGCGAGTGTTTGACGTTGTGCAGATGGTTGGTGGCGGCGAGGCGCGCCGAGCCGGCCTGCGCGCCGGCCAACATGGCCGCCAGCGCGGCCGCGCTCTCCGTCGGCAGCTGCTGGATGAGCGAGAAGGACTGAGAAGTGAAGCCTACCGACTGCGCCCTGCACCGTACCTGGGCGAGTGCTTGACGTTGTGCAGATGGTTGGTGGCGGCGAGGCGCGCCGAGCCGGCCTGCGCGCCGGCCAACATGGCCGCCAGCGCGGCCGCGCTCTCCGTCGGCAGCTGCTGGATGAGCGAGAAGGACTGAGAAGTGAAGCCTACCGACTGCGCCCTGCACCGTACCTGGGCGAGTGCTTGACGTTGTGCAGATGGTTGGTGGCGGCGAGGCGCGCCGAGCCGGCCTGCGCGCCGGCCAACATGGCCGCCAGCGCGGCCGCGCTCTCCGTCGGCAGCTGCTGGATCAGCGAGAAGGACTGAGAAGTGAAGCCTACCGACTGCGCCCTGCACCGTACCTGGGCGAGTGCTTGACGTTGTGCAGATGGTTGGTGGCGGCGAGGCGCGCCGAGCCGGCCTGCGCGCCGGCCAACATGGCCGCCAGCGCGGCCGCGCTCTCCGTCGGCAGCTGCTGGATCAGCGAGAAGGACTGAGAAGTGAAGCCTACCGACTGCGCCCTGCACCGTACCTGGGCGAGTGCTTGACGTTGTGCAGATGGTTGGTGGCGGCGAGGCGCGCCGAGCCGGCCTGCGCGCCGGCCAACATGGCCGCCAGCGCGGCCGCGCTCTCCGTCGGCAGCTGCTGGATGAGCGAGAAGGACTGAGAAGTGAAGCCTACCGACTGCGCCCTGCACCGTACCTGGGCGAGTGCTTGACGTTGTGCAGATGGTTGGTGGCGGCGAGGCGCACCGAGCCGGCCTGCGCGCCGGCCAACATGGCCGCCAGCGCGGCCGCGCTCTCCGTCGGCAGCTGCTGGATCAGCGAGAAGGACTGAGAAGTGAAGCCTACCGACTGCGCCCTGCACCGTACCTGGGCGAGTGCTTGACGTTGTGCAGATGGTTGGTGGCGGCGAGGCGCGCCGAGCCAGCCTCGCGCAACTCTCAAGGTAAACAACGATCGACAACGGCTGTATGAAACGGGGGTGAATTTTTTACCTATCTAAGTTTGAAAGAACGTTGAAACCTACAAAGCATTAGATAATTGGCGACAATCGAATTTAGGCGGGTTGTACTTCAGCCGCCATTTTTGTCCGCCATGCCATGTTAGATGACGTTTCTATTTTGTTGTGTAGTCGGCTTCTGTCAAGGTTCTGCGATCTTTTCAAATAATTCAAATTTCACAAATAATCTAATAATTTGCATTCTTTGGGTGTAGTGGTCGTCTAGAAGGTACACAAGACAATCACAATTGCAAAAATGAGTGGATTGAAAAGGAAAAAGTGCAAAATATGCAGAATGAAAACGTGTCGAATGGACGGTCAAAAAAGACTATTCATGGCAAGATTTCCACCGTTCGAAGATCGGTAAGTAAAAAATATACTTAATTACTGCGTGGTATAACCATGTTAATCGTAAGTTTCATTGAAAACTTGGTATTTCGGGTAAAATAATGCATACCCTTATACGTATGTAAACAGTAGTGCTGTATGTAAGTTTTATCGATAATTTTCATTTGAAGTGAAAATTACCTGGGTAAACACGGAATATCTTTCTTCAAGCAAAAGCCTATTGGTATGTGTACTTATACAAAAGTGTGCACTTGAATACAGCTGTTAAAGCCGTCTCAGATGAGAGGATAAGACATTATTATCACTACTTTTTATGCCAGTTTGAGTTAGATTATGGTCACAGAAATATTTTACGAAAAATCTTCAATGGACTATGAATGGTACGGTTTCATCTGGACAAACAGATTCATTTTTACTCTGTAATTTTCTGTTTACCCAGTATTATTTGTGTTGCAGAACTTCCAACCTGGAGCACAGACTGGAGTGATGAAACGGGTTTTTTCGTCTATGTTTATCAGCAAGCCAAGCAAAGTTTGAACGAAATAAAATTATTTGCACACTATTGTTTTTTTTTATGAAGTCAGTAACCTAAAGTAAACCAAATGTTTACATTGAAGCGAAATATTTAATGATTTAAATTACCGGAAAGCCGTTGGAGACGCGGGTGCGAATGCGAACCCCGCCTGAACCATTTTTTTTAAATACCGATATCGATATCGATAATTCGATAATTTGTGTAACATGTGACATCCCTATTTTGTTCTTGATGTTGGCATTATGTCATGAGTTGACACTGACACTGATATTGTTTGCGGCTTCATATTGGCAGTATGTTTCGCCCCCGTTTCATACTAATGCGAGTTCACGCTTTTTGTATGGCACTCCCGTCTCTTAAAACGTAGTGATTACATACTCTTTGCGCCGAGCCGGCCTGCGCGCCGGTCAACATGGCCGCCAGCGCGGCCGCGCTCTCCGTCGGCAGCTGCTGGATGAGCGAGAAGGACTGAGAAGTGAAGCCTACCGACTGCGCCCTGCACCGTACCTGGGCGAGTGCTTGACGTTGTGCAGATGGTTGGTGGCGGCGAGGCGCGCCGAGCCGGCCTGCGCGCCGGCCAACATGGCCGCCAGCGCGGCCGCGCTCTCCGTCGGCAGCTGCTGGATGAGCGAGAAGGACTGAGAAGTGAAGCCTACCGACTGCGCCCTGCACCGTACCTGGGCGAGTGCTTGACGTTGTGCAGATGGTTGGTGGCGGCGAGGCGCGCCGAGCCGGCCTGCGCGCCGGCCAACATGGCCGCCAGCGCGGCCGCGCTCTCCGTCGGCAGCTGCTGGATCAGCGAGAAGGACTGAGAAGTGAAGCCTACCGACTGCGCCCTGCACCGTACCTGGGCGAGTGTTTGACGTTGTGCAGATGGTTGGTGGCGGCGAGGCGCGCCGAGCCGGCCTGCGCGCCGGCCAACATGGCCGCCAGCGCGGCCGCGCTCTCCGTCGGCAGCTGCTGGATGAGCGAGAAGGACTGAGAAGTGAAGCCTACCGACTGCGCCCTGCACCGTACCTGGGCGAGTGCTTGACGTTGTGCAGATGGTTGGTGGCGGCGAGGCGCGCCGAGCCGGCCTGCGCGCCGGCCAACATGGCCGCCAGCGCGGCCGCGCTCTCCGTCGGCAGCTGCTGGATCAGCGAGAAGGACTGAGAAGTGAAGCCTACCGACTGCGCCCTGCACCGTACCTGGGCGAGTGCTTGACGTTGTGCAGATGGTTGGTGGCGGCGAGGCGCGCCGAGCCGGCCTGCGCGCCGGCCAACATGGCCGCCAGCGCGGCCGCGCTCTCCGTCGGCAGCTGCTGGATGAGCGAGAAGGACTGAGAAGTGAAGCCTACCGACTGCGCCCTGCACCGTACCTGGGCGAGTGCTTGACGTTGTGCAGATGGTTGGTGGCGGCGAGGCGCGCCGAGCCGGCCTGCGCGCCGGCCAACATGGCCGCCAGCGCGGCCGCGCTCTCCGTCGGCAGCTGCTGGATGAGCGAGAAGGACTGAGAAGTGAAGCCTACCGACTGCGCCCTGCACCGTACCTGGGCGAGTGCTTGACGTTGTGCAGATGGTTGGTGGCGGCGAGGCGCGCCGAGCCGGCCTGCGCGCCGGCCAACATGGCCGCCAGCGCGGCCGCGCTCTCCGTCGGCAGCTGCTGGATCAGCGAGAAGGACTGAGAAGTGAAGCCTACCGACTGCGCCCTGCACCGTACCTGGGCGAGTGTTTGACGTTGTGCAGATGGTTGGTGGCGGCGAGGCGCGCCGAGCCGGCCTGCGCGCCGGCCAACATGGCCGCCAGCGCGGCCGCGCTCTCCGTCGGCAGCTGCTGGATGAGCGAGAAGGACTGAGAAGTGAAGCCTACCGACTGCGCCCTGCACCGTACCTGGGCGAGTGCTTGACGTTGTGCAGATGGTTGGTGGCGGCGAGGCGCGCCGAGCCGGCCTGCGCGCCGGCCAACATGGCCGCCAGCGCGGCCGCGCTCTCCGTCGGCAGCTGCTGGATGAGCGAGAAGGACTGAGAAGTGAAGCCTACCGACTGCGCCCTGCACCGTACCTGGGCGAGTGCTTGACGTTGTGCAGATGGTTGGTGGCGGCGAGGCGCGCCGAGCCGGCCTGCGCGCCGGCCAACATGGCCGCCAGCGCGGCCGCGCTCTCCGTCGGCAGCTGCTGGATCAGCGAGAAGGACTGAGAAGTGAAGCCTACCGACTGCGCCCTGCACCGTACCTGGGCGAGTGCTTGACGTTGTGCAGATGGTTGGTGGCGGCGAGGCGCGCCGAGCCGGCCTGCGCGCCGGCCAACATGGCCGCCAGCGCGGCCGCGCTCTCCGTCGGCAGCTGCTGGATCAGCGAGAAGGACTGAGAAGTGAAGCCTACCGACTGCGCCCTGCACCGTACCTGGGCGAGTGCTTGACGTTGTGCAGATGGTTGGTGGCGGCGAGGCGCGCCGAGCCGGCCTGCGCGCCGGCCAACATGGCCGCCAGCGCGGCCGCGCTCTCCGTCGGCAGCTGCTGGATGAGCGAGAAGGACTGAGAAGTGAAGCCTACCGACTGCGCCCTGCACCGTACCTGGGCGAGTGCTTGACGTTGTGCAGATGGTTGGTGGCGGCGAGGCGCACCGAGCCGGCCTGCGCGCCGGCCAACATGGCCGCCAGCGCGGCCGCGCTCTCCGTCGGCAGCTGCTGGATCAGCGAGAAGGACTGAGAAGTGAAGCCTACCGACTGCGCCCTGCACCGTACCTGGGCGAGTGCTTGACGTTGTGCAGATGGTTGGTGGCGGCGAGGCGCGCCGAGCCAGCCTCGCGCAACTCTCAAGGTAAACAACGATCGACAACGGCTGTATGAAACGGGGGTGAATTTTTTACCTATCTAAGTTTGAAAGAACGTTGAAACCTACAAAGCATTAGATAATTGGCGACAATCGAATTTAGGCGGGTTGTACTTCAGCCGCCATTTTTGTCCGCCATGCCATGTTAGATGACGTTTCTATTTTGTTGTGTAGTCGGCTTCTGTCAAGGTTCTGCGATCTTTTCAAATAATTCAAATTTCACAAATAATCTAATAATTTGCATTCTTTGGGTGTAGTGGTCGTCTAGAAGGTACACAAGACAATCACAATTGCAAAAATGAGTGGATTGAAAAGGAAAAAGTGCAAAATATGCAGAATGAAAACGTGTCGAATGGACGGTCAAAAAAGACTATTCATGGCAAGATTTCCACCGTTCGAAGATCGGTAAGTAAAAAATATACTTAATTACTGCGTGGTATAACCATGTTAATCGTAAGTTTCATTGAAAACTTGGTATTTCGGGTAAAATAATGCATACCCTTATACGTATGTAAACAGTAGTGCTGTATGTAAGTTTTATCGATAATTTTCATTTGAAGTGAAAATTACCTGGGTAAACACGGAATATCTTTCTTCAAGCAAAAGCCTATTGGTATGTGTACTTATACAAAAGTGTGCACTTGAATACAGCTGTTAAAGCCGTCTCAGATGAGAGGATAAGACATTATTATCACTACTTTTTATGCCAGTTTGAGTTAGATTATGGTCACAGAAATATTTTACGAAAAATCTTCAATGGACTATGAATGGTACGGTTTCATCTGGACAAACAGATTCATTTTTACTCTGTAATTTTCTGTTTACCCAGTATTATTTGTGTTGCAGAACTTCCAACCTGGAGCACAGACTGGAGTGATGAAACGGGTTTTTTCGTCTATGTTTATCAGCAAGCCAAGCAAAGTTTGAACGAAATAAAATTATTTGCACACTATTGTTTTTTTTTATGAAGTCAGTAACCTAAAGTAAACCAAATGTTTACATTGAAGCGAAATATTTAATGATTTAAATTACCGGAAAGCCGTTGGAGACGCGGGTGCGAATGCGAACCCCGCCTGAACCATTTTTTTTAAATACCGATATCGATATCGATAATTCGATAATTTGTGTAACATGTGACATCCCTATTTTGTTCTTGATGTTGGCATTATGTCATGAGTTGACACTGACACTGATATTGTTTGCGGCTTCATATTGGCAGTATGTTTCGCCCCCGTTTCATACTAATGCGAGTTCACGCTTTTTGTATGGCACTCCCGTCTCTTAAAACGTAGTGATTACATACTCTTTGCGCCGAGCCGGCCTGCGCGCCGGCCAACATGGCCGCCAGCGCGGCCGCGCTCTCCGTCGGCAGCTGCTGGATGAGCGAGAAGGACTGAGAAGTGAAGCCTACCGACTGCGCCCTGCACCGTACCTGGGCGAGTGCTTGACGTTGTGCAGATGGTTGGTGGCGGCGAGGCGCGCCGAGCCGGCCTGCGCGCCGGCCAACATGGCCGCCAGCGCGGCCGCGCTCTCCGTCGGCAGCTGCTGGATGAGCGAGAAGGACTGAGAAGTGAAGCCTACCGACTGCGCCCTGCACCGTACCTGGGCGAGTGCTTGACGTTGTGCAGATGGTTGGTGGCGGCGAGGCGCGCCGAGCCGGCCTGCGCGCCGGCCAACATGGCCGCCAGCGCGGCCGCGCTCTCCGTCGGCAGCTGCTGGATCAGCGAGAAGGACTGAGAAGTGAAGCCTACCGACTGCGCCCTGCACCGTACCTGGGCGAGTGTTTGACGTTGTGCAGATGGTTGGTGGCGGCGAGGCGCGCCGAGCCGGCCTGCGCGCCGGCCAACATGGCCGCCAGCGCGGCCGCGCTCTCCGTCGGCAGCTGCTGGATGAGCGAGAAGGACTGAGAAGTGAAGCCTACCGACTGCGCCCTGCACCGTACCTGGGCGAGTGCTTGACGTTGTGCAGATGGTTGGTGGCGGCGAGGCGCGCCGAGCCGGCCTGCGCGCCGGCCAACATGGCCGCCAGCGCGGCCGCGCTCTCCGTCGGCAGCTGCTGGATCAGCGAGAAGGACTGAGAAGTGAAGCCTACCGACTGCGCCCTGCACCGTACCTGGGCGAGTGCTTGACGTTGTGCAGATGGTTGGTGGCGGCGAGGCGCGCCGAGCCGGCCTGCGCGCCGGCCAACATGGCCGCCAGCGCGGCCGCGCTCTCCGTCGGCAGCTGCTGGATGAGCGAGAAGGACTGAGAAGTGAAGCCTACCGACTGCGCCCTGCACCGTACCTGGGCGAGTGCTTGACGTTGTGCAGATGGTTGGTGGCGGCGAGGCGCGCCGAGCCGGCCTGCGCGCCGGCCAACATGGCCGCCAGCGCGGCCGCGCTCTCCGTCGGCAGCTGCTGGATGAGCGAGAAGGACTGAGAAGTGAAGCCTACCGACTGCGCCCTGCACCGTACCTGGGCGAGTGCTTGACGTTGTGCAGATGGTTGGTGGCGGCGAGGCGCGCCGAGCCGGCCTGCGCGCCGGCCAACATGGCCGCCAGCGCGGCCGCGCTCTCCGTCGGCAGCTGCTGGATCAGCGAGAAGGACTGAGAAGTGAAGCCTACCGACTGCGCCCTGCACCGTACCTGGGCGAGTGTTTGACGTTGTGCAGATGGTTGGTGGCGGCGAGGCGCGCCGAGCCGGCCTGCGCGCCGGCCAACATGGCCGCCAGCGCGGCCGCGCTCTCCGTCGGCAGCTGCTGGATGAGCGAGAAGGACTGAGAAGTGAAGCCTACCGACTGCGCCCTGCACCGTACCTGGGCGAGTGCTTGACGTTGTGCAGATGGTTGGTGGCGGCGAGGCGCGCCGAGCCGGCCTGCGCGCCGGCCAACATGGCCGCCAGCGCGGCCGCGCTCTCCGTCGGCAGCTGCTGGATGAGCGAGAAGGACTGAGAAGTGAAGCCTACCGACTGCGCCCTGCACCGTACCTGGGCGAGTGCTTGACGTTGTGCAGATGGTTGGTGGCGGCGAGGCGCGCCGAGCCGGCCTGCGCGCCGGCCAACATGGCCGCCAGCGCGGCCGCGCTCTCCGTCGGCAGCTGCTGGATCAGCGAGAAGGACTGAGAAGTGAAGCCTACCGACTGCGCCCTGCACCGTACCTGGGCGAGTGCTTGACGTTGTGCAGATGGTTGGTGGCGGCGAGGCGCGCCGAGCCGGCCTGCGCGCCGGCCAACATGGCCGCCAGCGCGGCCGCGCTCTCCGTCGGCAGCTGCTGGATCAGCGAGAAGGACTGAGAAGTGAAGCCTACCGACTGCGCCCTGCACCGTACCTGGGCGAGTGCTTGACGTTGTGCAGATGGTTGGTGGCGGCGAGGCGCGCCGAGCCGGCCTGCGCGCCGGCCAACATGGCCGCCAGCGCGGCCGCGCTCTCCGTCGGCAGCTGCTGGATCAGCGAGAAGGACTGAGAAGTGTCCGTGCTGGTTTCGTATAGGCGCATCTTGAGGAAAGACTCCAACTGCGAAAATATATAGTACAGATACAGATACAGATTTCTATTGTTAAAATTAATACATTTTACATGTCATAATTTTTTAAATTAGATCATTATTAAAATTAGATTTTTCATAACAATAACAATAGATGCTAAGTTATAAATAAATAAAAATATTAGGTACCTTTAGGGCCCTGTTCAATACGATGTTAGGATCAATGACCGCTACGCATGGATAATAAAAACTCATCGATTGCGTAATATGCCTGTTTTATTAGTAAGGATTTTAACTTTTTGATGAATATGGTGTTACTGTTCGATTCTTTTATGTCAGTCGGTAATGAGTTGTAAAGTGTTGGTCCCATGATGTGGAGTGACTTTCGTGATTTCGCGAGCCGGCATTTCGGAGTGAGCAGAACAGGCGACCTGCGGGCTGGGCCACTGCGGATAGGTGCACTAGATTTGTACATGTGTATGTTTGCTCTGACATAAGTACAGGCGGTCAGTATACAGGGTGTCCCTAAAACCAACGCCGAAATGAAGAGGGGTGATAGAACAGCTCATAAGCAACCATATTAAGTTAATTTGACCTTAATAAAAAGTTCATGGTTTTCGAGATATTTGCATTTAAAAAAAACTCGTGACTTTTGATGCCCTGCGTCAGTATGTCGATTGCCACCACTGCAAATTTAGGTATTTTTTAAATCTGTTTTTTGCAGGATGTTACTAAAAACATATCCTATCGAATGTAATTTCAATTTATTACAAATCATGATGCTTTGTCGGTAAAAATAATAAAAAAAACGAATTATAGCAATTTATTAAATTTAGCCAGCGGTTTTGATCGAGTTTCCTTTATAAAAAGTATTGTAAACTAACATGGCACACAACATAAAATGATAGTAAATTTATTGTACTTTTCAAAAAGGTACAGCATTTTCTAATTTACGCAGCAGTTTACGAGATATTGATATTTTACACCAAAAGGAGCTCATACTGCAGTTATTCCATAGTATGGTACCAGAGCCCCTACTAGGCTCAGAGTTTGAATTTTGAACAAAAAATCGATTTAAAGAATACTTTATTTAGAATAGGAACACAATTCAATTTTAGAATAAAAAAAAATGAAATGTTCATAGCGAACCTGGCAAATAACGTAAAAAGATAGCAAATTTAGAGTTGTTTTTAAAATGGTATTGAAGTGACTTAATTATTTAGCGGTTTATAAGATAATGCAAAAATAATACTGGTTGCCATTTTTATCTGTTAAGTGAATAAAAAAACTAAAAACATTAAAAAAATACGATACCTGTTTTATGTAACTAAATTAAATGTTCAAATTGTCCGCCATTGACTTGAATACAAGCTCGGCATCTTCTTAAAAATGCTCGACTGATGTGACGTGCACTTCTTGATACGTCGTTTTGGGCCTCTGCGTAAATGCGTTGTCTCAGCTCCGCTATACTGTTAATCGGTTCATTGTAAATCCAGAGGATTTAGGTCTGGAGATCGAGGAGGCCACAAAATGGGACCCAGACGGCCGATCCATTTCTATGGATAAGTTTGGTTTAAATGTAGTCGCACTTCGCGTGCATAATGTGCTGGACAGCCATCATTCTGCAGCCACATTGACCTCCGCGTAGCTAAAGGTACGTCGTCGAGAAGATTTGGCAACTCATTCTCTAAGAAATGCAGATAACTTGGACCATTCAGCGTTTCTGGTAATTCAAATGGGCCAATTATTTTCCCATCTAATATTCCAGTCCAGAGGTTCACTTTAAATTGGTACTGCGACCGATCTTCCCTCATTAAATGAGGATTTTCTAATGCATAACTGTGTAAATTGTGCATGTTCATAAATCCATCTCTCTTAAAAGTGCTTTCATCAGACCATAAAACCATATTTATGAAATTGGGATCCTCTCTGTGTTTTTGCAGCATTGTCTGGCAAAAACTGAACACGAAGTGGGTAATCACGGGGCAGCAACGCTTGAACACGTTGTATGTGGTATGGATGATATCCATATCGACGTAATATTCTATTGGCAACAGATTTTGATATCCCTAAATTACGTTCAATGTTCCGTGTCGAAGTGGATGGGTCGTTTTGAATCTCTTGTAAAACATCTTCATCGTAATCTCCTCTAGGTCTTCCCAATCCACCACGATTGCCAGGCAAAACGCCTTGTGAGTATGCGAGATGAACATTTCGAAATACTCGATGGTCCGGATGCCTTAAATTTGGATATCTTTCCCGATAGAGTCTAGCTGCAGCACAAGAGTTACCCTGACATTCCCCATAGACAAAATGCATGTTGGCATATTCTTGAGGAGTATAATTCTCTGGCATATTTGTAACAAACGCACTACAATTAATCTTAACAGAGCCAAAGTAAATCGAAGTTAAAATCAATAGGCAGAACTCGAGTCCAAGATGCACAAAGCAAAGTTAAATTGTACCAAAAATCCAAATCACAAGGCAAACACGAGTTCTATTGGTAAATTTATTTATTTATTTATTTAAACTTTATTGCACAAAACAAAAGTCAGTACAAATGGCGAACTTAATGCCTAATGGCATTCTCTACCAGTCAACCATAGGGCCAAACAGAGATGCTTCAAGTGGGTGCAGAGTTGAAAATTAATCATTCGTAAATCAAGTCTATTTAAGAAAATAAGAAACCAAACTAAATAAAGAACATCAAACGAATTGACGAAGTGTCCTAAAATTACAAAAATACTCTTTAATCAGAAAGCCGACTTGAATTCGAATTTCAAATTGTGTTCCAATTTCAAATTGTGTATTCTTTGAATCTATTTTTTGTTCGAAATTCAAACTCTGAGCCTAGTAGGGGCTCTGGTTCCATACTATGTAATAACTGCAGTATGAGCTCCTTTTAGTGTAAAATATCAATATCTCGTAAACTGCTGCGTAAATTAGAAAATGCTGTACCTTTTTGAAAACTACAATAAATTTACTATCTTTTTATGTTGAGTGCCATATTAGTTTACAATACTTTTTTTAAATGAAACTCGATCAAAACCGCTGGCTAAATTTAATAAATTGCTATAATTCGTTTTTTTTTATTATTTTTACCGACAAAGCATCATGATATGTAATAAATTGAAATTACATTCGATAGGATGTTTTTAGTGACATCCTGCAAAAAACAGATTTAAAAAATACCTAAATTTGCAGTGGTGGCAATCGACATACTGACGCAGGGCTTCAAAAGTCACGAGTTTTTTTAAAATGCAAATATCTCGAAAACCATGAACTTTTTATTAAGGTCAAATTAACTTAATATGGTTGCTTATGAGCTGTTCTATCACCCCTCTTCATTTTGGCGTTGGTTTTAGGGACACCCTGTATACATACATGGTAACGTTATTATTTTATGACGTTGGAAAAGAGATTGTGCAGGGTAGTCGGCGGGTTTGCTATCAATTATACGAAGGGCGCGCTTTTGCATTCTGAACAGTCTGTCACGATCAGCAGCTGTACCCCAAAGATCGACACCCTGAGAGAGTATCGAGTGGAAGTATCCATAGTAGGCGGTCTTTAGGTTCTCAACTAGTCGGACTACAATAACTCTTCCAAGCAAATGAACTGCCAAACACATAAACTAAGTATGACTATGTTTTGTATTTGACACAGATAGATGTCAAGTTGTTGGCCGGTTAGAGTACACAATCTTAGTATGTACTTGCATATTTTTGATAACATAAACATATTTATTTGATCATCCTGAAAAATGCAGTTTAAAGACTAAGGATAAAACACAAGAATCAAGACTAATTAGTGCCCTATCTTCAGTGTTGTCATATACCGATTAACAGATAAAAACTAATTGCTGGGGCAAAGACACTCTAGCCAGACCAATCCCGCCATACACACAACGTTTTTCATCACATTTGGGAGGAAATAAAAAATACATATGACAAAAATTAATGAATTGCAAACCAACTTTATCCGTTTTTTTAGGGTTCCGTACCCAAAGGGTAGATTTAGATTAGATTTAGATTAGATTTATTTATTTCATAATATAAAATGTCAGTATAAATTACGCTAAGACAATTTACATGCATTTATACTATGATCGTCATAAAGATAAAAATGAGATAATATAATAATAGTCAAAAACATAACAATTGATTGTAACAAAAGATATTTACATGTCATAATCATAATGCAGCTAAATGTGGTTACAATATAAGAATATCTCCTTAAGGGATTGTCTAAAACTCTAAAAAATACCAACTACCAGCAATATTTATACACGGTGCTAAATACAAACATTATTATTATTATATATTACTATGTCAAATAATTTGAAATTAAATATGTCAAAGGTGTCTCCTTGGAGGATTGTCAACAATGTACTACAAGAAACCAAAACAATATAAAATGAAATATAAATTATTTATCCATGTACTCATTTACTGAGTACATGGATAATCCAATAAAAAGTTTCTCAATTGATGTTTGAACTTCTCGTCTGACGCTTCGGTTCGCAACTCGTCGGGTAGATGTTCATAGAACGTTGGGCCGATGACGCGTGGGTTTTTTTTTGCCAGTGCCATGCGACGCGGGACTGTCCTAAGTCTCCCCGTAGAACGTATTAGTTTGCCCGGTAAAAACGGGATCCTATTACTGAGACTTCGCTGTCCGTCCGTCCGTCCGTCCGTCCGTCCGTCCGTCCGTCCGTCCGTCCGTCTGTCACCAGGCTGTATCTCAAGAACGGTGATAGCTAGACAGTTGAAATTTTCACAGATGATGTATTTCCATTGCCGCTATAACAACAGATACTAAAAATAAAATAAAATAAATATTTAAGGGGGGCTCCCATACAACAAACTTGTTATAGATTATATATATATATATAGGTACGGAACCCTTCATGCGCGAGTCGGACTCGCACTTGCCCAATTTTTTTTTACTTTGGCATGACATTTGTCAAGTGCGAACTAACCTCGACCAGCTGGTCCATGACCTGGTTCCGGGTGCTGGGGTTGTCGAGCAGCGTGAGCGCGTCGCGGCCGCGCGCCGTGCCGCCGGCCACGCCCGCCGCCTCCACCACGATACCCGACTCCTCCAGCCCCACGGCCGCTAGCTCTGCTGATAAATCCTGATGGGACAAGCGACGAGATTCTTAAAGTGGTAAGACACCCAGAAGTTACGTCGCACGTCGCCGAACTAACGTGTTTATGATTATTTTATATTATTGTGTTATTTGACATGTATGCTAGTTTTAAGGTATTTATCTATAGGCCACAGTTGCCTGAAAATAAATAAATGATGATGATGATGATGATGATGATAAACTGGTAGTTTTTTATTATCAGTTTCCATCTTTGGACTGATATTATTTTGGGCGGAATTATCATTAACAAATACAAAAGAAGTGCATACTGATGCACTTCTTTTTTGCACGTTTTTAGAGTTCCGTAACCAAAGGGTAAAAAACAGGACCATATTACTAAGACTCCGCTGTCCGTCCGTCTATCTGTCTATCTTTCCGTCTGTCACCAGGCTGTATCTCATGAACCGCGATAGTTAGACAGTTGAAATGCTCACAGATGATGTATTTCTATTGCCGCTATAACAACAAATATTAAAAAAACAGAATAAAATAAACATTTAAGGGGGCTCCCATACAACAAACGTGATCGATTACGTTAGCTTTGCGCCTCATTTGTATTCGGCGCCATACATACCAGGTGCAAACTTAACCCGGCCAGTTAAGATGGGATAAGTATTTGTACGGAACCCTCGGTGCGCGAGTCAGACTCACACTTGGCCGGTTTTTACCAGTCAAGCCTGCTGTCATACTGATAGCACATGAGTTAGTCCAAAAGCTCTGCACCTAGTCTCATCTGGTTATATCAAACGGAATTTAGGGAATGAATCGGAAATCCGCCAAATTGCAAAAGATTAACTAACCAAGTCAATAGCGGGAGCGCTGTCGATGTTGCCCCAGTCGATCTCTCCCGTGTCCCCCTCACCGAAGTCTATCGCGGCCGATGCTTCCACGGAACCGAAGTCTATTCCCCCACCGTCACCAAAGTCAATCTGAAAGTCAAATAAATAATAAATAAATATTAAGGGAGGATCTTACACAAATCGACCTAGTCCCAAATTAAGCAAATCTTGTACTATGGGTACTAGAGGACGATATACATAATAGATAAATAATAAATACATATATAGATAACATCCATGACCCATGCAGGAACAGATATTCGAGTTCATCAGACAAATTTTCTCTGGTCAGGATCCGAACCCGGGACCGCCGGCTCAGTAGGCAGGTGTCCTACAAACTGCGTCAACCGCGTTGTCAACAAATATGTACATTTATTTATTCATCAAAAACAGCGAAACTATCTTGATCGCGCCGATCACTTAGCAGTCTTAGGGCCAAAACACGATTACAAGACACGACATCGCATAGTCGTACGACGCGACATTGTGCCACGATGCGACGTCGTGTCGTGGAAATGCATAAATCCAAAATGAACTTTATCTTCATGTGACAGAATGCAAAATTAAAATTCATTTTACAATCTGACGACGTCGCATCGTGGCACGATGTCACGTTGCCGTGGTTCACCACAAACTACAGCAGAGTAAGCGCCTCCGGTGCTTTATCGCGACATGCCTTGTGAGAGATGACAGTTGTATTCTATTAACATACCTTGTCCCCAACGCCCTGATCCTCGTCGTCCAGCTCGATGAGCACAGGGTCGGGCTCCACGGCCAGCGGTGGCTCCCCGTAGCTCCACTCGTAGACTGTCACGTTGCCGTGGTTCACCACGAACTGCAGCAGAGGCAGCACCTCCGGGGCTTTGTCGCCAAGGACGTATTTTGTGAAGGACGAATACAGGTCAATACCAGGTTGGACAGGTTTAAGGGAGTTGCCGATCTGCAATGTTAAAAAGTATATCTAGATTCTGGTACTCATAAATGGTAAAAAAAATATTTCAAAAGGAATGTGAAGACTATTCTTACAAAACAAACTGACTCTTGTACACTTGGATGTACTCATTTTAAACCTACCATAAAATTACATAAATAAAAATGTGAACATAAGCATGGACCCTGCAGAGGGGATGGACAGATCAAATAAAAGCTGCAATAAATGGCTCATCATCACTACACTAATGCAAGAGGAAGGCGGCTACAGGGAAGAATGGCGGTATGTTGTTAAGCTTGCCACCTCAGAAATGATGACCACTACCAGTCGACCACTCTGCCAAGAATGAAACTGATAAAGAAAATAACATTACATATTGAAGACATTTTTATAACAAAATACCTTGACTTTTAGGCATTCTAAGCATGATGAATTGTGATATGAATATCTATTCTTAACAAAATTTTAGCTAATGAAACGGTACATACATCTTCATATATCTCAGGCAGTTCCTTGAGCCTCTCCACAAGTTCTCTCTTGATCTTGTCTCCCTGGATGCCGAGCTGACGGCACTGAGCCAAGAACTCTGACTTCATTGAAGCCTCGTTCTTGAGGCAGTCGGCATGTTTCTTTTCATATTCCTGTAAAGCAAATACATATATGATGATTCACATTGAAGCTGATATATGCATATTGCTTATTATATATGGAAAGAAATCAGTACACTTAAAACGTATAAACCCTAAATGTCGTAAAATATAAAATAAACCCATACTTGGTGCTATTAAAAATAGTCAAAAAATCTGTTTAAATAAAAAATACAAAAAGATGGTCTAAAGAGATATACATCTCTTTAGACCATCTTTTTGTATTTTTTATTTATATAGTGAAATATATAGCCAAATATACATATTGAAAGTAAGGGTAAGCATTATTATTATTATACATTTAGGACAAAGTAAGAAGTAGAAGTATTTGCAAGTAGAATTATTCAAGAATTCACTTGAAAATTAGAAATTATCTCCATAGAATCCACTTTCCTTAAGTTTCAATGACAAAAGTGACAGAGTAATTTAGAATCTACAAACCAAATTTTCTTTTTTTTATGTTTATTTGCAAAAAAAATCTTATTACAATATAATATGAACTAGATATTATATATTTAATATATTATATATTTAGCGTCACAATAATTTTTAAAAAAATCTTTCAAATAATGTCTAGCAGTATACTAGTACTTTGCAAATTAAAGTGTCCTAACAGAATATAAATATTACTTACTAAATTACTCTTCATTCTGATACCCCCAAAATATCTAAGGACACTCACCACTTGTAGCTGCTCCTCTTTAGTAATCTGCTTTTTCAAACTGGGGATCTCATAATTAATATTCCTAACCAGCATCTGTGAGGCTTCTGCCAAATAGAGGTTTTCTTTTTCATAACTCTTCACCACATCCTGCCAGTCCTTCATTCTCTGAGACCCATACCTTCCAAAGAGGTTTTTAGTGTCAGCTTCAGTTTCTTTTAAAATCTCTATGATTTTTAGGCAGTGGAAATAGTTGATGTAGCTCCCTGAGAGCAATGCAGCGATGTCCTGGTGAGCGGGCATGTCTTGTATGGCATTGTTTATTTTTTCTCTAACCGCTATTATGCTTTTCTGCCATTCCTTGTTCACGTGTCGACGACTGACCAGCCAGTCTTGGAGTTTGCCTATATTTATATCGATGGGTATATTGCTTTCCTAAAAATATTACAAATGTTATTAAGTGAAAGGGATTTTTAAAGTGATATCGAAGGTATTGTTTACTTACGTCCATATTAATGCTTCTTATTTTTCTTCATGGAATAAATAAAATATACGAAATTCAATCCGAAATCCGTGTTATTGTGTGTGACATGTGTGTGACGGTGACGTTTTGAAGTTCGTGACGTGACGTGTCAACAAAGTTTTGACATTTTGAACAGTCTTACCATGGTCGAATTTTTTAGCATGTTTTTAGCACTATTAGTCTCATTGAAAAAAAAATAAGTTAGTCAGTCAATTAATGTATTTTAAAAGTAGTGTTTCTTAACATGAATGTAATATATTATTTAGTGTTTAGTTTAGTATACACATTGAGTAGAATTTGATAACACGGATGCACACTAGCATGAGTTCTTATCAAGTTTGTGATATTTATTGCGTCCCCGACTCGATAGATAGAATAGATAAGTCTCAAGTAGTTTCCCGTCAAGGTAGCATTAGTTTTGCATAACAAACACATAATAAGATTTGTATAATATCAATGTGGACGCATTGTAACATAATAAAAGTGTACTTATAAAGTAACACAGCCATTCTTTGGCAAATACCATGGATTTTAGTAAGAATACTGAAAATTCGTAAGTAATACTTTATGTTTCTTATTACGTATTAAATTATAAGGAATAATTATTTTTATCAACATCGAAAAACCTAGATATTAGTATTTTCTATCTGTATAGTATTTTATACTTAAGATGATAAAGTATTTATTTGAAACCCTAGAACCAAAGAACCAACAACAATATTTTTTACAAAAACAAATGGAATCGAAGTAACGCATGAAAACGTTAAATTCGAATAATATGAAATATTGACAATTTAATTACACAAAAGCGATATAAACTAAATTTAATTGTCATTAATTATTTTTAGCCATTTTTTAGCCTAATTTCTAAACTATGCCTTGAATAGCTAATTTGACAGTGATTTGACAGTTCATTGTTGATATTACGATTACTTTCTGTGATTGCATGTTTTATCGTGCGTTTGTTTGGAAATTATTCACTTATTAGGTAAATTCTCATTAGATAACAAATTGCGAATTTCTTTTCACACGATTAGAGTTTAATACGTAGAATTTTTCCAGTAATAATTCACCAGGCCCGTCATCAAAGAACGACGATAGCGTAATTTCGGTAGACGTCTCGAGCGATGTACTCGTCGATTCAGTAACAGAAGTACCACCAGACTTAATCATGTAAGATATTGTTGTATTGTTTAAGCATTTAAAAATTATGTCCAGACTTCGAATACCACTTGCATGTCGAACTTGTCTTGTTTTCCTTGGGAATTAAATTTGAATGTTTTTATTGACTTTTGCGCGCTATTGAATTCAATGAATTTTGGACTCTTTTGTCTTTTTTTGTTTCCTTCACCGGCCATAACAATAAATGATTAAACATTTATTTTAAAGTATGAAATAAAAACAAATTTCACATAATCATTGAAAACCTTGTGTGACATCAAAACCGGTTCTACAGTGTATAGCTCCACACTGTAGAACCTGTAGTTTTTTTAGGCTATTAGCAGATAGTGATGGCCATTTATCTGTTATGATTGATTTAATTAATTGCTAATTCTTTTAGGTCTGCCGAGGGCAATAGTGAGAATGGAGAGGACCCAACAAGACTGACACTAGCATATGAAAGACTGTATGAGATCCCACGCACTTTAGTGGAAAGGTTTGCAGACCATGTCAGGCACCTGGATATCAGCCACAATAAAATCACGTAAGCATACTATATAAAAAATTTGACCTCTTGAGTGCCAAAGGAGGCTATTCACTTTGACGGAAAGCTGTGCCCAGACGCCAAGACATCATTTGCCACTATACAATGCCATATACTATCTGCTGTCAGCTTGGCATGTGGGACACAGTTTTCCGTTGACAAGCTCAGCGGGCAAAGGGATAAATAACAATGTGCAAATATCTGCAAATCGCAATTTGGGCGATCACATTTGCCATGCAATAGATAAATGATAAAAAGATAACTTTCTGACAAGCATGTAAACATGAGTGATACATGCTTTATCATTAATTTAGTGCATCATATCATATATACAACCATAGACATGTTTGATTTATAACCATACATTATGATTTAGATGAAAAAAATTCACTAAAAAAGTGGTCCTCCTTTAGCTTATTTATACTGTGACCCTAAAAACTCAAAATGTAATGTTTATTTAGTATAACTCCAGGTACACCGAAGTGAAAACTGTATTTGTCTATTCATTATGATTCTGCCTTCTATGCTGTTTGTATTATATCAATTTAATGACTCAGCTGATTGAATGACAACGCAGTTGTCTAATAATACCTTTAATTAGTAGGTCTGCGCAGTTGTCTAATAATACCTTTAATTAGTAGGTCTGCAATTGAAATAACATTTTAGAAGCTTAGAAAAGTATTTTTGTTATTGTATAGGAATTTGGACCCCCTGGTACACTTCAAGCACCTCACGTCGTTGATAGCCGATGACAACCCCATCACTGAGACCTGCGTGTTGCCACCCCTGCCCAAACTTCAGCTATTATGGTAAGGATCACAATGACCAGATATTGGTACTTTTACTTTACGATGATATCACTATATGATGGCCATTTGTATGGAACGTTTTCAGCGCTCAGTAGGATTGCCACAATATAGGGTCATTTTCTGACTTTTAGAGCCGTCTAAGTGCAATTGGTCCCAATAAAAATAACATCGATTGACATCGTAATAAAATCCGCCGTCGCCGCTGTCTCTCGCAACAGAAGTTGTGAGTTGGCCGTAAGCTTCTGAACGCCCCAGTTGTCATATCACAACGCCGGAAAATTGTGCGACAAAAGATGCGTACGGGTTTGAGGCGGCCTCGGGTTGAGACACGCACGGCTCGCCCAAAGAGTAAACTAATATATATATATGAAGGGCTCGCCCATTTGCTCAAATGCGTACGCGCTACACGCGCCGTGCGCGAGTAGCTCGCGGTGAGCCGGCCGGAGGCGATCTTTTGTGTGTGCCGTGCCTCTTTGGATTTGGACGTATATCCGAGCGGCGCGCACGAACACGTTCTGACTTGTCATACGGCGCCTTACTAATTTGACTACGTTTGCTGGTGATCACGATTTATATATTAACTGTTCCATCCACCACCGAGGTATTTTATTTCTTTTTTTTTGTTTATTATTCGATGAATTATAATATCGTGTAGCTGGTATGGCGTCTGACGCCATTCTGTGCGACGTGCGACGCACAAAGTCGGTTCGCAGCGAGCGGTGTTGCCTCAGCCGAGTATAAAATTTGCAAAAGTTTTGCTCGCGAGCAGCTCGGCGCTCAGGGCGAGCATGCCTTGGACTGAGCCGCTCAAATGCATACGCACCTGGACGCCAAAGTGGCCTAGCAAAATTTCAATGATCAAAAACATTTTAATTCAAACCACTACAAGTGTTTTTCAATCCCTGATAATTTTGGAGCACTTGTTTATTTTTTGAGTTTTCTATTGTTTGACCGAAATGTATATGCAATAATATTGATTTGCTCGAATTTCACTTACCCGAATTACATTTGCCCGAATGTTTCGTTTCCTAGAAAAGTCATTTGACATACTCTTGTATTCCAGAATATTATATGCCATAATGATACGGATGCCATAAGTATTGTTTTCCATAGTATTAAGTGCCTTAATATTGTTTGATAGAATATTTAAGCGCCATACTAAATGTCGTATGTCCTTTTATCGTAGTTCTTCTAAAACTGTAAATTAGGTTAGGATTTGTATTTTGAAGCAAACATTCTGACGCTCCGCTCACTTCGCTCGCTCCGCTATACGGGTCACAACACAAACCTAACCTAACCTATAGTTTTTGGTTTTAGATCCATGTACTATTTGGTAGCAGTTCTTCTAAAACTAGGTTAGATTGGGTTTGTATTTTGACGCTCTATACGGGGTCATAAAACAAACCTAACCTAACCTACAGATTTCTGTTTTCGACCTATGTTCCATTTGGATGGCATATAACATTATAGCATGTGATAATTATGGATTACAATCTTTATGGAAAATGTGATTATTGGAATGAATATTGTGGGAAACAAAGATTCTGGCATAGGATTAATATGGTAAATAATAATGATTATGGGAAACATAATTATAAGAAACAAGTTTCATACTATTGAATATTATGGCAGACGAAATTCGGGCATATGAAATTCTGGCAAGTGAAGGTATACCATTTTTTTGCTGTCGCGTCAGGGACACGGTCAATTGTTTCACCGCTTGGCGTTGAAGAGATTTATTTATGGTGATGAATCCAAATAGGTCAGTAGGGATAAAATTACAACTATGAGAGATAGGGAAATCTGTTCTTAGGAACCATGGCGTCGATTTTAGATTTAATAGAAATTGCATTTTTTTTATATACCTAGCTCATACAAAACCGGGAATTGAACCTGGTTAAAATTTTGTAAGTAATCGCATGTCGTATTGTAACATTCTTTGCAGCGATTTTGATCGGGTTATTTATGAAATTATGTATGGGATTTATAAAAAAATAATAATGCAGTTTTTATTAAATCTAAAATCGACACCATGGTTCGTAAGAACAGATTTCCCTATCTCTTATAGTGTGTGACTGCTCCCTCTTCCTACTGCCCCATTTGGATTGATCACCCGCCACTCGGTTCAGGGTGAACTACTGCAAGATCGCGTCCCTGTACCCGTGGGTGGCGAAGCTGAAGGAGTCGTGCCCCGACCTGCAGTTCCTGTGCCTCATGGGCAACCCCGCGGCGCCCAGCTACCTCAACGGGGGGAACTTCTACGACTACCTGCAGTACAGGTAACGGTAACTCCTTGTCAACATTTACTACATCCATACTATCCATATCCATACTAATATTATAAATGCGAAAGTGTGTCTGTCTGTATGTCTGTCTGTCTGTCTGTTACCTCTTCACGCTTAAACCGCTGAACCGATTTAGATGAAATTTGGTATATAGATAGTTTCAGTCCCGGGGAAGGACATAGGATACTTTTCATCCCGAATAAATGTAGTGTTCCCGTGGGATGAGCGGGTAACACCGCGGGGCACAGCTAGTATTATAAATGCGAAAGTGTGTCTGTCTGTCTGTCTGTTACCTCTTCACGCTTAAACCGCTGAATCGATTTTAATGAAATTTGGCATGGAGATAGTTTAAGATCCGAGGAAGGACATAGGATAGTTTTCATCCTGAAAATTATCCCTAAAAAGATTGAAAAGTGAGTAAGTAATTCATGATGACATTGATGACCCTGTAGAAAATGTAATGATTAAACCAAAAGCATTACATTTGCTTAGGCGCTCTTTTATTAATTAAGGTAATTAGGTGGATATCACGTGGATATCTATCGTGTTGTACGAGGTTGCTTCCATACTTCCAAGTTCCACGTGGACGTAGTTGCGGGCAAAAGCTAGTTTCATATATATTCCTAACAGGTGGAATAGAGATTGACAGAGCTTTGCGTAGTGTATCTCCTAAAAATCATTTTTTTCTGTCATCATCATCGCCATCATATCAGCCGTTAGACGTCCACTGCTGGACAAAGGCCTCCCCCAAAGTTCTCCACGACGATCGATCTTGCGCCGCCCTCATCTAATTTCTGCCCGCGATCCTAACCAGGTCGTCGATCCACCTTGTTCGGGGCCTTCCCACGCTGCGTCTTTCGATCTGCGGTCGCCACTCAAGAACCTTTCTAACCCAACGTTATCTATTCTACGAGCAATGCGCCCCGCCCACTGCCACTTAATTTTGGCGACAGTCTGAGCTATATCTACAACCTTGGTTCTCTTGTGTATCTCATCATTTCCGATTCGATCGGAAGGAAACTCCGATCATAGCTCGTTACATTGCCCTTTGAGTAACTTTGAGCTTTCTTATGAGGCTCATTGTACGCTTACACGTTTCAGTACCGTATGTCATCACATTTCGTCTATCGTTTGACATGATGATACGTTGTTTGGACTCAAATCATGGTCTTGCCCTATTGGCCTTATGATCGCAGAAAGCTATCGGAAATCTATTTATTTTGTTTACAATATTTATCTTATTAAAGAGCACTCAATTAATACACATTATCACCATATAATAATTTTTCCCATTATGTGATGATTTGTGCGGTGTTCATTAGGAGGTTAATTAGCTTGCCCTTTCGTCTGACCCGTCCTGAACGATAACAGCTCGAAGCATACATATCTAGTGTCTGATTGATGTTCCTAATAAACTTCACTTAAGCGGTACATAAGGCCCTTTTACGATGGAAAGCAACGGACAAAATGGAATGAAATAAACAGCAATCGTGGAATTTGAATATGGAATATGCACTGATTGTCTGATTGAAGCCTACTTCCTGACCTAACCTGTTAGTAAACAATCTCTATTCATACGACATCGCTCACAGGATTGCAAGGTTGAAGTGAGAATGGGCGGACCAAGTAGCCCGGAGAACGGGTGGCCGTTGGGGCAGCTAAGTCTTGGAATGTCGACTACGTTTAGGAAAGCGCAGCCTGGGCCGGCCCGCGATCATGTGAACGGATGACCTCGTTAGGGTCGCAGGGAGTCGCACAGGATCACACCTTGTGGTGAGCTATAGGGGAGGCCTATGACCAGCAGTGGACGTCTGTGGCTGATAGATAATCTCTATAGATACCTACATATTGAGTGTTGGATTAATTTTAAATCAATAATTGTTTAGTTTGATCTATTCTCGTACATATTATTTACAGATATAAATGTTGCTTTCCAGACTGTTCGTGATATCCCAATTCCCGTCCCTGAACCACTTGGACGACCGCAAGGTGACAGAAGACCAGAAGACAGAGGCCCAACGCCTCTACAAGCGGCCCTTCTTCGAGAGGATGGTCAAGCCCAACTCCGGCGGCATCGCGCAGCTCATGCAGCACTCGGTGAGGTGGAGCTCGGTTCAGAACAAGATCAGCTCGCTCTGGGGCAACAAGCCGGATAATAGGAATCTTTTGATATAAGCACATTAGTTAGTTAAGTTTCTGGGGATGGCGGTGCCGTCACATAGCGGCCGTCTCCATACTTCGTATAAGGACGAAGTAAGTACTTCAGTCGCGCTGAGAAGTCGAGCTTTTCCGCAAGTCGACATCCAACGGCCTATTTTGCGTGAAAAGGGGATAGGGCTACTCCAACCACCCCAACTCCTCCACGAACCTCAGCAAAGACTTTATATTGCTTGTGGCTTCGTGTACGGTACTTGGAGATCCTAGGTACTTCGTCCTGTATGCTTCTACCTGTTTGCAATCTAGTCACAGACAACCCCCACTAGACGGAGCATGTAAGGCGACCCGCGCGCACCAAGGATATGGTACGGCAGAACATTAAAGTATCAACACGGCGGCCACCGTTTAGTTGCGTCCAAGTTTATGATCCATGCGTACGTCAACGAAAAAAGAAATTAAATAAATAACATGGTAAATTGTAGTGTTAAGTGGTGTAGAGAGACCTCATAAACATGGACGCAACTAAACGGTGGCCGCCGTGTTCATACTTTAATGTTCTGCCGTACCATATCGTTGGTGCGCGCGGGTCACCTTACATGCTCCGTCTAGTGGGGGTTGTCTGTGAATCTAGTAGAATATGTCTGGTGGTTTCTTCTGCCTCCATGCATGCTTGCATAAAGGGCTGTCTGCTATACCTAATATAAGCACATGTTTAAGAGGTTAGTTTGGCCCAACTACGAAGGCATCGCACTTTCATTGTCTAGTTTGGAGAGCCGGAGCACTGCGGAACAAAACAGGATTATAGGAATCATTGACACAAGCCACGGCCGGGTCCCCAAGGGTGGAGTTTGGAGTCCCCAGTCAACATTTAAAGCCCATAAATGGTGCCGAACACATTTATTTGAAGACAAAAAAGAAGAGAGAGCACCGCATCAAATTTTTTGTGCGTTTGATATTAGTAGGCAGGCACATCTAGTCGTTTGCCCACTATATACATATACATAGCTGTGCCCCGCGGTGTTACCCGCTCATCCCAAGGGAACACTAAATTTAATGGGGATGAAAGTATCCTATGACCTTCCCTGGGACTCAAACTATCTCTATATCAAATGTCATCTAAATGGGTTCACCGGTTTAAACGTGAAGAGGTAACAGACAGACAGACAGACACATTTTCGCATTTATAATATTAGTATGGATGACAACTTAAATTATTTCTCACACAAGTTACTGTTGGAATGCAGTGTATACTGAGATGGTCCTAAAAGTGTAGCTTCTTATTTTATAAATGACGCAATTGTAAAAGTTTACTTATTACGAGATGAGGGATTTTCTAATGTTCAGAAGTGCCAACTGAATCTAGACTGCAGCATCAAAAACCGCCATTTTAGAATCATGTTAGCGTTACCAACGTCCTCATACCGTTACCCCTATGGTAACGGTATGAGGACCAGCGGTCGATAACCAGCGGCCCTTTGACTGTTTTGTAAATAAAGGGCATTTGTGACAGTGTTTAGTAAATGGCTCGTCCAGGAATAATGATCGTTTATGGGATCAGAAAAATATCACGAATGATCATGCATGACGGGGGGGGGTCTGAGAAGACGTCACATGTAATTTTTCTACACATCGGAAAAGCAAATAATAACAACAGAATTACTCAGCAATTCTGTTATAATCCGCTCTAAACGTAATTACCCAAACAAATGATATACGACTTACTCAGCGTCCCAAAGATAGTCTAAGTCAAAAGTAGGCCGATCACATGAGGAGCCTTCAGGCTCCAGTGTTTGGGGTTTCACAGAAACGAAATTGGTTTGCATCTTTGTACCAGTAACCTGTCAACGCGTCCTTATGGAAATCCAATGGGACCTTTTACTAAACACTAACATTTCATGATAATTTAGAACAGTAAGTGCGGTTCTTCCCGAAGCCGATTCCGACTGGTCCGCATAAAATGTTGCTGCCCACTGCCATTGGCGGTTAGTGAATAATGAATAGACTTGTAAATGTTCTAAAATTCCAAAAAGCAATAACTGCCATTTATGGAGTTGATTGAGGTAGAGTGTTTCGTCCCTGATTTTATGGAAAATCCAAATTTTGTAGTATTTTATAACCTAAGATGAATAATGTGAGCGCGGGCTAAAATACCTTTTATTTGTAAGGGTTTATAGACAAACCTTTCATCGAATTTTCATTTCATAGAAAGTTAATTTCATCGAAGACATTTTTTTTTATGAAACCACAAAATATTTTTGAATGTGATGCAAACCTTATCTAACCTAATTTACTCTTTAGGTCGACATTTATTTTTCTAAATTTCCGAAAAATGTATGACTTACGGAGAAAAAATTGTATTCAGTGAAGTGTTTGTTTAAATAAGTGGATTCAGGTCTGTTGAGTGTATGCAATAAAGACATGGCTCGACTGAAACTAATGTGTAAAAGTAACCAATGCTATATGATTTACGGCACGTTTGAGACCTAGACTTGACTAGTACCTAGCAAAAGTTTCGTATAACTTCCAATAAAATAAACCGACAAAAAACACAAAACAAATTTTAATGAAAGCCCTACTTTAAGGGGGTTAAACTTTGAAATTGGTCTCTTTTTCTCATTCTTTCTAAGGGTGCTCCTCACGCGAGTAGGTATTCGCCTGTAATATAACAAAAAACAAATGAGATTTTCATATCATTTTTGTAACATTACAGGCGAATTCTAACGTTTTACTTTTTTATTATTTAAGTACTATGGTTACCTATCATAAACTCGAAAATTGTAATTCCGAATATTAAAATCCCGAAAACGTTTCGATTTTTTTCATTTGCCCGAAATTTTGTTTGCCCGAAATTTAATTTCCCATATTATTATTTTCCCAATTTTCATTTCGTCGCAATTTTGTTTCGCATATGATTCAAATCGACACTTATTAAAATTCCGAAGTATCATTTGTCAACTACTTTTTATGCCGAAAAGTATTAAGTCCGAAATATTATTATCCCGCTGTATCAAAAAATCGAAATTATAGGATATTGGAGCAAATCATAAATGCATCGGTTTGCCATTTTAATTGGGTAGACGTCGATATAAATTGCTTAACCCGTAGTGTGGGTATGTAAATAAATTATATTTTATGAACATAGTCATGTCATTTGCTTATGGATTTTAGTGAGAAGTTACTATCTCGGCGTTTGCTTATACAAAATGGCACATAAATACGGAGAGCTATTTAAATCTAATAAGGGAGGATTAAAATCGTGGATATAAATCGAAATTAAATAAATAAATAATAAATACCTTAACGTCGGGTTATTTTAGCCCTGGGGGGTATCATTACCCACCCATTAAACCCAACTTTATTTAATAAGTAAATTCTGTTAAACTACGTCTTATGACGAATCCACTCATTAGTGTTCGCCGGCGCTGTTTTTATAATGGTTTTCTAAATTATTTATTGGATTACAATGGGTGGACAATGACCTCCAGAGCTCCAGTTCGGTTCGGTCGCAGTTCTAACCTAACCTAACCCACTAAGTTCGGTTCTAACCTAACCTAATTTACTGGCAGCAGTTCGGTGCTGTTGTGGTCGCAGTTCTAACCTAACCTAACCCATTAAGTTCGGTTCTAACCTAATCTACTTTACAGGCAGCAGTTCGGTTCTGTTGTGGTCGCAGTTCTAACCTAACCTAATCTACTTTACAGGCAGCAGTTTGGTTCTGTTGTGGTCGCAGTTCTAACGTAACCTAACCTATTAAGTTGGGTTATAACCTAACCTACATTACTGGCAGCAGTTCGGTTCTGTTGTGGTCGCAGTTCTAACCTAACCTAACCCATTAAGGTCGGTTTTAAACTAAACTACTTTAGTGTCAGCAGTTCGGTTCTGTTGTGGTTGCAGTTCTAACCTAACCTAACCCATTTTACTGGTATCAGTTTAGTTAATAATCGCCTAATCTAACCTAAACCTAAACTAGTTTCCTAGCACCCGTCTGTTCCATAGACTATGTCTTTATGCCATAATAAATTGGTCGATATTAATGTTCTGCCATATAAAATTATGTGAAATAAAACTCGGTGATACTAGTGTTCTGCCATTTAAAATTATGCTAAATTAATAGTATGCTAACTGACAATTATGATACATATATGATTATGCTAAAGAATCATTCGGCTAAAAATGTTTCGGTGATAGCTGCTATGCGAAATGTATTTCGGGGAATCGATATTATGCAAGATAAAGGGAACCCTCGATATAGACCTGCGCGGCACGCCCGCTTCGCTCGCTCGTTAGGGTCGCAGTTCAACCTAACACTCCTCCTCGCTTCGCTCGTCGTCGTACCTAACCTAAGCCAAGTCGGACATGCTTAAGAACTAGATTAATGGGTTACGTATCGTTATCAAATATCTAATGTTTAAACTCGTTATAGAACTGCGCGGCTTCGCTCGCTCGTTAGGGTCGCAGTTCAACCTAACACTCCTCCTCGCTTCGCTCGTCATCGTACCTAACCTAAGCCAAGTCGGACCTGCCTGAGAACTAGATTAATGGGTCTTTAATCGTGACGGTAAAATGATATTAGGGAAAATGAGATTTCGATTTTACGTAGCATCGGAATTATGAAAAGTTGGTTAACAAAGCAGTTGTCAAATAATAAAGTTGGCAATCGTTCTTCTGGTTATCGAGTTTCGGGAAAACGTTAAACAAAGTATATGGATTATAAGAATTCGATTAACCGTTTTCGGACAAGTGAAAATCGGACAAGTGTGTTTCGGAACATCGATAGGTTACCAAGTACTATACATTATTTATTAATGGATAAAACTGACACCTAAGTTTAGAAAAGAAATTCCACCACATGTCGTCAAAAACGTTTTAATAGTGCGATGTTGTTGCCAAAGCTAAGCTAAGCTTGGTTGTTGTTGGTAATTTCGCGCCGCTCACTAATTTTTAAATGAGGATTCGTCTTTCTATAATAACCATTATTAATCTTAACTCTTAGTAAAGTGTTCAGATAGACATATTTTAATTTAATTCGTGACATAACATAGTATCTTGTTGTTGCCAATCCATGAGGATTTGCAGAAAAAGCTTAAATAATGGTCCAAATATTATGACTAAAAACTTAAAAGGGACAATAGGTACCCCAACCTAAAATCGTCCAAGTTCTTGATAGTTATATACTTATATATGATATAGAATTGATGAGTCATGTATTAAACTGTCATTCGTGATGCAAAATACACGACAGTTCGATAAGTTATCACTTATCGTACAAGTTCGACACATGTACCTTATCGTCAAGCATGCTGATAGTGATAAGATAGCACTACCAAATGCTGATGGAAATCTTGCTATATATGTATGTATCTATAAATACGCTCTCTAGATTTGACGCATTTTATGTGAATATTGTTCAATTCACTGGGGAAACGTGCATTTTTGTGGGTTAAAAAGTAGTCTTAGTGTCATAATCGTACTCATAAAGTCAGTCACCAAATAACACATTATACATTTATAAAACATGTAATGTCTAATTTTTTTACAATAATACGTAACTGTCTTTCGTCTATTTCTTCGTAAGTGTTACTATTAGGTTAAATAAGACAAAGTTTTTACAAACCACAATGTTTATATTAGGGTCATTGTCAGTTCAAAAAACAAAAGTCGTCTCTTCGGTGGCCAATAGTTAACAGCGTATCTGCATAGAAGTTATGTTTTTAATACGCAAGCCCATAGAAAGGGAAACGTCATTTATGCTACTATAATTTTGTTTGGAAAACTAGGCCTAAAGTCCTTAACTTTGTAAGTGTCCACCGAAAAGACGCGAAACTAAATCTGGCAATGACCCATTAAGCAATTGATACAATACGATACAAAGATCAAAGCTCAAAGAAAAATTGCAATGCGTAACCTGGTGGAAGACACTGGGAATCGAACCCGGCACCTCTGGATTGCCATTCCATTTTTGTATCAATGGGTTATATATCACATAACTAAAATACCTACTTTACAAAACCTGTTTCACGATTCTAAATTGGTATTTCATAATGTAATATTATTGGTATTTTTTTAGAATGAGCTCATTAGCTTATTAAAAAAGATACCTACATCTGCGGGGCTAGTGTATTTAGCCGCGACATCTCTTGTCGCGCGACTCAAAGCAACCTATCTCTCTCGCACGGTATGGAAAGGAAAGTGAGGTAGTATTTGCGCGACAAAGATTCGCATAACTTTATGATAGAAGTACTGGTATTTAATTGTCGCATGAAATAAAACGTACACACATTTGCATTTATAATATTACTACAGATGTTCATTGATCCTAATAAATTATTTGAATTGAATTAGCTCCATTACTAATTATCGGCATATGATAAGAAAATGTATTGTACTCTCCTTGATGTTGTACATTTCAATGACTGATTAGTGTCCATGTTTTAAAAGTTTAATAAATTCTAAATTAGGTCGGCATGTTTAATAAATGTCGTTTTATAATATAAAATATTTATATTCTCGTCTGTTTAATGTATTCTGGCTATATATTATAATATAATATACCTAATATCTAAATTTGTCATGAATGTAATTAAATTAAAACTTAAATTAAACTAATGCATGATTTGCATCTTAACGAGTCATAGTATCAAATGTGACCCATTTGCAGATAATTTGTAAATCTATAGATAAGGATTTCTGTGAGCAATACCTAAATGTGAATATTATATACCCAACTTATTAACGTTTTATCGAAAATTCAAATTACTGTCGTTTAATAAATTAATATATTTTCGTGATAGTCTTTAAGAAAAGAGAACTCAGATTATTCCTATATTTCAGTCTTTTAACTGTACCATATTAACAGGTATAATTTATTTAATGTTACATTACATTAAAAATAAACTTTTGACTCGTATTTTAGTAGGTTGCAAAATACCAAATTGTGCCACATTAGTTGCTATCGGTGTAAACTTGACTATTTAAAAATGTTAAAATCCTAGACTTTTACCCCTAGTATCTATTGATTAGTTCTAATCCTAACCTATATAAATACAATAATACGTAACTGTCTTTCGTCCATTTCTTCGTAAGTGTTACTATTAGGTTAAATAAGACAAAGTTTTGACAGGTATTTATTGTTTAATTATTTACAGTAATAAATAAAAATTCTCGTAAAACAATAATTTCATTTTAACCTTTACACGATACTTTACGCACTTACTCATCTTCAGGTTCAATTTCTCATTTAGTTACCAAAAACCGGCCAAGTGTGAGTCGGCCTCGCGCACGAACGGTTCCGTACCATCAAATAAAAAACGGCATAAAAGTCACGTTTGTTGTATTTAAATATTTCCTTTTATTCTGTTTTTAGTATTTTGTTATTATAGCGGCAACAGAAATACCTACATAATCTGTAAAAATTTCAACTGTCTAGCAATCACGGTTCATGAGATGCAGCAGCCTGGTGACAGACAGACGGACAGTGGTGTCTTAGTAATAGCCTAATAGGGTCCCGTTTTAACCATTTGGGTTCGGAACCCTAAAAATTAATATCGTTTAATCGTAGTCGAACAAAGGTCTTTTCCACGGCGACAGGTCGAGATAAGGAATGGCGGCGTAGTCTTCGCAGCTGTACTTAGGATTGTACGGGGACTCGATCTCGAACGGCTTCCGCTGCACGTACGTGACGTCCGTGTTGTCGCAGATCAGGCGCGCCATCGACGACTTCTTTATCTCTGACAATTGCTCTGTGGAAAGAGATAAGATAACAATCATTTATTAATTGTTGTCTTTATAATTGTGGATGTGGAGGTTTGGCAATGGCAAGATTTGGTAAATACGTAACGATGGCGAACGTGGGGCCGAACGTGTTTTTTTAAATGTATAAAATCCGATGCATTTGATTAACTGAGGTTGGAAAGGGTAGGGAAACCTTCGGGCACGCCATCAACGACTTCTTTATCTCTGACAATTGCTCTGTGGAAAGATAAGATAACAGTAATTTTCTTGATTGTTGTCTTTATAATTGTTGAGATTTGGCAGTGGTAAGGTTCGGTAAATACGTAACAATGTGCTCAACGTGGGGCCGAACGTGGTATTTATAAAAAAACGGTGCATTGGATTAAAAGGGGTCGGAACGCATAGGAAAACCTTTATGTGCGCCACCAACGACTTCTTTATCTCTGACTATTGCTCTGTGGAAAGACATATGATAAAATAACAGTTATTTATTGATTGTTGTCTTTATAATTGTGGAAGTTTGGCAGCTACAAGACTTGGTTCAAAACGTAACTATGGCGCCCAACGTGGGGCCGATATTGTACTTAAATAGGCTTACCGGGAGTAAACGGGTATGGCTGATCGCTGTTGTCGTAGAAGAATCTGTCCCCGACCCTCGTCCGGAAGAACTGCTCGGCGACGATGCACTGGAAGGTGTGTCCCAGGATCGAACCCTGGACGTCGTGCTCAAGTGTCCCGCCAACAAAGAGGTCGATGTCGTCCACGCACTCATAGAATTGAGCAAGGGCGTTAATGCGCTGAAAACAGAATTAAACATCCATACTGGCAAATTTTGTTTAAATACTAAATAAAAAAATACCGCGCGTGCTGGATCGTGAGAACAAGAATTGAAAACAGCGGGAGCGTTCAACTAGCGCTACAAACAAACGAATAAACTCTAATTGTAGGTGTCTATCAACCGACCCTAAAGGCTTCTCGGACTAATAAATTAGGAAGTTCGGCTTTAGTTGCGTCGCATTTCTACGAAGTAATGTGACAATGTACAGGCGGTGAATCCGTCCATCCTTAGGAGTTCAATTACTTACATCTTGCGATATTTCTCCAATCAAGTCCTGGAAAGTCCTAGCTCTTCTTAACCCGCAAACTTCCCTGAAATGTTAAAAAGTGCACAATTTAGAAGATCTGTAAAGCTTGTCACTGATTCGCTGCGCTCAATTTCGTCTCATCTTCCTCGTTGGATATATGAGTTATTAAATATGTTGTTACACATACCTGTAATCGTTATACGAAGCCAGCCCATGATCTCTGCCTCTCTGTATATCCATAGCAATGAGATCCATTCCCCACTGGTTGCAGGACTTGAACAGCAGGTTGGTCACTTCGCCCGAGCAGAAGGGGTCAGATTCTGATGCAGGCTGGGCCAGCACCCCTCGGACCAGGTCGTCGAACGAGCTTGGGTATACTTCCAACAGGCTTGGGTTCTGGAAGTGGTCGCTTAGTCTGGAAATTAAATCATCATCATTATTATTATCCGAAATATGTTCTCTGGTGGATAGAACAAGGATTGCAATCATAACTGGTTATGCTTCATAGTCTCGCACGAATATTTGATGAGTTTGAATGTAATTGTTAAAAGTAGTCTTAGGTACAGTTCGTATCACTTAAAAAAAGAGCTGACGATCTTCTTGCGTAGGATGACTACTGTACAATAAGATTGCTAGCGCTCTTTTTACGTAACGCGACCTGTAAGTACATCATCTAACCTAATGTCGTAATGCCGACAGTGTAGGTTTAACTGACAATATTTCTTTGAGCTTGGCAGTCTAATTATAAGACTTATGCCAAGCATTATAAACTACATTTACAAGCCATTTGCCAGGAACCAACAACAGATTGAGTACCTATGTAGCTTTTTTTTTATATATATCATAGGGGGCAAACGAGCAAACGTATCGCCTGATGGAAAGCGATTACCGTCGCCCATAAACACCTGCAACACCAGAGGAGTCACAAGTGCTTGCCTACCCGGAGGACGAAGATAGAATGCCTCTATGCTAGATTGTCGATGTCCAAGCCATTTAAGCCAGCCGAAGAACTAACTTAGGGTAAGGGGTCTAGTAGATAGCAGGGCAGGCATGATTGTATCGGGCATCTTGGAGTGACAGTTTAGTTTCAATAGAAGATTCTCACTTGTAAGCGTAAGCGGTCTGGTAGCTAGCAGGGCAGGTCATGATGGTGTCAGGCACCATGGAGTGCAGGTAGCGGAAGGCGGCGGCGCCGAAGCTGTTGATGACGCCAGGGTGCACCGCGTCGCTGTAGTCCCGGCTGTATAATGTGGATGGCGATATGCGGTAGTAGCGGAAGTAGTTCTCACCTGGAATATGATAAGAGAATTAAAGAAAAGGAAGTTTTGAGCTTCGTACGTTTACATATCATGTAAAAGAATATTGTGGATATAATAAAGGCCAATAAAGCTTTGGTAATGCGGTAAGAATCTGGCCCGCTCCCATGCTTAGGTACAAGGAATAAAATAGCTTGCATGCCAGAGTAACACTTCTTTTCATAACTGCGGACCGCAGTGTTACATTGCGACATCATAGACTTGTAGGTATAAACGTTTGGCGCTAAGAAGTACGAACTAGGAGCTTCTAATGAATTTTCCGTTGGGGGTTTTCATAACGGGTTTCTGAGAGTCATTGTTTTAAAATATTTTGAACCATGCTCATTGACATCAAGATAACCCGAAGTTCAACTAAATCTAACTAACTCCTGGTAACTAATATGCTGCAGCTCGACGACCATAATCTTCCTGGCCTTCTGGCAGATCGTCGCTCCACTTGGGACTCAGCGAGCCCAGGATTTCGAGAATGAGGTTGTCTTCTAGGATAAGGAAAATGTGGCTGAGTCTAATTATGGTCAGAGAATGTTCTGAACTGTGCTCACCAAAGTTCAGCGGCAGCCATTCCTGGTAAGAAATATGCTGGAGCTCAGCAACCACGATCCTCCTGGTCTCCTGGTAGATTTTCTCGTCGCTCCACATGGGGTTCAGTGAGCCCAAGATGTCCGCGATGCGATTGTGCTCTCGGAGCAGGATAGTATGAGTGAGTGCTAGGGTTGGGGTCTGGTTGATTCTACCGTCACCTGGGAAAAGAACGTCGATGGTGCAAAAAGCTGTCAAGAAAAAGTAGCAATCAAATTCCCCCAACTGCAATACAGGTGGTCTATTTTCTACGACTGATCGTGTGGATCTAATATAAATCAATAACGATTTTAAGGCTTTGAAATTACAAAAGGCATTTTTTTTTCTATAACCATCTACATTCTACACTCACAGACTAATAATCATTACTAACCCTATGTTTCCTGATTAATCAAAGACGGTTTAACCAATTTGTAATATTGGTGGTCCTACTACCACCATAACATGCCACCCGAAGGCATGCATGAACGCTGACGCATCGCGTCAGGTTCAGTGGTCCAATACGTAGGTAGGACGCCCGTGTTGGCCCGGAAGGCAGTTGGAGACGCGGGTTACGGAACCCAGCCTGAACCATTTAATTTGTAATTTTTTCGCATCATTGTAAATCTTTCAAGTCTCAAGTCTCAAGAACTGTTCGTCCTGAATCCGTCGTATAATGTATTCTAATTTGAATTGGTGCAATTAAACTTTACTTTTCTAAATTACTTACTAAAGGCGAATATAAAACCTGCGAGGGCATATATATATATTACATTTAGCTGTTCGAGCTGCATTAGTATAGTCTGGCTAACGAAATATTACTCAAATGTTTGGCGGGAAATTCAAAAATCTTGGGCTGTTTAGTCTTAGTTTGACTTATTTAACTCATTTCCATAGGTAACTTACGTGTGGACAGAATATTTAAAATATTTTCCAGCATCAAAACTATAATTCCCACTACACGAAGCGAGATAACCCAAGATTTTTTAAATCTCCCGCCAAACATTCAAGTAATATTTCATTAGCCAGACTCTATTGATAAGGCGAAATTGTAAAGGAAATATGGCTTAGTATATCAACATTTGATATTCTGACGCCTATCATTTGTATTCCAGGTACCTACATGACTCGCCATCTTGGCTGTTCTGCCGTGCAAAACCTAAAGTAGGAGCCCTAGGAGGGTTGACACAAAATTTGCATTTCCGAACATAGCTGCTTCATTATATAAGCTAGAATTGAAAAAAATATATCATTGGAAAGAGAATTTCATTCTTTAATTATGAACCTCAATAAAATAAGTAATTAGCATTCAGAACTATTTAAAAATGTGGTATTTCCTCATCAAGTCAGTCTGTTTCAACCCTCCTAGTACCGAGGTAAGTTGAAACAGGTACCTAGGCAAGTTGACACATAGAGAAAGATTAAGCATTTAAGGACAAAAAACGCAATGGTGAGATTGTATACACATTTTAATATCAAAATAAACATTTTGAACTTTTTTCAGATCAAGGAAAAAAAACACTTTTGTAACTTAAAATAGTTTCTTTTTCATGGGATTGCGAGGAAGCAAATAAATAGTTTAATTCTAACTTGTACATAATCAGTCAATCCATTTTGAGAATAAATATAGAGTTATACGCATACCCCATTGTGACAGGCATAGGCATACAATACAAATACAATACAAAATGCTTTATTGCACACCAAAAAAGTTTACAAATTGAATTCAGAAACAATAATTTTAATAACGGTAGACAACAGGCGGCCTTATCGCTAAAGAGCAATCTCTTCCAGACAACCTTTGGGTAGTGCAGTTGATCGGCATGTCATTGTTCTTCTTTTTTTTCTGGATAAAATGGTACAACGAAGAATAATTTAAGCCATACGATTTCGCAGCATCCCGAAAACTTTCCTTTCAAAGTAGCCTCCTCGGCGGCCAATTCATATATATTTCGATGCTTACTTCCCCTAATCCGTCTTGCGCTTGTAATTGTTAAGCATTCTACAAAAAAAAATACGAATTTAAAATATTAAATTGAAACCGAGGAAAGTTGAAACAAACGAGGTAGGTTGACACAAGCTGTTTCAACTTACCTCTTCCTTGGAATCGACAGTTAGTTACCTTGAATTATTTTTTTAAAATTGTAGTCTTTCTTTACCTAATTTAAAAATTAGTTGAATATATTAAACTTGGTTAATAACACTTGAGAACAAATCTATACACATTACAAAATATGTTAAATAACATGGAAATAAATGACTTCAAAAAAATGATAGAATACTTACTTTTCGTGCAGTTTTCGTCACAGATACTCTAGCGCCAAAACCGTTCGCCGGGCCACAGTATAAGGACAAATACAGTAATAAATGTCCGGCACCTCAGGCGCGTTCATACCTACAGCGCAGGGTTGTACCTACAAATTTGTGGGGTAACATAGGTATATAGTTATTTCGATTGTTAGGTGTCGTGTAATGTCAGGTGTTATTATAAAATATTTATAATAATACGAGTACTCGTAGCTACCTACTTCGTCCAACGAATACTCGCTACACTTGAATACGATTATTTCAATATTTGTTACCGAACTAGCTAGGTTAATATCTAATTAGAAGGTGCGGTACCTCTTTCGCGCATTCGGCATCCTTTGATAAGTGGCGGCGATTTCCTTTGACTGTAGGTAGGGGGAGCCGCTTGGCTTGCGCGCGGCACTTTACAAAGAACTCCACATATAATTAATTAAGAATTAGCATGTAAGGTTCATCTCTTAGTGCTAATGTAAAGAATAAATAAAATAAATAAATAAAATAGACCAGAAGCGCACTAACGTTTATTATTACAAATCTAAACACCCATATACACTGCAGTACATTCGTGTCCGCGATACTGATGACATTTTACAGTTCCGACACTTAATAGCAATAATTATTGCGGCTCCAAGTTCCGAACACGGCAACAGCGCGGCCCCGACTGATTCATGTCTATTTATTGCTCGCCGTTTGCATGTGACGCGTACGTACACGGCGCGCACACATACAAACCGCGCGATGTACTTTTCTTCGAACTTTAACTACTGTCTTATATTGTGGCCGGGCGGCCGCGGCGTGTACTGACAAGTTGGAGCGGCGGAGCGGTGGATCAGAAATGCGTTTTTGCTAAACTTCTAATGCCTATACTGGCCTATAGTTTCCGAGAAATTGAAGTTGTGTCAACTTACCTTTGTGTTAACTTACCTCGGTCTCCCCTACAGTAAGTTCAATGAGAATCGTACTTATTATTAATTGTACTTACTGTACCCTGGTTCTGCACGGCAGTATGAGTCTTATCAAACTAGATTACCTGTTCAACTCAATGATAACGTAAAAGAAAGAAAGAAAAGAAATAACTATTACAGTATTTACAGTAATACCGCAGAATATCCCATATTCCTATTCCTATTCTGTTTCGAAACCCCTCGGTCTCCCCTTTACAGACGTATGCTTATTTAACCCACTTCGAATAAGACGAGTACCTGAGGTACTTACCAGCAAGATAACACGGCTCAGACTGGTTCCTCAAGTCACAGACTGCCGACTTCTTATCCACCGAGGGCGGGAAGCCCCTCTTGCTGCACGGCTTGATCTCCTCCTTCAGCCGCCCTCCGCTCATGGTGCGCAGTTTGATGGCTAACGTGGGGTCTGAGCCGTAGACCTGAGAGCCGTCGAAGAAACTGGTGGCCCCGTTCATCTGAGGAAGCAGTTGTGATTGACTTTCTGGAGCAGATATTCTAATAATAATATTTCCAGTTACGGACACAGAATAATCGTCACCAGTACTGTTAAAATTATTATTTTATGCGTATTATGACTTTTATGCTTACAAATTACGAAGATCTAGTAACCATCGTTCAGAGTTAAACTCCTATAAATTACAAATTGTAGACAATCTCTGGTCAGCAGGTAGAGAGACGAAGAAACACAATATGCTCACCATGAATATCAAGTAGGTAAGTATCATTAAATTTGGTTATTGCACATAAAATTATTTCAGTAACACCTAAATGAAGGAATTTAGAGCACTACTGTTACGCTCTAATATCTAATAGATCTAGACACACAGCAGCGTGTCCGCAAAGTTCGAGAAGCAAAACGGCGACATACCGGCCGTGGGTAACATCACACGAACCATTTTGGCCCACTTTTGACCTGCCAATAACTTTAAATATTTGAACAAGCCAAATCCCTGAGGGTATGAACAATAAAATAATGCTGATGTAGACACTACTTTGGAGGGTGTATTTGTAATGTAAATCTTCAGGCTTACCTGCTCAGCAGGACCCAGCCTACAGTCCTCCCGTGGAGTCGTCACGCTCCTCACGAAGTTCAAGCACCGGATGCCGTGGTAGCGATAGAAGGGGTCGTCGTCAGGCACGCAGATCGGGATGCACTTGTCGTTCTGCCACTCGGGCGTCAGCACGTCCACTCCGTTGCCGAGGCAGCATTGGATACCGCCTTCGTCTAAAACATGGAAAGTAGATATGGAAACGATACCTGAAGTGAAATCTGAACTGCCGCAACTGAGTTTGAAAAGCGAAAATGACGACGCGTTTCTGAAACACGCGGTTCAGGCTGATTCGGTGTGGATGCACTATTCTGTGAGGGCAACAATACAGTGTGGTCGGCTTCAGAATTCAGAAAGAAACAAAAGTAAAATTATCGTGAAAAGTACGTATTATTTTCGAATACCTAATCCCACAACCATGATACCCGCAGTTTCTCAAAAGAGTTGTCTTCTCATGAGCAACGGCGGCAAGATCTGATTCTTTTGTAATTCATGCGTGTGGTTTGTTTGAGTGAGGATGATGATTCCCTTTGGCGAAAAAACTAACCTGTGACCTTCATGCTGTGGATCAGCAACTCACGCGGGATAAACAGTCCCCACTACGTGACGTGTTCAGAAAGGTGAACTCTTGGTTGTCGGCCGGCCAGTCGACGAACAGGCGAGTAGTCAGAGAGCGGGAGTTCGACAGTAGATGTCCGCTGCGTAGAAGACGAGGCTTACCCGTGACCTCCATGCTATGGATGAGCAAGTCGTGTGTGATGAACTGCCCCCACTGCATGTTCAGGAAGGAGAACACTTGGCTGTTGGCTGGCCGGTCGGCGAACAGGCGAGTGGACAGCGAGCGAGGGTTCGGCAGAGGACGACCGCTGCGGGCCACCGGCATTGCGTAGATACCTGAAGACGATAAGATTGAGTTATACTAGGTGACAAAGCAATATTAAGCATCAAAGCGCCTGAACTATAAAGAATGTTTCGGTACCATCAGCATATCGCGGTGTAGCGATCCTGGTGAACGGAGACGCCCGCTTGCCCCAGCCCGGACGCACCAGGTTATTACAGGTTCCGTCTATGCTCCTGTAACATACAATAAAGATTAAGTCCTAATGGACGATTCTTTACCTTCTGATCTAAGGCGTGCACAATCTATTGCTATATTTAAATCTCACCTTAAACGTCACTATTTATCTCTACCTTAATTTACACTGCGTTGAAAATCGCTCCTCTTATACTCGTACTATGCGACTGACTCTGGTTTTGCTATCTATTTTACTCTGCTATATGTTTTTATTATGTCTAAGTATTATATGTAGGTATATTTGATTATTGTTATGTTTATTGTTTTTATTTTATTTTTGTAGTTAATTTTTGTGGCTTAAAGTTGTTTTGCATCACTTACTCAATTCTAACTCTTGTTAATCTACTCCGCTACCTAAAGGTTGTCTGGAAGAGATCGCTATTTAGCGATAAGACCGCCTGTTGTTAACCTCTGTAATTTTTTTCTGTATATCTCTCATGTTTTGTATCCCTGTGTATTTGAGGTGTGCAATAAAGTGGATTTGTTGTTGTTGTTGTTGTTGTTAAATAAATAAATATTAAGGGACAATCATACACAAATCGACCTAGTCCCAAACTAAACAAAGCTTGTACTATGGGTACTAGACGACGATATACATAATATATAAATACATATATAGATAACATCCATGACCCAAGAACAAATATATGCACAAATATTTGCCCCAGCCGGTATTCGAACCCGGGACCGCCGACTCAGTAGGCAGGTGTTTACAAACCGAGCCAAACGCGTCGTCAAAATTATATACTTATTATCATTCCTAATTCTCTTTTACTTCAAAAAATCTTTGAATTTCTTTTTTTTTTTATACTTACTTCCTTTTTTTTTTTTGGGGTGTAGGGAGGGGTGAGTACGCCTAGGTATGCGACGCTAGGCTATTGGCACACCCCTCCAAGTGGTGTCTCATACACGTCCTCGTCGCCCCAGGATCTGCCGCCGAACGGAACTGGGGCGAACCCGCCTCATTTCGGGTCGTACACCCCGGTAATGGCCGCTATAGAGCTCTTATAGGAATAGGTGTGCCGCACGCTGATGCGACACAACTTTCCGCAAAGAGCTTTGCGGAACTAAAGGCCATGGGGTACAAGTTTGGGGCCTCACAGTCCAAACCTGGGCAAAAGCCGGTAAAACGGCCACGCTCGGAGGAGGAATCGCCACAGGGGAATGCTTGCAAAGCCCCAAGGGTGAGTGAGACCCCCCCAACTAAACCTCCGCCTACACAGGCCTATAGCGAGGTCCTTAGCCAGATCCGGGTCGGTATCAAGGACTCCAGTCCCATGACGGATGCACAACTGGAGTCCCTCTGCAACACCATCCTGCAGAGAATCGCGACCATGGAACCTGGAGAGGGACCTACTTTCAAAGGCTACTCATATAAGCCCGGCTGGCTGCTCGTCACCTGTAGCGACCAGCAGTCCAAGAGCCGGCTCGAGCAAACTACACCATCCCTAAAACCATGGCCAACAGCCAACCTCGGTATAATACCCGAAAATGAGCTCCCCAGGCCAAACATAGGGATGGTGTTTATCCCCGAGATAGATGCGACGAAGGTCGGGCGCTCGCTATCTCTCCTCCGTGCGCAAAATAAGGGGCTGCACACGGAGTTCTGGAAGGTCATCCACACAAAGGTTGAAAAAGGCGGGGTTATGCTAACCGTGTCCTTAGACGACCAATCAGTGGAGACCCGCAAGAAAAGGGAGCTAAAGGTTAGCCTTGTGTTAAGGAAACAACTATTAATGTATTTAAATTGTAAAATATATTATGAACACAACGTTGCTTATGCAAAGCTATTAAAAAGAAGACAATTGGTTGTCATAGACAACTAGGTACATATGTAAAAAGTATCAATATGTCGGTTTGTTCCCGACATAACTGCCCCGGGAAAACATAGGGACAGTGAATTAATAAAATAACTGAATTAACAAGTACTTAACTAAAAATCTCTCATGAGCCGTAAAACTTTACTATAAGTACATGTTTATAGAACACAACATACTTATTCTACGGGTAAAATAACTAACTTAGACACAGCTCGACGATGTACTTTACCATCTGCTGTTTTAACATCAACTACTCTTACTTTATTGTCATTACCACTAAATATTTTAGTGATCCTGCCTAGAGGCCAATGAAGAGGTGGGGTGTTTAGGTTTATCAATAACACTACAGCGCCCTCTTTGAGATTAGGCAGATCCTTAGTCCATTTAGTACGTTCGTTTAAAGAAGAAAGGTAGTCCTTTGACCACACCTTCCAGAAATGTTGCTTGACCTGTTCACAAGTTCGCCAGAAGCGCAACCTGTTAGTAGGTATTTCAGTTATATCGTGTTGAGGAATAGCCATTATAGGACAACCTATTAAGAAGTGACCTGGAGTTAAGCAAGACAAGTCAGAGTGATCTTGTGTTGCGTGTTGCATGAGCGGGCGTGAATTTAGTATTCCTTCTATCTCTATTGTAATTGAATTAAACTGCTCGTATGTAAACGTTTTACAAGAAGAAATTCTTTTTAAATGAAATTTAAACGAACTAACACCGCGTTCCCACAGACCTCCGTGGTTTGGACTATACTGTGGAATGTAATGAAAACGGATTTCCTTTTGAAGTGAATAATTATGAACTGCATTTTGAAATTCTTCACTGTTATGTATAGCGTATAGTTTTTTCAGTTGATTATCTGTACCTTTGAAGGTAGATGCGTTGTCAGAATAAATGTCAGAGGGGACTCCTCTGCGAGCAACAAATCTTTTCAAAGCCGCAATGAATGTCTCAGTCGTCATGTCCGAGACTACCTCCAAATGAATAGCCTTACAAGCAAAGCAAATAAATAAAGCAACATACCCCTTGGTGATAATGCTATTCCGTTTGGAAGACTGCTTAATGTCAAATGGGCCACAAAAATCCAATCCCACCTTTTTAAAGGCTCGGTCAGGTGTCACACGATCTTTAGGGAGCGAGCCCATTAACTGCTTTGAAGCCTCGGCCTTCTGTCTACGACATACAACACATTTATAAATCACATGTTTAACCTCTCTTACGGAGTTAACAATATAATATTTTTGTGACAAATTACCTAAAAGTAGTTTTAAGCCACCATGTAGCATAGTTAAATGCTCTTGCCGTATAATTAATGTAGTTATATGACAGTGCTTCGGCAAAATAATGGGGAACTTTACCGAAAAGTCTAAATCAGAGTGCTGTAAGCGACCTGTCACTCTCAATATAGATGACTTATCTACAAACGGACAAACACGACTAAGTTGCCCTTTAATTTGCCTTTTCTCTGCTATACATTTAAATTCATCAGCAAAATAATATAACTGGACACCTTTTATAATCGTCATAAAAGCTGACCTGAATTCGACTAGCGAAACCTTTCCTATCTGAGTGTCAATCTTTCTACATTTATTTACAAATCTCAATATATATGCCATTACAATTGTAGCCTTGAATAAGCTTGAGTATTTCTCAAAGAATGGATGTATAGGTATGTTATCAGTGACTGTCAAACAAGTATCGCAATCATCATCATAATCCCACTTCGACTGAAGCGGTCTTTCAACTTCGGACAGATACAAATTATAACTATCACAATCGAGTAAATAATCGGGTCCATGCTTCCATAGTGAGTTGTCTACAATGTCTTGGGGATCACACCCCCTGGAGAGAATGTCTGATGGATTGAGTAAACCAGGTGTGAAGTGCCAGGACATGCCTTCGGCTAATCTGTTAATTTCGCGAACTCGATTACCTATGTAAGCAGGAACCTTCACAGTTGAGGCTTCCAACCAACCAAGCACAATCTTTGAGTCGCAAAATAAATGCACATTAGCTATATTTAAGGTGATGCTAACATTATGCATGAGCATAGCTAACAACACAGCTCCATTAAGCTCTAATTTTGGTATGGTCAACTTTGTGTTAATACCTGCCAGCCTGGACTTAGAGCAAAGGAGGTGAATGTGAGTGATACCCTTAATTCTGACCTTAATATAGATGCAACAACCATAACCCCGGGATGAAGCATCGCAATAGCCCACAAGCTGAACTTCGTCTGCATCTGCAATTTGTATATACCGAGGAATACGAATAGTAGGCATGTTTACCAGATTTGTATAAAATGATTCCCACACTTTTACTAATTCATTGGGCAACGGCGTGTCCCAGTCTAAATTATTCTCCCACAATTCCTGTAAGATAAGTTTAGCCTTCATCGTAATCGGACCAACGAAACCCATCGCATCAAATAGTCTGCTGATTGCGCTGAGAACACTTCGTTTTGTTGGAGTCTCTACATGGTTTACAGCGCGACCATTTAATTGAAATTCATCGGCATTTGAATCGTAAGATAACCCTAATATCTTGACCACTGATTTGTCTAAATCTATTTCCTTTGTGTTAAAACCTAAGCTTGATTCTGGCACGTCGCTTAGCAACTCAGAGCTATTGGAAATCCATTTATGAAGCTTAAAGTTAGCAAGCTTCATAAGTGAAATAAGCTCCTGTTTTAGTTGCATAGCGCCCTCTATTGTATTGTGCCCGGTTTGAATATCGTCTTCATATGAACTCTCTATTATAGCCGCGCTAGCAAGTGGATATTCTTTTTCGTATCTCCTTGCTAGCTCAATGAGACATCTAGTTGCCAGAAATGAAGAAGAAGTCAAACCGTAGGTTATAGTTTGTAATTGCAGGATGTTCATAACTCCATTTTCGCGCCACAGTATATTTTGCAACCGTCTATAGTCTGCGTGCGCTTGTATCATTCTATACATGTGGCGAACATCACATTGCAAGGTATATTTGTGCGTGCGAAACTGCATTATTATGTCAAATAAAGACTTCTGTACTGGAGGGCCTTTGCACATTATATCATTTAAGCTAAGGCCATTTTTTGTTTTAACACTACCGTCAAATACAACGCGCAATTTGTTTGTTAGTCTTTCAGGCCGCAACACTGCATGATGTGGCAAGAAAAACAAGGGATCATATTGCGGGTCACAGTTGTCTGTATCTATTATTTTTGCGTGACCTAAGTCTAGGTACTCATGTATAAATTTTATGTACAAATCATGATAAACAGGATCCTTATTAAATCGCTTCTCTAAACTGTATAAACGTTGCAAAGCTATCCCGTATGAATTAGAGGGGTCAACATCCTGCAATTCAACCTTGAGCGGAAATTTGACCTCAAATGTATTATTTTGTAATGTAACCGATTCCTGGAATACCTTTTCGCTATACTCGTGCTCTGACAGGGATTCGTGATACGTGTCAGGAATCTTCTCTGCCTCCCAAAATTGACGAACGCAGTGGTCAAGATCGGGTTCAATGACTGTATGCATAGCAACGGCTGAAGTGGAACTGGCCTGGCTGGTGGACGACACGATGTATCCCAGCTTAGTATTGAGCAAGATGGGATCCGTTGGTCCGCCTTCTATTTTGCCATCTTCTATGATTCTGAAGAAGACATCACTGGCAAGCAGCAGTGATATTTCTCCTGGGACATGAAAGTCGCAGTCAGCTAACGCGACCTGCTTTGGAATTACAAAGCTGCTCAAATCTATTTGTTTTTGAGGCAACTTTGATGTAATTTTTTGTATAATCGAACAAGTGATGTTCATTTTGAATTCGCGAACCAAAGACTCTATAGTCAAATTGACGCCTTTATTTGAGCTGTTGCTGTAATTATCGCCTAAAGTTCCTATATTTTTCTGTAACTCATACTGCGGCAACCCTAACTGATTAGCGAATGCAGTTGTGCAGAACGAAGTTTGGCTCCCGCAGTCCAGGAGTGCCCTCACGACGATTTTTTTATTATTGGCACCGACTACCATTACCTTAGCAGTGGGTAATAACACGCAATTGCTTAGCGACTGAGCAGCATGCATGCTAATTGGTTTCCCACATTCACCTTCTTGTACCGCTGGAGCAGGCTGGTCGGCGGCTACATGTATCAAAGTGTTGTGAAGGCTGGAATGACAGATATTACATTTGAAATCATATCTACATTTTTTTACATGGGAATTCAGGCAAATTTTACATAAGTCATTTTTCATTGTAAATTCACTCCTTTTTACCGGACTAAGAGCATTGAATTCCGGACATTTGAATAACTTATGGTTCTTTGAGCAAAAGGAACATTGTGGCTGTGATTTTTCACCCGCTTTGCTAACTGTCGCAAGATTGACCGATTTACTTACTGGTTTGTGCGTCTTTTCGCTGACAGTTGGGCTGGCTTCGAACGAGGCAGCCCGTTTATCTAAAAATCCTAACAACTCATCAACAGTGATAACTGCTGTGGTATCCCTATCCGAGTGAAATAGCCGTACGGTAAATGGGTCAAGCTTGCGTACTAATATACATGACAATAAGGCGTTCCACTCGTGAACGGGTTGTTTTAGGTTTTCAAGTGCTTTGACACGCTGTCTGACAGACGCTACAAAATCTCGCAGTTGCTGGGCTGTTCCTCGATGCAAACTTTGTAGATCCAGTAGGCTGGTGACATGACTGTTAATTAGTAAAGCAGGGTTATCATACCTTTTTTCTAACAGCTTCAAGGCTGGTTCATAGGACTCACCCACAATCGGTAGGCAGTCGATAATATGTAATGGTTCTCCATTTAGGTACTTCTTTAAGAAACAAAACCTTTGTATGTCGGATATCCGGGTGTCTTCATGGACTACAGCGCGGAACATCTCGATGAATGGCTTGTAGTTAGATATATCCTTTCCGTCGAAAGTAGGAATATCCAGAGATGGAAGCTTTGCCATTCCTTGCGAACCTTGAGAGGATGGTTTTTGACACACTTCTTGACGGACGAGTAACTTCAATTGACGCTCAATATTGGTCAAAATACTTATGTAACACTCCTCCGTGTCATCTTCTTCCATAGGCTCCTCTAAGGCCAGCAACGTGATGAGCGACTCGTTGTATTTTTCGTAAGCCTCTGTCAAAATTTTCTTACGTACCTCTAAATCATCTGTCGTAAATTCTTCATGCCGCGCTAGGGCTCTTTCGACACGTTTAATTGAAGATTTGCTTTGATTTAGAGCCGCAATCCACTTTTTTCTTTCAAATTCCGTCATCATGCATGAACAATTTGACAGCGCACTACTATAAATGGATTCAGTATCGCTCTCCAGTGTATATAATGTATTATAATATCCAATTTGTATAAATTTGTATAATGTATTATGTAATTGTAAATGGATAAATTTTACATTGAATTGCAATTGACATATTATGTCGGATTTGAATTTATGAAGTAAATTTTTGAATTTTTATACCAAATAAACGCATAAGCGGGTTAAGCTATTAAAACTGAATATCTTTTTCGGCACCATGTTAAGGAAACAACTATTAATGTATTTAAATTGTAAAATATATTATGAACACAACGTTGCTTATGCAAAGCTATTAAAAAGAAGACAATTGGTTGTCATAGACAACTAGGTACATATGTAAAAAGTATCAATATGTCGGTTTGTTCCCGACACCTTGGCTTCCGGGAAGTCCAGTTCCGACTAAAGGGCCCAGCTAGGGCCCAACAGTCTGCAACTGAGGTAACCCCAACCCCACCACCGCCAGCCTCAAAACCACCCCCCTCAGACCCACAGGTCCTCCCAGGACCATCGGGGCCTCCCACTATCGTCACCAAGCAGTCCCAGCACTCAACACCTACGCGGAAGGTCCCTGGACCAAAACGGGCGGTCCCCTCCCAACACCATCACACCACGGGCACATCAGGGCGGTTTCCCCCAGGCAGGGGATCCCACAGGGGCGCGAACCACCCCAGGGGAAGGGGCACGACCAACAATAGGGGAGGACGGCGAGGGCGCGGCAGTGCCCAACGGCCGTAAGAAGCCAGACGCAGCATCCAGGGGAGCGAAGTTCCTTCAGGCCAACCTGCACCACGCTATCGCGGCCTCAGCGGTCGTGGAAAAAATCTTCAGCGACAATGGCCGGGACATCGCCCTCATACTCGTACAAGAACCATGGTTGAACCGCGACTCCAAGATTGCGGGACTGAGTAATGCAGGTAAAATTTTAGTTCACGAAAATGGAACCAAACCAAGGGCCTGCATCGTGTTTAACAAAAATATTAACTTTCTCCCTGTTTCAGAATTATGTAGCGACGACTTAGCCGTCGCATACGTCGATCTCAAGGGGCGGGGCAATCAAAAAGTGTTAATCTGCTCTGCATATCTGCCCGGAGAGAAAGTAGATCCCACTGAAGAGCTGACTAAAGTTCTGGAATATGCCAAAGAACAAAAGTCGGAACTGATAGTGGGTTGTGACGCCAACGCTCACCACACCATCTGGGGGAGCACAGGAATCAATAATAGAGGTGAGTTACTCTCTAACTTTATCTTTACTAACTGTCTGCATCTGTTGAATAACGGCAACACGCCGACGTTCGTTACTAGGGCCAGACAGGAGGTACTCGATATAACATTTGCAACTGAAAAGGCAGCCAAATGCCTTGCCGACTGGCATGTCAGTAGTGAAAACTCGATGTCGGACCATAAACATATTCTTTTTGATGTTAAAGGATTAGATATCGCTGAACAAGAAAAGCGCAGGAATCCAAAAGATACCGCCTGGGACACATACGGTGCCCTGCTGAAAGAGTACCTAAAGGAAACCCCAAAACACATCAAAACACCAGATTCTCTCAACACAGCCGTGGAGCTCCTGACAGAAGGCATAAACAAGGCCTACGAAAGGAGCTGTCCACTGAAGGAATCGAACAATAAAAACACGACGACGTGGTGGAACAAAAAGCTGGAAAGGCTCCGGGTCTCCACGCGCCGCATATTCAATCACTCTACCAAACCTAGCGAATGGGAAAGGTACAAAAGAGCGCTAACAGAATATAATAAAGAGATCAGAAAAGCCAAGAGAGCGTCATGGAAAGGATTCTGTGAAGAGATTGCCCAGACCCATAAAGGAGCGAGAATTCACAGAATACTACCAAGCCTACTACCTAGCCAAGACACCAAATAATTATCTCGGACTCCTGAAGAAACCAGATAATACCTTTACGACCACAGAAGAGGAGACGCTAGAACTCCTCAGGGACACACATTTCCCCGGCTCGTATTCCACCAGCGATACACAACGATGCGCCCACAAGAGACACCAATCTCACAGGGCACACAATACCAACTGGAACTTGGCTGCAAATATTTTCAGACCAAACCAAATTAAATGGGTCTTGGAAAAATTCAAACCATTTAAATCTGCGGGAGATGATGGAATATTCCCTGCCTTACTACAGGAGGGACGCGATTTTCTCCTCCCGCTTCTGGTAAAAATATTTAGGGCGAGCTTCGGCCTGAGCGTGATACCAGAACAATGGACTAAGGTCAAGGTACGCTTCATACCAAAAGCAGGGAAAAAGGACTATTCACAACCTAAATCCTTCAGACCCATCAGTCTAACCTCCTTCCTACTAAAGACCATGGAAAGGGTAATTGACCAACACGTACGAGCTAAATATCTGGTAACAAGGCCACTCAGTCCCTGCCAGCATGCCTACCAAAAGGGGAAATCAACAGAACCTGCCCTGCTAGATCTGGTCGACAAGGTGCAGAAAACCCTAGAGGACAAGCAAACAGCTCTATGCGCGTTCTTAGATGTTGTCGTGTTACCCGGTCCTCCGAGGAGTCGAAGGACAGGATAACAGACGTGAGAGAGAGAGAAAGATAAGGGAGAAAAGAAGAAGAAATAAAAAGTAATAAGTTCAGGGTTAGGGTTCTTTATTTTCACTCAGTCACCAAGGCAGTGGGATAACGGAGTATAGGGGAGGTTGGTAGTCTTCCCCCCCGAGGGTGTCCACCTTGTCGTGGTGGGGGGGCTCAGTACCTGTGTTGTGCGCGCGGGGAAGCTAAGAGACACCAGGGAGGGGGCCTACGGGCCAAGACGGGCGGAGGAGACAGGTGCTGGTTGGTGTCTTCGGCCTGCGTGGATCCTGGGGGCTCTGACCTTGTGGTTGTTGGAGGATGTCGGAAGGACTCTCGACGTGTCGTAGCTGTGGGTGGCTGCCTGGCTAGTGAGCCTCCTGCTCCTCTGATACTGCCTACTTGCCAGGAAGGATTGTGCATTTCGATTTCTGAGAAATCGAAAACGCAAATCCATTCCCCAGGCGGGTCGGCTGTATTAGCGAGGCGGGAGGATCACATATCAGGTGTCATGCATGTCTGTGACACGTCAGGGGGGTTTCCGGCTTCTGACGGCGTCTGCGGGGGCCGAGTTTCTGGGATTCGCGGGGGACGGGACATCAGTCGGCACCTGGGGAGGGAACCCACGGGGTAGGGGCTTTTGTCCTCCCGTGGTTGGGTGAGGGGTAGGGGCGTTTGTCCTCCCGTGGCGGGCCGAGGGGTAGGGGCGTTTGTCCTCCCTTGGCGTGGAGAGGGTGTCATGGGGTAGGGGCGTTTGTCCTCCCGTGGCAGGCCGAGGGGTAGGGGCGTTTGTCCTCCCTTGGCGTGGAGAGGGGGTCGTGGGGTAGGGGCGTTTGTCCTCCCACGGCCGGCTGGGGGGTAGGGGCGTTTGTCCTCCCTCAGCCAGGAGGCTGGGACCGAAGCACCGTGTGTCGGTGGCGGTCCTAGCTTCCAGAGGGTCCCTCAGCGTGTCTCTGCAGCAGCAGAGTTCACGGCTGTATATGGGACGTGGAGAGGGGGTCGTGGGGTAGGGGCGTTTGTCCTCCCACGGCCGGCTGAGGGGTAGGGGCTTTTGTCCTCCCTCAGCAAGGAGGGTGGGACCGAAGCACCGTGTGTCGGTGGCGGTCCCCGCTTCCTGGGGGCTTGGGGAAGTAGGTGAGGGTAAGGCACACTGCTATGCTACAGTGTGTCATTCGGTCAGGGTTCGTCTTAGGGCGAAAGTGCCGGTGGTGTCGTGGTGACATGTTCGCGATCCCATGGCATCACCGCTACGGCACGGGTTGGCAGCATCCCAGAGTTTTAGTGGGTAGGCTAGTCCTTCGCGGACTAGAGAGCCCCACATAACCAATGCGTAATGTCTGACTCTACCCCCGAGGGTCTCATATTACGTAGTGGTATGCAATTCAATGCATTTCTCTGGGTCAAAAAAAAAAAAAAAAGGTTGGTAGTCTTAGGTCCGAGCGGTTGCTGTTGAGGCGATGTCCGTGTAGCCTGGTATCAGTCCGTAGCAGGTGGTCGCACAGGTGGTCGCAGGTCACCGCAGTTGCAGCAGGTGGACGAAATCACAATAGTAGAAGGCGTATGTGCAGTGACAGCAGGAAGGCGTATACGCAGTGGCAGCAGGAGCGCGTATACGCAGTGGCAGCAGGAGGGCGTCTACGCAGTGGCAGCACTGGAGGGCGTATACGCTACAGCAGCAGGAGGGCGTATACGCAACAGCAGCAGGAGGGCGTATACTCAGTCGCATACACAGCGGTAGCAGGTGGGCGTATTCGTAGTGACAGCAGGAGGACGTAAATGCAGTTGCAGCAGACAAGGCCTTTCAGCGTCCGAGCGAGTCAGTAGTCTTGTATGGGGATAGCCAAAGAGGAAAAAGGGTCTCTCTTGAGTGCAGGGCCAAGCTTTGGCCCTGCACAGACCAATTTCGAGTTCCTCCTTAGTTGAGAGGCACGAGAAGACTGAATTTTTAGCTGATGGCGGCGTTTTTATATTAGGCTCGCTGACAAAATGTTCCAGAATAGATAAAAATATGAATTTTGAATTTTAAGAAGTACTAAAAGGCACCAGCCAAACGATAAAGTTAATACAACCTAGCTCAAATATATCCAACCTCACCGCTTTGGTAGTAAAATTACGTGAAATGGAAAATTTTATAAGACAAGACGTTGCTATGACATTTTTTCAAACAGAAATGTCATAACAAAGCTAAATTGTAAATTAGTGATTTTATACAATATATCGTTATTATAATAAGAAAAAGGAGGAGAGAAAAATAATGTAAGTAGCAGCCCGCATCAAATTGATTTTTCAGTAAGCTAGGGACTAATAAATGAACGTTTCAGCCAATATATCGAAGCAAGCGAATTATACCGAACTAACAACGTGCTAGAGCAGAGCCTGATTTAGAGTTCTGACCGCCATAGGCTAACCATGAATATGCGCCCCCCCAGCCTGTCCTGTCCTTCATTTTCATTGACTTACAGGTGCAAGCAACTAATTAAATTACAAGTACAGAGCTTACGTAACCTAAGTCGAAAGTAAAGTCGAAAGGAACCAAATAATTCCAATGCCTATTTTTAGAATCTATTTATTTATTTTGTCCTAAAACTATACAAGATTTTTTTAATAAGATGTGTCTGCGACGATTGCTGATATAAAGAGTCGGTGCCAAACCACTCAATTATAACTAATATTAAAAAAGAAATGATTAACATTTCGTATACGAGTATTTTTGTTCGGCACCGACTTCAAAAAAATATTCAAATATAATCTGTACATGAACGGGTATTTTTGGCTTTTCAGTTTTCTTGAAGTCGGTTCTTTTTTGTTTGTTTTTTTGCTTTTTAGTGATTCAAATAAAATACTTATGGTGGGGTGAACGGGATGCATGCCAACAAGAGGCATGCATCCCGTTTGAATTATCCCCTAACTAACCCTAACCGTTAAGGAGTTGTACCTTCCATCATCAGCTCAGCAGAGGAAGATGATGACTATCATATACATCTCTCAATATTAACATTGTTCACCAAAATATTCAGGGTGGTAAAACAAGGCAAGGAATTAGAAATAGGTTTATTTTTAGATATTATAATAATAATATTCAAGTTATGTGTACTACAGAGCATTTTCTGGGACAAGAACAGTTGATTTTTGATTTTGTTAATTTTAAATTAGTGAGCTGTTTTACTAAAAAAGGAAATCAATTCATGGTGGTTCTCTTATTATTGTTAATAGTTTCTTAAAATCCAAAGAACGAGAAGATAATGTTAATTTTTCAATAGAACTAGTCATAGAAATTGCTTGTGTAGAATCAGAGACGGGTCTATATTGGAATCCATAATATCCTTTGTCCTATTTGTAAATTCCATAATAACTGTGGTCATAATGATCTTTTGCCATAATAACGTTTATCCTAATGTAAATGCCATAATATTGATTATCCTAATATTGAATATCCTAATGATTATTTGCACTATGTTCTTAAGTACTAATGATCAAGTGTCCTATCAATTACATATCCTAATACTGGTTGCCATAATCATCATATTGTCATAAAAAGAACATGAATGCTTATTTTTTGTTACAAAGTAAAAAATAAGTCAATTATAGTTGCGGTCTTTCACTTTTACCCCTCCATCTTAATAAACTCAATATAGGCCTCCGCGGCTCACTCGCTTTGCTCGCTCGTTAGGGTCGTAGTTCAACCTAACACTCCTCCTCGCTTCGCTCGTCGTCGTACCTAACCTAACCCAAGTCGGACATGCCTTAATCTGAAATAGGTAATGTTATGATTTTTCAGCCCTCGATATAGACCCCCTGAGGCTTGCCCGTTAGGGCCGCAGTTCAACCTAACACTCCTCCTCGCTTCGCTCGTCGTCGTACCTAACCTAACCCAAGTCGGACAAGCCTTAATGTAAAATAGGTAATGTTATGATTTTTCAGCCCTCGATATAGAGACCCCTGAGGCTTGCTCGTTAGGGCCGCAGTTCAACCCAATACTCCTCCTCGCTACGCTCGTCGTCGTACCTAACCTAACCCAAGTCGGACATGCCTTAATGTGAAATAGGTAATGTTATGATTTTTCGGCCCTCGATATAGAGTCCTGAGGCTTCGTCGTTAGGGTCGCAGTTCAACCTAACCTAACACTCCTCCTCGCTTCGCTCGTCGTCTTACCTAACCTAACCCAAGTCTGACCTGCGTTAAGGTAGAATAGGTAATGATTCTTACTTTACATTAATAAATTTAACGCCTGCTATAAATATGGTATTCGACTTTAGGATATTAGGTAATGTGATTATAGCTTATGACCATTATGGTTGTATATTATGACTCGTAAGTTTTATGTGTTAATAGATTAGTACAAAACATATTAGGTATTTAGATCATGAGGTAATATAATATTATGGCTTATGATCATTAGGATGTAAGATCATTATGGCAAATAATCATTATGACAAATGATTGATATGTCAAAAGTGTTTAGAGTAAAAGTGGTATGGCATTTGACTTTAGGACATACGATATTATGGATAGCTAAGGAGACCCATCAGAGACTTATGTAATTAATATGGCGTTTGGCACATCGTCCGCCAAATGAAAATGGGGGATAGAAGGGATCATCTGCCACCTTCTACGGCCCCCAAAAAAATCCCAGGCCAACGGAGTTTCCCATGGCATCTATTCCACCTTTTTGGACAATCCGAGAGAACGACTCGTCCAAACTTAAACCACAAAAAAGTTTCAGTGCCTAGACCTAAAATTTTTATTTTATTGCACCAAGGTGTAATATTGTGCGGTTCTATCAAAATTAAAAAATACCAACAAGTCGGGTCTAATTATTTTTTTATTGACCCAGAAACGTTTTTTAGGACGCGAAAATTCAATGAAACCAAAACCCCGACTATCATTAAAAAACAAAACTACAAAAAACTAACAGCGTTCCCGGAACCCAGACTACAGGCGAGCGCAGGAACGCGAATTGGCGAAATTAAAAAAAAAAAAAAAAAAAGAGGACAAACAAGAGAGGTTTTTTAAACAATTTCAAGAGTGGTTTTTTTAGTTTTTTTTTTTCAAATGGTAATCAAAGTTCTAGTTTCATTGAATTTTCACATCTTGAAAAACGTTTTTCCCGAAAATTCCGGGGCTAGGCACCGAAACCCCCTGCAATTCAAGTTTAAACAAGTCGTTCTCTAGGACTTTCAAAAAAAAAATTAAACAAATGCCACAAAAAAATCCGTAGGCCCAAGTTTCCTTTAGGGGCCATAGAAGGCAGCAAGCAAATGACCCCTTCCATCCCGCACTTTAACCCGGCAAACGATGTACCAAACACCCTGTATGTGTTTACCGACCACCAGCTACTGATTTTCATTCATTTGAGGGTACTTTGGAAAATGTTTTAAAAATACCATGTAAAGGTAAAAAACATGTTATAGTTTGTGTACACTAACTTTAATTTACTTGAAATTACCAGTGATACTGTTAAGTTGTCAGACGGTCAGACTATGTCAGATCATGATGTAGCCTCGTCATCCGAGGATTAATATGTAAGTAAGTCATAGCTAGTCAGCTCAGTGCCGCGCCCGCCGCCCCCTTGGTCCTTGCGCCCTAGGCTCTAGCCTTATTAGCCTGTGGGTAAATCAGGCCCTGTGCTAGAGAGATAAACAGAGCATTGGATAATATAAAGGAACCCCAAATTTCATCGCTTAAAGGAATTACCAAGGTAAGAGAACACTACAATGTAGAAGGGGCCTTCGACAACACACCCACAGATACCATCATTAAAGGGATGGAATGAAAAGGTGTAGACGGCACCACAAAAAGATGGGTTCGGAGTATGCTCTCCAATAGAACAGTAATACTGACCCTAAATGCCACCACGCATGAATTTCACACCACAAGAGGATGTCCACAGGGAGGGGTTCTATCACCACTTCTGTGGACTCTAGCGGTTGACCAACTCCTTGTTCGAATGGCGGCCAACGATCATGACGTACAAGGATATGCCGACGATATCCTGGTCATAATCAAAGGACCTTGCCTTAACACAATCTCGAACATCATGCAAGGAGCTCTCAACACTATCTGTATATGGTGCAGAGAAAACGAATTGTCTATCAATGCAAACAAAACCATTATAGTGCCCTTCACAAATAAAAGGAAACTCGACAAGCTCAATACTTTAAAGCTAAACGGACAAACTATACCACTTTCAAATGAAGCCAAGTATCTAGGGGTCACCTTTGACCAAAGGCTAACTTGGAACACGCATTTGAACAATATAATCCAAAAAGCGAAAATGGCACTGTGGACATGCTGTCGAATGGCAGGAGCAAGATGGGGCGTAAGACCCAACATTGCTATGTGGCTATACACAGCAGTCGTGAGGCCCATAATAACTTATGCCTCCGCTGTCTGGTGCAACAAGGCCAACCAAACTAAGCGATCCTAAAACTAAGCGGCCTACAACGCACTGCCTGCATTATTGCAACAGGAGCCCTGTCTTCGACGCCGGGCGCGGCCCTGGACGCACTGCTCGACCTAACACCTCTGCACTTACAGGTGCGGAAAGAGGCCGAGCAGTGCATCTACAGGCTCTGCACTCTGTCTAAGACGAAATGGCGCTCGCAAGCACTGAACAAGCTAAAGGCTTCAGTGTTCGAAAACAAACTACTGTGCATGCCCTCTGACGACATGCTCACTGAATGTATCTTTACGCAATACTACTTAGTGGAACTACCTTCCAGAGACGAATGGCTAAACGACCAAATGTCTCTCAAAGAGGGCTGCCACATCTGGTATACGGATGGTTCCAAAAAAGGAAAAGATGTAGGATGTGGGGTCTATGGACAGAGACCTAAGCTCAATGCAAGCGTCAGCATGGGCACAGAGGCCTCAATCTTCCAAGCGGAGATCTTTGCCATAAACAAATGCGCAGAGATAAACCTTGACAAGAACATAAGACACTGCCACATATACATCAACTCGGACAGCCAAGCTGCCCTGTTGGCACTGGAATCACTAGAGGTCAAATCTAGACTAGTCCAACTACGCAAAAACAATTTAAATGCCCTAGGCGAAACCAACAAAGTCACTCTTAGATGGGTACCAGGTCACTCCGATATTGACGGAAATGAAAGAGCAGATAAACTCGCGAGAGATGGCGCGGACAAGCCCCTTGTCGGCCCAGAACCGTTCTGTGGAATCACAAAACGCCAGGCTTACTCTCTGCTCAGCGACTTACACAAATCTAAGGCGATCGAAATGTGGGTGGCTGTAAAAGGACAAAATCACTCGAAAGCCCTTATAAAAGGCTTTGTTCAAAAGTTATCTAAAGAGTTACTACAGCTCAAAAGGTCAAAAGTCTGTGCGGTGACTAGAACTCTGACCGGTCACTGCAAGCTGAAAAAACACTTGTTCCTAATGGGTATGGAACAGGACGCAACGTGCAGGTTCTGCCAAGAGTCAGAGGAGACAGCTATGCATATCCTCTGCTCCTGTGGACCACTTATGCACAAAAGAAGTATCCACTTAGGGCAACACTTTGTGCCCCCAGAGGAGATACAACATCTCACTGCCCAAAGAATCTGGGAATTCCTGGACTCAACGGGCCTCAGCAGTGAGCTCTAAGACAGGGCTGCCACAATAGATCAATTATGGTCGATGCGGCACACAAAAGGCCCAATTGAAAATAATAATAATAATACTTCCTTTTTGTACATGAAAATGCTCTGAATAGTCATAATAAAGGCTTTTATGTGAATTCATAGAACGTTCTTGTCTTGCAGCAAGCAAAGAGAGCTGAAGAGACTCAAAACCGAAAAGTAGATGATGTGACACTAATCAGTTATCACAAATGGAGATACATAGGAATGTACTGTCTTCTACCTACGCCCCTATCATGTTAACAAGGGGGCAGTTAACATATCAAATTTTTGCTCATAAATTAATGAACTCGACTGTACCTACGACCTATTCAAGTGTCAACTCAAGCAGAGTAAGAAAGAGTAAAGTTACTTACCTGTATTTAGAGTCGCTGCAGCTCACGCTGACCGGCTGGCAGTAGCGAGGGTCATGAATCCTAATAACCTGGTGCTCCAGGAACGCCATGAATGTGTTCGGGGTCACGTTTGTACTGCAGAGTATGAAAATTATTCAATTTGATGGAACCTTATCAGTCCAACCCTTAATTTGGCAGTGATGTATGGCAGGGTGAACAAATTCTTTGACCATCTTTTCCATTTTTTTTTCGAACTAGAATTTTATGCTCTATTTTACCATAACAAGGCTTGAACTAGCGACCTTCTTAATTTTTTGTCAAATTAAGGGTTAAGTTTAAGGAGGCCTAGTATAGAAGTGGCTTTTGGTGTGTTGTTTAAGAAGTTAGTAGCCACCAAAATCAAATTGCATACGTCAACTCTCTCAATCTCGTCCTAGAGTCAGACCACGCTATCTCTTCCAAGCAAATGAACTGACAAACCATACAAAGTGTCAGTTTATAGAGTTTGACAGTTCATTTGCTTGTAAATGTTTGCGTGGTAACCTCTGACTCAAGCTGACGTGCACCTGTATCGTAGAACCCCTCTCTTAATATTATATCAGACGAGCCATCGAACAAGGGTTCAATTGGCTTATTTACTGCGTTGAAGGAGAGAGGGCTCTCCGATACAGGTGCTAGTGTATTCCTTAATACAAAGACATAATAATTAGTGGGGCGCGAGTCGCGGATAGCTATGCCAGCACGGATAGCTGCCCCTGATGAAGAGCTCCATATGAGTTCTAAACATGGCGGGCCGAGGCGAGGTTAAACCGTTTTTATAATAATTAAAGATGGATTTAATAATATTAATTATAAAAGCATACTCACGAGGAGCACACTTTCAGCTGAAGAAGTTTAGTAGCCGTCAGTATCTCATGGGACACCTCGGCAGCCACTTTGGTGTCCGGCGCTAGCTTCCCCGAGAAGAAGTGCAGTAGTGCCGGTGTGCATGGCTCCAGGGTGATTCCATTCCGGACCAGCTCGTTGCCTCGTCGCGCTGACGCTCGGGAGAGCTCGCGCCCGCAGCGGAGGGATTCGGCTACCATCTGTGACGTTATTGGCCCCTCCTCATCTGTCAGCAAAGGTTTACTTCTTACATGACAAGAACACGAGAATTGGAGCCCCTATGTACACCTCTAGCTCACCGCGGCACAACTATGATTCTTTGTCATGTAAGATATTTATCTGTATCTTTCCTTTTAATGCGATGAGATTGCTATAGCTACTAAGAACCTAAACAATACGTATAGGATTGAATAATGTTCGGGAGAAACAGCATCCGTATCGGAGGAACTCGACCACCGCCCCCGATATCTCTTACCCCTCAAGCACATCAGCCGCATGTGAATGTTAGGAGTATAAACGTAGATAGGCTTTTGTGGACTGGGTTTCGGAATAAGCACAGCGGATCAGTAATTAATCAAATTCACTCTTCAAAAAATTCAAACCCGTTAACAGAGACTTTGCCTAAAATTAGAGTTTAAGTTTAATTAGGTTAGGCTCAAAATTTACTTAAACAATGTCCATTCCATACCATTGGATACATAGCAGCTTTTTTTGCGATATAAGCGGGATTCGAATACGAAGTTAAAAATATATATTTTAAAAATTTATACTGAGTAATCACTTCTTTCAAATCATTTCATAAAACGATTACACTTAATATTGTAATTTCAATGCTGATTAATAGTAATAGACAATTAGACATAGCGCTAGACCTAAGACTTCCATTACAAAAAGCCGTAACCGACATGAAGTCTCTATTACCAGCCGTCCCTTTCTAGATAGGCTTTCAAAACGTGCTGTCCCCGCGAATCGTGTCGAAAGCATCACGTGCGCGGGCACACGTGTTTTATTGAGATCAATAATTGTTGTCTGTTGCGCAAGAGTCCGGGAACAAGTGTATTTATTTATTTAAATACATAGCAGGCTTTCAGTTTTCACCAAGCGCATACAATGCTAGACTTCACAATACATAAACCTTTAAACAATAAGCACTACAAACTAATGACATAACAATTTTTAGAAGGTACAACATAACATTTTTTTTTTTTTGGAAGTAAGAGTTGCACATTGCACTTATTTTAGCGAGCAGCGCATGCCAGCTGTCGGCAAACAGGTCGGCATCTTGCTCCAGTAGGCGCTCGTGTATTATATTAATCTGTGCTCGTGCGCCGGGCGCGTTGTTAGCTCGGCAAGAACTATTATATTAATCTGTGGCTCAGCGCGTGCGCATCCCCGCCGCCGCCCGCTCCGGCGCCACGGACCAGGGTCGGCGGCGGCGGCCCTGTATTGCAGGTGCCAAGCGGTCTGCCATTGACAAAGACTAGCCGGTAGCGTAGCGATAACAGCATCCGTGTTTTTGTAGGGATTTGGAAACACCCATCACACTTGTATAAAGCAGCACTTTATTCTCGGGCACTCGGGTTCCGGTCGGTACCAGAAAGGTTTTTTTTTATCATAAAAAATTGATACTTAAATTTCCTTACTTAAAATAGTGTAAGTTTACTTAATAATTGTTTAGCCGTTTCGGTGTGAAGAAGTCTATCGGTACTTACCTCCTACTACGTGCCTCTATCAGAGACGGCGTATTTATCACCATAGTTTAATTTAGGTATGTTTATGTAGAAGTTCCATTTCTGTTATCTTAATGACCTATGATTTCAATATTTGTTCACTTTTAACTATGGTTTTGTGGCAGGTAGGCGAAGTAGCTTCATACCTAAGTTCTGACTAGATGAAAGCCGATACAACTCAACACAAAAGATCGGTTCTAACAAAACAGTGGTAAAATTCGTCAACTTTTGGTTCAATTGGTAGAGCACTCGCTCCGGCATGGCATCAAATAAATAAATAAATAAATGTTAGACAACCTCACACAAATCGATCTAGTCCCAAATTGAGCTCAAGAAGGGTTGTTTTATGGGTACTAGATGACGATATACATACTTATATAGATAAATATTATACTTAAATACATAGAACAACCATGACCCAAGCACAAATATTCCAGTTCATCACACAAATATTTGCCCTGGCCGGGATTCGAACATGGGACCGCCGGCTCAGTAGGCAGATCTCTACAAACTGAGCCAACCGCGGTAAATATCAGTACAAATCTGGTATAGTGGTAAATTATTTATGGTGTTTGATTTTTGTATCGTGTGTAAAATACACCTTTTTTTTTAACTGTAGGTGTTCGCCACTAGTGGATTTGCCCCTATCTATTTAGTATTCCTTTGATATTTGGTTCAGATATAGAGTTCAATGAATAACAATAATATCAATAACAGAAAAACGTGCACGATCATTCAACAAGTGTAAGTACCGCAGTTAGTACAGGTGGTACAGGTGCAAAACCTTCAGAAATTGGCTATTGTCACGAATTAGACAAATAGTCGTTGATATAGATAATATTTAATCCTCTTGAACTTGGGCATGAGTTGGACATGGACACGAATTATATAAGTGCACGATACATAATCATTGAAAAGTTGTTTATACATGATTATTATGTCAAAATAAGCGTTGTAAACAAATAAATCATTATTAAAACTTCAGTTAAAGTTCAATGTTCCATTAAAATTTTTCAATTTCGTTACCAATTTGTATTAATTGAAGTGAATATTGTCGTCCCTTTCGCACGAGTAAAAGTAATGTCTAAAAATATGACGATATAATATATAATTCATTTATTTACTCATCATTTATTTATTGAAAAAAAATCACGTTACATAACACTAGCTTTTGCCCGCGGCTTCGCTCGCACAGGTCTGGAAACGTGTCTGTGTAACTTTCTACCGTCTTGCTGTTTCTTAAAACTTATGGTCGATTTTTGTATTTCTATTTAGATCACGTCGTAGACACATGGGAGAATTTACTTTTCGGTGCACCAAACGGAATCGTAGAGAAAAGTGATGTAGCCTAACAGAAGCAGAAGAAGTGTGTTAAACAACTCTCCCAATCTAGGTGCGTTGTTGTGCGAAGATACCCAACACTCCAATTCTGTTAGTATTAATTTGCGCTGTTACTCAAGTCTTACATACTCAAAAAATATATTGCGCTTTTACACATTTCCCATGCAAACCTTGGCTTTCCGTTTAATTCCCTTAACGATAGGATTTCATTTTTCAAAAACGATGGAATTAATATTTTCAGTTTTTGACGAAGTGTCCCCCGCTGCACCCCTCACTTAAAAAAGGCCACGTTTCTCATACAAAGATTTCCTTTCCATTTAATCCCTTTCGGGGGTGAATTTCCTAAAATGCTGAAAGTTGTTTTCTTACTTTGTATAGAAGAACCTATACACGAAATATTACCATCCTTACTTAAAGAATCCCAAGCTCTTCATACAAACTTTCAGCTCCCACTTTACCTCATAAGTTGAATTTTCAAAAACGTTTCATATTCTCAGTTTTTGATCTACAATCTCATCAGGTTTTGGGTCTACACGTAAGAGGATGCACTGCACCTCTTAATCAAAAAGACTACGTTTCTCACACAAACTTCCATTTTCCATTTAACCCCATCCGGGGATGAATTTCCAAAAATGCTTAAAGCTTAAAGTTGTTTACTTATTTCATAATGAAGAACCTATAATACACGAATATCTTTCTTACTCAAAGAATACCAGGTTCTTCATACAAACTTCCACCTCCCATTTAACCCCTTTAAAGGATGACTTTTCCAAAATCCTGAAATTAGTTTTCTTGTTTTTAGATGGAAAATCTGTACACGAACTTTTATATTTCTTACAAAAAAATTACACGATTTCCATACAAACTTTCAACCCCAATTTGACCCCTTTACAGGATGAATTTTTAAATGTACTTTCTTATCCCTTGCCTCCATTGTACCTATACTTGATCTATTTTACAAATTTGATTTCCTAGGTTCAGTAGTTTCGGCTCTACGTTGATGAGTGAGTCAGTCAGTCAGTCACTTAGGACTTTTCCGTTTATATTATAGATTACAGAGTAGACACCAATGCGTCATGAACCAAACAATGTTTATTTAGACGGCGAAATGGCGTGGCCCCGTTGTTCTGACATGTCGGGTGTTGGATTTGGTTGATTATATGATACTCGTATGTATCAGATTCGTGTTAATCCTTATTTAACTCGTTTTAATAGAGGGTAATTAAAAAAATATAGTTTAAAATCATATAATTATATATATATATATAGAGTACCTTAGTATGAAACTGCTGGCTCTAAACTTTTTTCACTAATAAGATGAGTCTAGTAAGGGTTTGTGCACAAATCACGTGAGTTTTTTTCGGCTACTTTTTGACCCCCCAACCCTGGTGATATTTGGTGAGGTTCTTTGCTAACCCCCCCCCCCCTCTCACTACCTCACGTGTATTTTTTTCCGCCAAAATTTCGTAAAATAGACTCGCTATTTTGAGGTATTTAACAAGTCAAGACTTATTTTTAACAAAACCGAGAAAAAAATATTGACTTTTTCTTAGTTCGTTCACTGTAGAAAAAATACACGTGAGGTCTCCTTATACCGCCCCCTCCCCCAACATGATATTTCGTGATTTTTTCGTGACCCCCCCTCCCCCCTATGGTACCTCACGTGATTTGTGCACAAGCCCTAACTGTGGTGATATGTAGGTATATATCGTTATATATTTTAAGACTTCGACTTTGTTTTTTTTTCTATTAGTGACTCCGTGGATTTTAGAATCACGGTTGCCACCAAAAGTCCCAACATATATAGGTAACACTACTACTCGCACTCCGACTAATATACCTTATGGTTGTACTAATTTAAATTTTAGGTACCTACTAAGTATGCCTATTTAAGATGTTATGTATGTTTTTAATCGTTATTAATAAAAAACTATAATAAATATAAAAATCGGTAGGTACTCACGTAAAGAATGCGTTTTAAACAAATCCGTAAGCTCTGACCCAATTGTATCCAAAATGGGGCACAGGTCGGGACACCAGTCGGACGCCAGCGATCCCCAGCCCGTATAATAACAGCCATCCACGCCACTCAACACTAAACATGCAATTACACTAATAAAAACACTCCCGCAATCACCAAAAAGGTTTTTCATATTCATGTTTGGCATTACAAGCAAGTTCCTTGGTTTAAATAAAATAGGTCGCGGGCATTTTTTAATCGCTAATGGATTTGAAATTAGAATTGGAACGCAACTGCCAGTTACCAAAATATTATGTTTCTTTTTTCGAATCGAGAAGTCTTTCTGTTTTAACTACCCAAGTACAAGTAAAGTTTTTGTTTAGTGTTAGTGCCATTTGCAGGTTCATCTAATCAAGTCACGTTGGTTTCGTAACGGCTCACTTGCTGGGGGATAGGATTTTCTTCATTGTCTCATATTTCTTCATTTTTTACACCACCTTTGCTCAACAGTCCTGATGTATATCTCGATTATCATTACACCTTGCATAATTTTTATTAATCGATTTGCCTTGTGCTTCATACTCTTTTACATTATTTTTCATTAAGTGCCTTATTGTTAAGTGCATAACAACTACTTTTAAATTATATAGCTAATACCAATCATTCACAAAAAATTTCGTTCTCAGTAGCAATTGGCGTTACCTACCTATAGATAATTATGATAGGAATTAGGTGGGCGTCTGATAATATAGTATTTTATGCAACAGTTGTATAAGAGGGGGCAAAAAACGCGAGTGGCATGGGTTACGATGCGAGCGTAGCGAACATCGTAAGAAAGATGCCACGAGCGTTTTTTGACCTATACAATACTTTTACATATTAAACAACAAAGAAAATAATTACATGTTCAACAAAATTAAAAAAAAAATAGTGATAAACATTTTTTTCTATTGACGTCCATCTGTCAAAAAATATGAACTTATACCCAAAGGTATACGTTCACTATACGATACATCCATGCACAGAATAAAAAACTTTTTTTTTAAGTTGGCAGCAATGCCTTGGTAGGTACAATAATTTTTTTTTTTTAAATTGCAAATTGTGTGAATGTAGCTGTTTATTTTGGAATCTGTGGTACTAAGTAATGCGTTTTTGCCGTTTTTGGCTACATCATAACATCGTTTACAGTGTGTTTGATATTATAACAAACATTTGACAGTTCTCTGTTGATGTTTGTAGTGATGTAGCAAAACCATATTGTTTGCCAAACCTAACGATTATGAATGGTTGATCAAATCGATTTTATCGACGAACTTTTATTCAAACCTGAATATATTTTTGTGTAAATCAATATTTTTTTGAGCTACGAGCCGCCGGACTCACTAGAGCTTTCTATGTAAAGTAATAGTTGGTTTTATTGTTCTTTCTTTAGGTTATAAACTTATCGATTTAATCGATTTTTACCAATTTACAGAAATAACACATGAATCGAAACGCAAGATTTAGTCACAACACAACTTTAAAAAAAATAAGACGTGGTACGTAACTGTTTGAGTACTTAATGATTTATTATCGTTAAATACTTCAACACCGTGATAAGAAAAAATATAACATGAACTCAATAGTATCAAATAGAAAGTGAAAAACGTTTATAGATTCTTGAAAAACACTACTCGTATGTCATTCCTTGTTTTTTTTATGAAATTCAATGTGTCGCGCAGATTTACGTTGTACGGGTCCTGTGATGTGACAAATGTTTGTTATAATATCAAACAGACTGTAGCAGTGTTTTTTTTGGGCAGTAGAGTAGAGGCTTTTACAGACTTTCATAATTTATGTCTTTAATATTAGTTAGTAAATATATAAATGACAGAAAAATTATATCTTTCGTTATTGGGTTTATAGTTCTTCGATTGGCGTTGTGTACGATATCATTAAAGAAAACAATGTTGTGTGGTTTTGTGCCTTATTAATATTATATTCTGTCTTAAAAGAGAGCCGTGCTTAATGGATAAGGTATCCTTTTGGTGGATTATCATCTGTAAGGGCTTTTTGTTAAGAAATAAAATTACTTTAATAGAGATCCTCAGAAAGAGAACGCGAGTCAGGTAAGCGTGATTACTATTAAAGCAATTTTAACTCTTGGCAATGGCCTTGGTCCAAGGCCATTGCCAAGAGTTAAGATTGCTTTAATAGTAATCACGCTCTTGGAGTTGATAATCCACCAACATTACCTACACCTCATCTATGAATCGTCTTGCCTGCTAACCCACCGCCAAACAGCAATGTTCGCATTGTTGTGTTCCGGTGTGGGGTAAGATAGCCGGTGAAATTACTAGCATAGAGGCATTCTATCTTCGTCCTCCAGGTAGGCAAACACTTGTGACTCCTCTGGTGTTACAGGTGTTTATGGGCGACGGTAATCGCTTTCCATCAGGCGATACGTTTGCACGTTTCACGTTTGCCCCTATGACATAAAAAAAAAACCGTTCGTATGATATGTCAAAAATTTGCCAATTAAATTGAAGCTCAATGAGGTGTTTAAAATATGCTTCAAGATGCTTTGCCAGTTGATCAGTGCTTCGACATACGACGCACGCTTGTTTTTTGTTACGGGCGATAATGAGGTACAAAACCACACAACAAACTGTGTTTTCTTTAATGAGATCGTACACCGCCAACTGAAGGACTATACCGATCGAATGGGGAAATGATCAAAAGCGACATACTTCAATATTTTATTTAACGTACAAAAAATATTCTTTAGGTACCTGTTCAGTTGAAATACGAAATAAAATCGTACTTAGGGTGATTTCTTATTTGAGCGTTTTAACCCTCTTATTTCACTGTGATCAATATTAACGAGCTTCCTTTGAGTAGAGGTACCTACTAGAGGTACTACTCCGTGGGCATTATATTATTATACCATTTATACCACGCTCCGTGGGTATGAATTGTGGCGCCATTTTCGGTTGTATTGTAGATGTCACGGCCTTTTACAATTATTATCAAAATTATGTTGATTCCTTTTATGAATTGGCCAATATTGCGAAGAGAGTATTAAGACGCTTTAAAACTCTCAAATAATCACCATTTTATTTTGTATTTATTTGAACTGAACAGGTAAGTAGTTAGAATAGGCACTAGTGTATTTGTCAGCTAGACCTTGCGTGTTATTTCTCCCTAATATTCTTTTACGTTTACAAACCCAAAAAAAAAAACTGAATCGTCAAAAAAAAAACTTTATAAGCAAAATTATTTACTTGTCTTATTTGTAACATACTCACAAAATTTCATGAGAATCGGTTGAGGAATAAGGCCTATAGGCGAGAACAGCTGGACTCCAAACATCCAGACAGCACGTCTAGCGTAACTTTGACACGCGACTCATGTCGCGCGAGATAGCATCATCCGTCACTATCTCATAGTACTGTACAGATAGAGACAGGTGGTATATCCCGCGCGAGAAAGAGTCGCGTGTCAAAGTTATGCTAGCCGTGCAGCTGTGGTACTGATTGACGAAAGTCCTGTCACCTCATTTAGAGCTATTTGACGTTTTCATCTAAAATAAACACAATGAAAAACAGACTTATAAAACTTAATATATGTAATCGAAAACTACTTAACGACACAATACAAACATTGCATAATAAAATACTTATCTATCTCATCACAAAATGTAAGTAGTTGTACTTTAAGTCTATCCAAATTTAACGAACACAATAATATACTCCCTAGCAATGGAAGCAAGTATATAACTTAACTTGTAAAGAAATACCATACAATATCAAAAATATGTCTACTTTCATTGCTATGTAGTATTCTATAACAAAAAAATACAAAAACTAAAGTCATAATCATAATTAATAACTATTTGAAGTCATACCTATAAAGCTTCGGATTATGTGTTTAAATTAACTCCTATTAATTGTGATTCGGAAATGCATAAGTTCAACTTACCTACACTAAAATATATCTGTAAAATACTGAATGAAATTATGAAAAAAACGCAATTATTTTCATAAGAATGCCAACATTTTTTTGCCAAAAAAGTTACAGTGTTATTATAAAAAAAATACACATTATCAAGTGTCCTTAATGAATCAAAAATAATGTGATTAATTTATTTATGGCACATTTTCTTGTTTTCAACATCCAAAACAATAAGGTTTTCGCTTCTGCTTTGATAGAATCGCAACCTTAATAAAAATAATCTTTACAATTATGTACATACGTAGGTAAATATAAATTTAAAGCGGATTTACAATTGACTTTGTTCGATATTTATCATTGCAAGCATAATCGATATTCCGGCTGACAATTTTTTTTATCATCACATACCTAAAATAATATGACTGTACAATTATATATGAGTCAACGCGATAAATAAAACACGTAACATTTTATAAATCCATATCTAGACACTAACAACGTTCAGTTTCGGTGGTATCACATGATAACCTAATCTTTTAATCTCTTATCTTTTTGCTGCACCGTTTCTTTTCATCGTGTAACTTTGGTAGGTATCAATGTGTCATTTTCAAATAACATTATGTATTTTCATTAAGTATAAGAAAATATGGACGTGTGGCTTAGTTTTCATATTTCTTACTCGTAAGTCATAGGAACGATAGCTTTCATAAACTATAACTGGCTGTTTATTTTTGAAACTTTGGTCCACATATCTAAGGCTTTTTATTCTTCTTCATTATCACTGGCATTTTAACTGTACATAAACTATAATTTAAAATAATACAGAAAATTGTCACAAAGGTTTCTTCCTTTAGACACAAGCGCCATAATTTCTACTAATATTTTGAATTTTTTGGTATTTATTAATATAACATTCGTTTATATCGATTTTTCGTAAATAATGTACACGAACAGGCGATGTAAAATAGGTAGTTCTCAGAGCGTTCATATATTGCAAAAAAGCAAGCCCCAAATCTATAATTAAACCATATACTTGACGATGCGTTTCGCTCGGTTTGTAGACACCTGCCTACTGAGCCGGCGGTCCCGGGTTCTAATCCCGGCCAGGGCAAATATTTGTGTGATGAACTCGAATATTTGTGCTTGGGTCATGGTTGTTCTATGTATTTAAGTATATATTTATCTATATATAAGTAAGTATATCGTTGTCTAGTACCCATAACACAAGCCTTCTTGAGCTTAATTTGGGACTACTTAGATCGATTTGTGTGAGGTGGTCCGATATTTATATCTATTATTATTTATTATATTAAATACTTAGCGTGGAGTAATATATCTCAATTTGTGTATATTTTTCGACTATGGTATTTTCTTCAATACATGCGACAGGAAAGTGACAGCAGTTAGTTGAAACGCTCTAATAACTACCCAATACAAGTATACTTATACCAATTTTAAGTCCACTTTTACATAAGTGATACCTACTTATTCTATACTTAACACACAACAGAAGTTAGAAGTTTATCAACCAAAATAACAGTGCTCAAATTAGGATACTCTACAAAAATTAAGTTAATAAATGCAGATTGTAATGTAAGGCGCCGCGGCTACCGCCAGCGGAGACTGAAGCCGAGAGAGCGCACCTTCACGAAGGTCCGGAATACGTGGTCCCACACGTCGCTGCTGATGCCGAACGCTGGAAAGAGAGGAGTGGAGAGTGAGAGAGTGCGGTATTTCACGATACTTTACAAAATTGCAATTTGTTTCGCATAAGCTAACACTTTTGCTAAACCTATTCTTGCTTTGATGTCTGGTGTACTTGAGTCTGCTGTAACATACACTGCCTAAATATTTAAAATTATTTACTCTTTGAAGAGGAGTATTTTCTATTGTTATAATCTGATTTGTCTAGTCCTGTTTTTAATGCCGTTAGAATTTTGGTTTTATAATATTAATTTTAAATGAGTCCAATAGCAACTGTAATGGTGTCCGTGTGCATATAATTTTGAGCACCTGGCGTTCGTAACTGCGTACCAAACTTCTATTGCTTAATCTACGTAGATAAGTTACTTACCTCTGTCATGGTTGACGAAGTGGTGATTTGAGTGGTACCGCTTCATCGCGTAGAGGTAGGTGCCGTCGGCGGGCGAGCCGTGGTGCACGTAGTAGTGGATCATGTCGTACGTCAGGTAACCTGCGAGAACGGAAAATAGTAGATTGTATGACAAGGGGCGAAAATACGCCGTTATGACATGAAGTGACTATTTGGACGAGCGAACGCGGAGCGAGGGCAAATATATCTGAGTGTCAAAATGGCTTTTAGCCAGTCTGCGTTTCAGGTGCATAATGTAGCATTGCACCGGGTCGCTAGTACCTACTTGACAAAAATATTAAAAGTTATCAAATTAGCATTTCCTTTATAAACTTAAAATACTGATTAAGTATTATTATTATTGATTTTATTCGCTAATTTCATAGAATTATGAGCTGCAATATTATCACTTCATAAAACATCTTACGACTTGACGTCAAACGAGTGCCATTACCATTTAACGGAAATCCAAAAGATAATAAAATTTATCTAGGCAGTAACACCAACGTACCTAACATATGAACAACACACCAAACCGATCATATTAGCGGCTGCTACGTTTTGCGACCTTGCCTAACTATCTAGGGAAATGTGCCAAAGTACAAACTAATTTGTGTACTGGCTGCTAAATAAGGCGCCCGTATTCGTATTTACACGCAAGTCTGACAGACTAGAGCTTACGTGCCGCACCCATTCCAGACGTGCATACAAAATGTCAAATTAAACTGTCCAGTGCCATCTTTAAATACATACATTAATACCTGTGCTAACTTGGGGTACGTTCTAGGGATATGATATCGGTAAAAAAGATGTCAAAATATATTAAATACATGTCTCATTGAAAATTCTCGATAACTATAAAAAGTTTCGATATCATGTCTGATAAATTGGATATCTTCATCAAGTCAAGACGGCAATCTTCAATACCGACGAATATGAAAAAAATAGGTACTGATTGTATAATATGAAAAATATTTTGAAATAAACGAATAAATATGGATTTTAATTTGTTTATTGTTTTTATTTAAAAACTAGCTGCACCCCGCGGTAATACCCGCCCATCCCGCGGGAATACAATTATGGTTCGAGATAAAAAGGGTGTCAGCTACCATACCACATTTTATCAAAATTGGTCCAGCCTTTTGGGCGTGAAGAAGTCACAAACATACTCACAAACTTTCGCATTTATAATATCAGTGTGAATATGGAAAAAACTACTGATTGTGTGGACCCTGGAAATCCGTAATGGATCTTAGGATACGTTCAACGTAGACATGTGTGGTCTTCGCATTTCAATTCACCTTGATGAGCAATCCTGTAGCTCCCAAAGTATTGATCGTGGAGTAAAAACGAATACGACCAAATTTATAGGAAATTTTATGTAGAAACTTTTGTACGAAGAAATCATAATGCTATTTCTACAAATATTCGAGTTATGAGCAAAAATCTGAAAAAAAGGTACCTTCAAACCCCCCTACACCCTGAGCACACCCCCCACCCTCGTGGACTTTTGGTATGTTCATCTCGACACCGGAAGGTATAAGTGTACCAATTTTCAAAACTACACGAATTATTTCCCCTGATTTTATTACTTTTCTTGAACTATTTGTCGATAAAATATTCTGCTACATCGCTTTAGTATCTGTGCCGCAAGTTAGCGCAGGTATCCATAATGCGCCGTCCATGAAGGGCATGTTTGGTTTTAATGGGGTGTTTGACTCGGTAGCTGCCAATTAACTAACGAACTATTGAAGTGAGCGAAAAGTGCAGGAGCGACTAAAGTGGATTTTATCCTCCTACATCAGTTCACGCCATGATTTGTGATCCTGCCGAGCCAGCTCTCGCTAGTTACGGCTACCAAGGTCCTTGAGGTGCTTCTGAACTTCGGCACTTCAGCGATGTCTAGGCGGGTCTGTGACCACTCGCTCGTCCCATTTATGACAATATTAAGTTTTCGTGAACAATATAAACTAGTATTGTTATCAATGTCAGGAATGGTTCAGGCTCCCTTGACTTATGGGATATTATTAAATGCACATCTGTATAATTTTTCAGCACACTAGGTAGCTCCACTAATTAACTGAATGCATACCAGAAAAACTAATGCTGTGCAAAAAAAACAATTGATTAACTGAAAATGTCCTACAAAAAAAAACTTAAACATCATACAAAACGAGATGACCTTTTTAACCGAATTCACACCAAAAATATGGTACGTACCTCGGATATATTTGAAAGTTTCACCAAAAATACTGACTTGCACACTAATTATCCTCGCACTGCACTAAGATCCGACTCGGCCGGGTTAGGTTAGGTTAGTTTTTTTTTTTTATCTCCAGTAAAACAGCTTTGCAAATACCTTTAAATAGTATATATTTAATTCGCATTTTTTAGTGTGCATAATTAGTGAAGTCAGTATTTTTTGTGAAACCTTTAAATATTTTGATCGAAAAAAGGGAATATACAGATATCGATTTAAATATATGCCTTGACTTATGTTATGTTTTCACGAATAATTAACATAATTTTTGCAAAAAAAATGCGTTTATTGATAAGCTCATAACAGAGCGCTTGTTGCGAATTCTGATGGAATCCAAAAATAGGATGATATTCGTCTAAATTTCGTAACACAATGGAACGAGCAGTTGAAACGCTCCTGAGCTAACCTGAACATGGCTAAGACATACAGTAGAATAATATTACAAATTATTATCTTTCTTATCTAGCGGCCCCCAATTTGTAATCCAAGGCGACTGATTACAGCAGATATCGTAATGCCAGGTGGACCCAGTCATGCTTTCTGGCAAATTGTACAAACTTTAATGTCCTGATAAGTGTTACGTTATTTACGATGAAAAACAATCGTGTTCACTCTCTCTATGATATGGCTAATGACCCAAATGTAGGTCTAATTAAACGAGACCCAATCTACGTAACGTAAGAGATCGGAATGTTCAATCCTTAGAACATTATAGTATAGTCAGAAAACAATACTATTCTGTGGTGTAAAGAGAAGCGTGTTTCATACATAAGGTGTCATTTTGGTGGTTTATCAACTCTACGGCCTTTGCCATGAGTATAACTAGTGCCTACGCCACATCTTGGGGTTTAGGTAGCCGACCCCGATTGAGAATTCATTCTCAAAAAACCGGCCAAGAGCATGTTGGGCCACGCTCAGTGTAGGGTTCCGTAGTTGCTCATCCTTCTTAATAAACTGCTGTTTTAAGCCATAGGTTTGCGTTAAGAAAGATTTTAGCTCTATAAAAAGGTCGTAAACGCCCTAGAAACTGTAATTACTTATTACCTTCGGGAAGTCAACTTACGACCTTTTAAAGAAAAAATATGAAATTTGGCGATAACTCAAAAACGGCTCGACCGATTTTGTTCAATATAGTTTTCATTGAAAGTATAAGTATAAGGCCTCATTAACACGAATTTTTCCGATTTTTTTTGACCCGTGGTTGAAAAGTTAGAGGGGGGGACACTATTTTTTTTGTTTTTGGAGCGAATATTTACAAAACTGCTGTTTTTATCAAAAAATAATGTTACAAGACCCCTATTATTTTACAAGACCTATTCAACGACACCCCACACACCAGAGTTGAAAAGAAAAAAAAATTCACCCCCACTATAGGTGTTCGAGAGGTACCCGAAAAAAAAAATCTGTTTTAAATTTTATTTTACCGTTCTGTCGGCGTTATACATACACATACTCATACCAAATTTCAGCTTTCTAGTACCAATGATCACGGAGCTAAGCCGCGGACGGACAGACGGACAGACGGACATGGCGAAACTATAAGGGTTCCTAGTTGACTACGGAACCCTAAAAATGGGACAAAGGCTAGGAGGATGATGATGAGCTCGAATATTTGTTCCGGGGTCACAAGTATGTCAAACATAGTTTTATTATTACTTGCAACATAAAACGCACAAAGAAAGCATGATTCGATAATAGCGGACATTCTTTTTGAAATTATTTTTATCAGACAGATTTACGATTTTAATCTATTGTTCCATATTTCGTTTTTTTTTATCGTGCGTCCGTTGTTATCTGGCAGTCGCCCAATTACAAGAATAGTTCCTGTTCAATACTATCATAGTACCTATCGTAATCCTAGCTAAAGCTCGTATTTAACCAATGGAGATGTCAAACGTACTTTCCGAACACAATTTTTCGTCGTTAATGACGGAGGCGAGGTAATCACGTAGATAAGATAAGATAAGAATCGTTTAATCAATTGGGATTCACTGGAACCACTTTTGCATCATCATTGAATACATAGCTATTACATTCATTGGTACAATAGTAATAACATTAACACAAAATTATAATAGGTACACAAGATTTCCAAACATTTGCAATACGAGTATTTCCGTGGTAATGCTTCGTCAAAAGTAAACTAGGTGATAAATTACATGAAAAATTATGATAATTAAAATTACTTTTCTCAAACATGCAACGAAATATTGTCTTTGCGTTCCTTATAATAGGCTCGGAAGTATCGGTTTTTGGGCGCAACAACCTTTACAGTCGTAAAGGGATTTCATACTGCTTTTCAGGCCTAGAGGCCTGCAAAGTAACTTTTTTTTGGTTTCAACAACAAGGTCATTCACAATTTCACACAGCTGGCTGGTTTGACAAAAAGCAGGTTTTGTTTTTAAAGGTTGGTTGTTAGAAGATACTTGTGGAAAAAAAATTCAAGATGGCGACTCTCGGTATCGGGGGGCTCTCGGGGCTCAAAAATATGAATCTGAAATCTTGTCCGAAAATTTGGTCAAATTCGGAAAATATCGAAAAAAAACGATTCAAAATTTCAAATTGGTGCTAGGCGGCTAAAACTCGGTATCGGGGGGCTCTCGGGGCTCAAAAATATGAATCTGAAATCTTGTCCGAAAATTCGGTCAAATTCGGAAAATATCGAAAAAAAAAACGTTTTTTTTTTTTTTCAAAATTTCAAATTGGTGCTAGGTGGCTAAAACTCGGTATCGGGGGGCTCTCGGGGCTCAAAAATATGAATCTGAAATCTTGTCCGAAAATTCGGTCAAATTCGGAAAATATCGAAAAAAAAACGATTCAAAATTTCAAATTGGTGCTAGGCGGCTAAAACTCGGTATCGGGGGGCTCTCGGGGCTCAAAAATATGAATCTGAAATTTTGTCCGAAAATTCGGTCAAATTCGGAAAATATCGAAAAAAAAACGATTCAAAATTTCAAATTGGTGCTAGGCGGCTAAAACTCGGTATCGGGGGGCTCTCGGGGCTCAAAAATATGAATCTGAAATCTTGTCCGAAAATTCGGTCAAATTCGGAAAATATCGAAAAAAAAACGATTCAAAATTTCAAATTGGTGCTAGGCGGCTCAGTCTATGCGCGAACGCTATGGCGGACGGGTACGATAAAGAGATGGCTGTCGATATATTGAAGTGTTCAAGTTGCAATATTAATGATTAAACGAACTTACCTGTAAGTGAAGTTCTATCATAATTATACGAAGGGTTTCGTCCGAAGATATTAGTAACTTAAAATTATAATACACAATGTAGTAACGCATAAGTGTTACCACTTCGTCACTTGTTTGGGGAAAAAAGGTAGCCGCTATTGGCAACACTTTTTTTTTTTTGCATAATTTTCCCGAGCCCATCCCCATCTGCTCCTCTTCATTTAGTTTAGAGCTTAATAAGAATTATGATATTTCCGATTGGGTCTGGGCGGGCGGGAGTACGTTACTAATATCTTCGGACGAAACCCTTCGTATAATTATGATAGAACTTCACTTACAGGTAAGTTCGTTTAATCATTAATTATACTCGTGTTTCGTCCTCGATATTAGTAACTTAAAATTATAATACACAATGTAGATGTTGAGAGTATAATAGGAAATATCAGAATTAGTAAACTGTTAGTTATTTAATCGTATTATTATATTAATAGTAACAACAGCACATTTAAGATTTCTTTCAAATCTCATTGATAGGCATAGATAACCATAAATCATGATTATTTTAATTACTGTAGACATATAGCTCTAGCAAGAGCTGTGTTATCCTTATCGAATTCAGCAATAGTTCTGTTCTAGAATCTGTCAAAGGTAGCGGAATTGCCACTCCATCCCGCAGATTTCCTTAAGGCGTCAATGCCTACACCTAATAATTTAATAATAATTTGTAAGCTAGGGATGTTGAAGCAAGTCTTGTGATATGTGAAGAAAAGATAGATATGTCAATTCCGCTATTTTTTAAAGTTGATTTTATCCACCGACCAAGTGTTGTGGCTTTAATACTATTATGGGGTTTTTTAAGCCCTATGCAAAGCGAGTTGGATTTGCGTAAGTATTTTGTCCTTACTATGATATGCTTCTAATGTCCTGGCAGGGCATATTTGAGGACGTTCTTCAAAATACGGTAAAAACAAGCTTGGTTAATTCGCACCTGCTTTGGAAGTTTAAATCAATTCAGATATTTTAATTATAATTCGATCTGATCTATGTTTCAAATGGATCTTAATTTTTGGTAGTGTTTGCGCTCTGTGCGCCGTTACAAGAGCTAGTAATGTTAAACATTTCATTGAAAATTGGTCCAGTTGTAAACTTTCGTTCGGAAAGTATGATTCCAAATGATTGAGAACCTTTAGTCACATCCCTATTGATATTATAATGTGGTAATGGCGGTCTAAGCCTGTAAACACCTTTACAATTTTTTTTTTTTTTTTTATACGATCATCTGATATTGGCCCCAATATAAGTGAGAGAGTGGATCTATTAACTGTAGATAGTGCTGTATTGGGCGCCTGAATTAAATCATTCTGTAAGAAACTCTATGATAATTGGAATTGATGGTACATAAAAAATATTGTTTTTTTTTTTTTTTTACGTAATATGTACCAACGCTTTAAACAAATATCATAATGCTTAATCGAGTTGTCTGATAACGACGCTTCAAGCATGAAATTCACGGCGGAAGGCGGGATACGGCGTTGCAATAGCGCCGTCTTGACAACATCCCGGCAACCAGGGTAATGCTGGCCTGGATGTCCTGGGTTGCTGGAATTAAATACCATAACGTGATTACCCTAATCACCTATTTCATGCACATCGGATATCAAGAGCCGATAAAATAAAGGGTACCAGGGTTGTGTTGGCCAGTTTGGAGCAACCATGAAACGGTACCCTATGCTTTTCCCGAAATGATTTTACTCAGGGCCTTTAAAAGCATAGAAGAAAAACCTTGACCATTCGATGGTAAATGCGTCATACGCGCATCCATCTGGATCCCTACTTCAGGACACCTATTTTTCACATTTTTTATTGATTTGGTTGGCAAATAGACCGAAGTGGGATTACCAAATTGCAGTTTTCGGTAGCCTGAGACGGAAAGTTCCCATTCTGTATAATATGGGAACGTCTAGATTCTCTGTCTGCGGTGATATTATCTGAGGATTTTATATATGATGCTACTACAAATATTTTTCAAGTTTCACACCACTGCTACAAATCTTTTGTTACTTTTGTAGGATGGGGGTACTGAATGCCTCCCATTTGGTTAATGTTAGATACTGCCGTGGTGTTATCAACTTGTAAAATTACTTGGCAACGGTAGTAATTTTTGGCAAATATTTTGAGGGCAAAAAAGGCCGCAAGGAGTTCCAATTGGTTGATATGTAAATTACTCTCTGTGCTAGACTACCTGCCGCTACCCGTATGATCACCACATGCCGCCCCCACCCCGCAGTTGAGGCGTCAGAAAAGATTTCAATTGCGAAATTTTCGTCCTTAATACGGTGGTCTGAGTTGCGTATCGCTTGAATCCACCAATTGAAAATATTGAAATCGGGCAGAAGAGAATGAAATGTTCATATATTGTTCGTAATCATTATGGTTGAGTAGATTTAAATACTTGATACGTTTCGCCTGTTTCGTATACAGCCAGCCATATTCCACAGCTGGACATGCACATGCAGAAATTAGAAGACCCATTAATTATTTAATCGATTAATTTCTGAAACTGTTCTAGTTCACCTATGATTCGATTTCTGTTAATTTATAATGAAACCCAAATTTTTACAGTTTTTCGATTATGAGAATGTCGTCTTTAAAATCTAACGTTGACATTAACGCAGTCTTTAGAATTTAATTTCAAATCAATTCTTAAGTCTTCCAATTTAAAGTGCTGTGTGGGAATACATTTATTCAAATATTTTAAATTAAGGATAAGTCTCATGCTCCCGTTAGGCTTAGGCACTAACAAAACCTTTGACAAAAATTGGTCCGAGCAAGGCTCGCATTCTGATATGGCACCTATATATCAAGTAGATTATTAAGAGTTTCAGTAAAATGACTTTGTTCTAACTCAGAGTTACTTGAGACAGTAGGAGAATTAGACCGATTTACTGGCTTATTAAAAGTTAACTGGTATCCGTTTATCCAGAATAAAACGGATTAGTCACGAGTGATAACTGACCACTGTTCATAAGAATCAGCGAGTCGACCGGCGCAGCGTACCGAGTCTAGCGTCGGCGAGTGTTTGGTCCGATGCGACGATCTGTGTAACGAGGTTCCTTGACGCCGACTGGTCGTTGTGGCAGGCTACTGTTTTTTGCGTCGGAGCTCTCTGCTGACTGCGAACTGAAGCTCCCGCCTTCCAGTTTAAATTCTTTGGTAATTTAGACGGTAGCTTCTGTTTTTGCACGCTTATCTTGATAACCGATATATAAGTGTTAACCAGATTTCGACACAGCTTTTTAGAGTTTCTGGTAGGTCTACGCCAAAAACGTACTTCTCGATTTTTGTGACAGCTAGTTGTTCTCAAAACTCCTTTTTTAGAGAATATAGGATGAAATTTCTGCGACTCCATGAATCGTTGTGTGTATGTGTATATCGCACAGAATACGCCCCAGGTCTAAAAATTGTTTGTAGAATTGTTGTTAACTTTGTCTTTAGATCTTAATTGCGACGTCAACATACGTCCTACTATACTGTAATGGCCGTGGCCAACTATTTTTGTCTGAACTCGATGTATTCGTTTCTTTTTACAACAGTTGATGCCGCCTGTTATTTCAGCATTTAGTTGTGGAACGGCAATTTTCTTGCAATGTGAAGGCACTAAATACTTGTCTAACAAGTCCTGTGCGAGACAGCTCGCTTGTTATTCTAAACCTGATGTATATACTCAAATCTGCTGGCCACATGTTTGAGAAGGGTCGGATCCCAAGATCCTATTAGCTCCTACGGGAAAATGAGTTACTGTTTTCCGCGACCGAAAGTGCCTCTGGCAGTGGATCGGCAATTTGCGGAGCATTGGACGGACCAGGCTCAGGCTCGATGTTTCTGGGATTGGCGGCTGTAGTGCAGGCTCCTCGATGATGGCTGGTGTTGGTACAGCTTCATTCCGGGCCGGAATCATGCAAGATGCGCCCATGAGTATACAAGCATCATAAATATGTTATTCTCGTTATTTGTACAAGAAATAAAGCGAGACAAAAATTTCGTTTTGTTGTAATGCGGCAGCTTCATTTCAGGCTGGAATCATGAAAGATGCGCCCCTGAGTATGCAAGCATCATTAATATGTTATTCTCGGTATTTGTGCAAGAAACAAAGCGAGACAATAATTTTGTTTCGTTGTATGTAATGCGGCGGAATGATCCTATAGACCACCCTGAATGCATTACATTACTTGTGACAAAGAAAAATAGTTATAAACCCTGTGGCGAAACAGTCCCGCAGACTGATCTGAGTAGGTACATGGGTTTTGTTGTAATGCGGCGGAATGATCCTATAGACCACCCTGAATGCATTACATTTCTTGTGACAAAGAAAAGTGGTTATAAACCCTGTGGCGAAACAGTCCCGCAGACTGATCTGAGTACATGGGTTTTGTTATAATGCGGCGGAATGATCCTATAGACCACCCTGAATGCATTACATTTCTTGTGACAAAGAAAAGTGGTTATAAACCCTGTGGCGAAACAGTCCCGCAGACTGATGATCTGAGTACATGGGTTTTGTTATAATGCGGCGGAATGATCCTATAGACCACCCTGAATGCATTACATTTCTTGAGTGCATCACCATACGAGAAAACATGTTATAATAATGCGGCGAAATAACCCTATAGGCTATTCTGAATGCATTATTGTCGAAAGTGGGTAGGTTTAAATATTAACCGTTTGAATCTTCCTGATCTTGCGACGCGGACCGCGACGACGATTAACTCAGGGAACTCGATGAATTCTGAGAACATGTCGAGGACGACGAAACACACCGGCGACGGCGTGTCTCCCCAATTTAATTTTCTAACTGCTTCAAACGTTGTCGTAGATGCGAAAACCACGTAGGCAAGAAGGACACGAACTTTAACAAGTGGAGTGGTTGAGCACTAAAACGCGAATGAAGAGGAGCAGATGGGGATGGGCTCGGGAAAATTATGCAAAAAAAAAAAAGTGTTGCCAATAGCGGCTACCTTTTTTCCCCAAACAAGTGACGAAGTGGTAACACTTATACGTTACTACATTGTGTATTATAATTTTAAGTTACTAATATCGAGGACGAAACACGAGTATAATTGTTATTAATGAGCTACTGTGCTTTATTCAAAACAAATTAAATTTAGTGGATGAAACTGGCCTGATAAAACTATGTTTAAGTGCGTTCTCAACGTCAGAGATTAGTGTTGCGAAGGAGTTACTGTTTGCTTCGGTCTCGACTTCGATTCAAAAGGTCGACAGACGAGTTAATAAAGAGCAGAAGGACATGGAGGACATAGTTAAGGTCTTCAAGAATATAGAACCCGACAGCACTCCTAAGTTTGTCGCAAGAGAGTTGCATAAACTGCCGGCGTTAACTTTCGATCACATAGACGTCTCAAGATTACTTAAAGACATTGTTTTATTACAAGCACAAGTGAAAGAAATAAAGGAATCTTATCTCACCGTCGAACACCTTAATGATGTTAAATCCGAACTAGAACACATGAAATACGCATCACTAATTAATAACGGCAATTCAGAATTGAATGTAAACAGAAGACGGGGCGGTTATGTATTGGAAGAAAGCGGGCCGTTTGGTTTTTTGGATTTGTCAAGTACCCACATAATAAACACACACAATACGGCGAGTACTGTTGAAGAGCAAAAGGACTCGCAAGATCAGCGGTCTCGCTCGCTCACGTCAAAACAGTCACGTGAAGCGATGAGTAGCGATATCTCTGTCGAACCTGCGGTAATCGCTAATGTTAGTACGGGAGCGCAAATGGGCAGCGCGCGCGCCGACCGGTCTACGATGATGACGCGACGACAGCTGGCTGCGGCCGCGTCTCACACCGAAGCGAATGCGGGCGGCGGACAAGTAGTAAATAACAGTGCGGGACTTATGTCAGAAATAGGTGTAATTTCGAAGGATAATAAGGAATCGGAATGGAAGCGAGTTGAATATAAGAAAAAGTATAAAAGTAGAGGAGGAAATGTAATTAGAGGTACGGCTGAGATAAAACCGGGCGATAAATTCAAATCAGCAAATTTAAAAGCCTCTCTTTTTGTTTCCTATGTTCACAAAGATGTATCAGAAAGCGATATATTAGATTTTATCACATCGAAAACGCAAGAAAAAGTTATACTGCATAAAATCAGAATGAAATCTGACAAAGGGTATAATTGTTATAAACTGATCGTGCAAAGACACAAAATAGGTATATATTTAAAGGACGAATTTTGGCCGAATGGTGTAACATGTAGACGCTTTAGGTCATATAGAAGTAATGAGCCTGAGGGCGAACAGAAAACCATCTCTCCAGTTCAAGATGTTCAAAGTTTGTGTCATTTAATTGTAAGAATGTTAAACGCTCCGTTGAAGGTACGAGTATCAAGCTATTATGCGAGTTTGCGGACATAATCTGCCTTCAAGAGACATGGCTGACGACATGTGATTTGCCATATCTGACTGGGATTCACCAGGAGTTCGGAAGTACGGGGACTTCAGCAATGGACACGAGTGCGGGTATCCTGAGAGGCCGTCCGTTCGGTGGCGTAGCAATCCTGTGGCGTAAGTCAATGTTCCCGTGTGTGTCTGTTATTGATTGCGGAAACCCACGTATAGCGGCAGTGCGTATTGCGACTAGTGATCGGTCCCTCTTAGTGTTCAGTATATATATGCCGACGGACTGCGCGGAGAACGTTATAGAATTCACCGACTGTCTGAGTGCAGTGAACGCTGTAATTGAGGAAAGTGACGTCGAGTCTGCCTTTATGCTCGGAGACTTCAATGCGCATCCAAATGCTCGTTTTTATAGTGAACTTACTGTTTTTTCATCTGAACAAGAGTGGAGGTGTGTGGATGTCGAAAAGTTAGGGGTGTCATCCGGCGCATTTACATTTGTAAGCGAGGCGCATCGGTGTAAGCGGTGGCTCGATCACTGTGTAGTGACGAGCGCTGCGCACAGTTGTGTCATAGATGCTCACGTTAAATATGATGTTTACTGGTCTGATCATTTCCCTCTCGTTATTGACTGTGATTTTAATCTAATTATGCCAAAAATTGTTCAGGAAGACTCCACATTGAGCAAATGTCGATGGGGAGAGAGAAATGATGACCAGAGGTAAATATCAGAAAATATGCACTCAGTATTTAAAAAGTATTGACTTTCCTTCAGAGCTTACTCAATGTTGTAGTCAATATTGTAATAATACTTGCCATAAGGATGTTATTGACAATATGTACGGTAATGTAACAGATATTTTAAGGGAAGCTTCGAGTCGAACTTCTTGTATTAAAAAGCCTAAGGGTCGTAGGAAGCCGGTAACCGGTTGGAACAAGCATGTAAGCGAGGCTCACGCGAGTGCTAGGCAGCACTTTAATACCTGGCTATGGCTTGGTAAACCACTGGGGGGGCCCGTCTACACCTGTATGATTGAGTCACGCAATGTTTTCAAAGGTAAATTAAAATGGTGTCAAAATCATGAAGACCAAATAAAAATGGACATGTTGGCCACACATCATTCTAAACGTAATTTCGGTAAGTTTTGGAAATGCACCAACAAGTTAAATGCTAAGCCGGGCACTCCCGTGAGCGTTGATGGCTTGTCTAACCCGAGAGCTATAGCTGATATGTTTCAGAATCAGTTTGGGGTCAAGCCACCATTGGGACCACCAAGTAGGATGCCCGATACTGGGAGCTTTGGTCAGACGTCTGTGTTGATTCTTGCCAGGATGTTGAGTTAGCTAACAGATTAGTGGATCGTTTAATGTTCTATTTTTGGAAGAGCGAGACATCCCGACACAGGTATATATATACCTACTGGGAAGCCTCAACCTTGTGTTGTTTGTAACCACTGCTTTTGAAATAAATAAATTATTACTATTATTATTACTAGTTGAGGTCGCCACTGTGCGCTATGAACATCGGCTCTGTGTAATTTAAATTAAAGAAAATGTTTAGTGTGAAGTAATAGCTTAATGCGAGTTTAAAATAAATTATATCACATTTAATTCACTCAGTGAACTCAAAGTATAGGACAATTAATAGTGATTTAGTGCAAAAACTGACAAAAAGTGTTAGTGTTTACCGTGTCTAAGATCATTATAATACGCTAATCACTGACTTTTTTCGGACTAAGAATACATAGTGGGTACCAAAATCATCGATAAGAACGTAAAAGTGTATGCGAATTTAACAAAAATAGTACTTATAAATTATTATAACCACAAAAAGTGCAAAATCACCTTCGCTAAACCCAAAGATACACTCGCTTGCCGTTAGATGTCTCTGATATTTATAGCTAGTGCTGCCATCTAGTAAAAGGAACAAGAACTACTTCGACTACTTTAAAGCGAAAGACTTGACGTTGCACCTAACTGCTGCGCGTACTCAACAGTCTAAAGTAGTTACAATAAAAGCGACACAGAGGGCGAAAAAAACAAAATAATGGATGAACTTTTCAAAATGCTAAAAAATATCCAAGAAGATATGAAACAATTAAAAACTGACAACAAGGAAATGGAAAATAGGATAACCAGTACTATAATTAAAAAAATCGACGATAAATTCGAAATCATGGAAGAAAAACAAAAAGAAATGGAAGAAAAAATTGAAAATCAAGAAAAGCGATTAAAATTTATGGAAAGAGAAATAAGAAAGAAAAACATCATACTATTTGGAATACCTGAAACAGAGACAAGCTATGAACAATTAGAAAATGGCATGCTTCACATTATTAACAATATCATGAACACACAACTCAAGAGGCCAGAGATAGAGGCAGCTACAAGACGGGGAAAGAAAGAAGAAAGCAAAGTCAGGCCTATAGCGATAACGCTTTCGACGTTGGGCAAAAAAATCAAAATCTTAAAAAATAAGAAGAGCTTAGAAAGCACCAAATACTACATAAAAGAAGATTTTCCCCCAGAAATATTAGAAAAGCGTAAAGCCTTATCGGAGGAAGTGAAAAAACTAAGGGATGAAGGCAAGAATGCAGTACTTAAATATGACCAGATTGTTATTTTAAAAAATAAACCCGAGGAGAAGAGTACTACAAATAGAACAAAAAATAACAAACGGAACATGTCGGCATCTCCGGAGACTCCAAACACGTCAACAAGCACAGAAACTAGCAATAGAACTAACAAGAAGAATAAAACCACCACGAACAATACCCTGACATCTTACTGGCCCAAGTTCACAACCCCCAAAGAACCCGAGTCCGACCTGGACATCCCAGAGCCAGAGTCACAAATAGAAACATAGACTTACAATCACAAATAGAATTAAAATCCCTCAAAAAAATCTTACCCTCTCAAAAAATCTTCCAAGCCGGCTTGTCCCCGTGGAAGACTATGACTGCAACCCCCCAAAGATTAAACTAGACAACAACCAAGATCTGAAAAAAAAAACGATCGCTGGACCACTCTGGATGAAAATAGCAAAAGACAGAGACAAGTGGAGATCTTTGGAGGAGGCCTTTACCTCAGAGGAGGGTCCATGTAAAATTTATAGTTTAAAAATAAAAATATAGAATACCTAACAATAATTAACAATATAAATATTTTATTTAATAATAATAATAAATACAAATTTAAATACAAAATGAAATAATGCAAATAGAAAAAAAAAGTTAGAACTAGGTTTATATAATAGTTATTGAATTATTTACACTAAAATCTAAATAATACTAGCGTAAAGCTAGTAAATAAAAAATCTGAATAATATTATATAAAATTATTGAAATAAATAAAAATGTATATACTATATATATTGTATAGTTGCATAATGGAATACCTAATTGGAATGATCTCTTTGTAATGAGTTTTGTTTGCATGGAATAAAAGGCTTTTTTATTTTTATTTTATTTATTTATTTATTTATTTATTATTATTACTATTATTACTAGCTATAAAAAAGATGTCGAGGGGCAAATCGCCGGGCCATGACGATCTGAGTATCGAGCACCTTCGATATGCTGGCGCTCACCTGCCAAGAGTTCTCGCCATGCTTTACAATCTGTGCCTGAATCACTCATACCTTCCTGCCGACATGGTGAAAACTTTGGTGGTACCTATTGTTAAGTGTAAGACAGGAGACGTATCGGATAAATCAAATTATCGTCCCATATCTCTCGCTACTATAATAGCCAAGGTGCTTGACAGTGTGCTGAACACTTACTTGAAAAGGCATGTTAAGGTGCATGACGCTCAGTTCGGGTTCGTACCTGGGTTGTCGACGGAATCTGCCATTCTGAGTTTGAAGCACACAGTCAAGTACTACACAGATAGGGCTACACCCATTTATGCCTGTTTTATGGACCTTTCCAGGGCTTTCGATACGGTCTCTTACGACATTCTCTGGCGTAAACTGAGTGAAACTGGGTTGCCGCCAGAGTTGATCTCGCTCTTCAGATACTGGTACTTAAATCAGGAGAACCGAGTGAAGTGGGCAGGTGAACTTTCGTTTCCATGCAAAATGGAGTGTGGTGTGAGGCAGGGGGGTTTAAGTTCACCCTTGCTTTTTAGTTTATACGTGAACGAGCTGATTGAGAGGCTCAGTAGTATGCATGTCGGATGCTTTGTTGATGGTGTTTGTGTCAACAACATAAGTTACGCAGACGACATGGTGTTACTGGCCCCCTCAGTCAGTGCATTGCGTCAGTTGATTGCTGTCTGTGAAGCTTACGCGGCGTCCCATGGCTTGTCTTATAATGTGAAAAAGACAGAGTACATGATTTTTAAAGCCGGAAGCAAGTGTCCTTTTTATTTTCCTCCAATTAAATTGAATGGGGTGCCTCTTAAGAGGGTCACGCAATTTAAATACTTGGGACACTTGCTCACGGATAATTTAAAGGACGACGCCGACATGGAGAGGGAGCGTAGGGCGCTGTCAGTCCGTGCGAATATGCTGGCCCGCAGATTTGGTAGATGTACAGAAGCAGTGAAAATTACCCTGTTCAAGGCTTTCTGTACATCACTGTATTCGTCGAGTCTGTGGTTCACGTATACGCAGCGGGCTTACAATGCCCTACGTATCCAATACAATAATGCGTTTAGGGTGCTGTTGCGGCTACCGAAGTTCTGCAGTGCATCATCAATGTTTGCCGAGGCGCGCACGGACGGCTTCGATGCTGTTTGGCGCAAGAAAACTGCCTCACTTTTGGATAGGGTGCGGAGAAGCAGCAACAGCATTCTACATATGATCGGCAATAAAATCGATTGTCCTCTGATGGGGAAACTCAGAGAGAGGACTAAATCTTTATTAATAATAAGATACTAACAACTCTAGTTACTTACGTTTTACTAACAAATTTGGATCATGTTGTCTGAAATAAAAAACTTTGAATTTGAATTTGAATAAAACTCGGTATCGGGGGGGCTCTCAGGGCTCAAAAATATGAATCTGAAATCTTGTCCGAAAATTCGGTCAAATTCGGTAAATATCGAAAAAAAAACGATTCAAAATTTCAAATTGGTGCTAGGCGGCTAAAACTCGGTATCGGGGGGCTCTCGGGGCTCAAAAATATGAATCTGAAATCTTGTCCGAAATTTCCGTCAAATTCGGAAAATATTGAAAAAAAAAACGATTCAAAATTTCAAATTAGTGCTAGGAGGCTGAAATTCGGTATCCGGGGGTTTTTGGGGCTCTTGAGTCAGAATCTGAAATCGGATTTTTAAAATTCGGTCAAATTCGGAAAATATCGGACAAACAATATTAAGTACCTAGTATAATACGTTTTCATCTCAGTTTTAGTATAAGTAGTGTTAATCAAGTGTTCTTTTAATGGCAATGCCACCTTATTTACTTACATAAAATCTTAGTGGGAATTGCGTTAGGATGTAGGCTATACCTAGCGTAAGATTTATTTTCTTATTATGTAACTGTTTTTGTCTATGTCTGTTTTTTTCCCCAATAAAGAAAATAAAATAAAATAAAAAGTGTTATTCTTTGAAGTATATTTTTTATTTCATTGTATGTTTGAGAAAAGCACTATACATGCCTCGTCGTGAAAACGGATTCCCGGCCTCGTATCACTATCCGGCCTCGCTCGCACGCTCGCTCGGCCGTATATACCTACCTGGCCGGAAATCCTCAATTTCCCGGCCTCTGATGTAATGTACTATTAACCTTTTTAATTACAAAAAAATTACTTTACCCGCGTCAAAAGCAAATACGAGTAAGTACATAATTATGTCAAAAAGTACACCTTAAATTAACAATTCATTTAGTAGGTACAACACACCACCAAAATAGGTAAATGTCAGTGTCAAACCATTGAAATTTTGATACGTGTCAGTGTCAAACTGAATTTTTAATTTAACAAGTGTCAAGCCGTTGAAACTTTTACAAGTGTCAATCATCGACAAGTTTTTATGAAATTGGGTTTTAAAAGAAAGCAAACTGTCATGACGAAAATGTAAAAAAATATTTAGGGAAACGGTGGAGAGGAATATCTTTACAGCAAGGACTATCGGAAGAATTATGATTTGATTGTCTCAAAAATATGCTAGCAAAAATTCTGTCAGTCTAATATTATTATGAACCTCCTAATTTTGACCTCCAATTAAAACATAGGTATATGTATTTTTAATTATAATAAATAAATACAAAATTTTAAAAATAACTGCTCCCTGACATTTCTGATCGAAAGGTGCCCGTAACGCTCGCAGTATTTCCACACGCCAGATCGTAAAGCAGCCTTTGTACCAGAAACGACTCGGAGCTGGGGTCTTTCCCCTTTTGCCTGAGTCGACAGCCTACGTCACGGACAAAACTATTAGCATCTGTCGCCCAGTAGTAATTCATTTCATACCACATAGTCCACCGGCGAGTTTGATGGCCGGGTAGCACAGCACAATCCGGAGCGGCAGGTAGATGATGGTGGCCAGCAACAGCGCTGGGATCGGTGGGAACACTTGCCGGAGACCATCAAACGGCACCTGATAAATAAATGCTGGTTTAGTTATTTTTATTTATTTGGAGAACAAGCGGGGATAGATATACTCGTACATAACAACATTCGTACTCGTACATAACTCGTAACGTATCTAGCTCCTCAACAGTTGTCACTAAGACATGTTCATGGTTCATGGATCATAAGTCCACTTCATGACTACTTTTAACCTCTCGTATGCTTAGACACAGATCTGTGAGACATTTGAATCTTACCTACGTCAAAATATCAGTTGATTTCAATTTGATTACCAAACATTTTTACATGGCATACAAGGAGTTAAATAAAATCTTCTAGAGAGTACATTAAGTACTAATTGCGTATAAATCCGAGCACCAGCTTTGGTCGCCTCGAAGAACACACTTTTTAGGGTTCCGTAGTCAACTAGGAACCCTTATAGTTTCGCCATGTCCGTCTGTCCGTCCGCGGCTTAGCTCCGTGATCATTAGTACTAGATAACTGAAATTTGGTATGAGCATGTGTATGTATCACGCCGACAAAACTGTAAAAAATAACTTTTTTTCGGGTACCTCGTACCCTACACCTAGTGGGGGTGATTTTTTTTTTTCGTTCCAACGCTAGTGTGCGGGTGTCGTTGAATAGGTCTTTTAAAAATAATAGGGATCTTCGAACATTATTTTTTGATAAAGACAGCTGTTTTATACATATTCGCTCCGGAAATCCAAAAAATAGCGTCCTCTAACTTTTCAACCACGGGTCAAAAAATTATGGGAAAATTCATGAAAATGAGGCCTTGTAAGTACTTTCAATGAAAACTATATTGAATAAAATCGGTCGAACCGTTTTTGTGTTATCGCAAAATTTCATAATTTTCTTTAAATTTACGTAAGTGCCGCGCGGTGTCCTCATACTTCGAACGTTACACACATATTAGTTAAGTGCCATACTACATTAAAACATTCCGCTCAATCTGGCGCGTATAATCGATAACTTCCAGAAGGTAATAAGTAATAACAGTTACCTTTGCGTGTACGACCTTTACATAGATAAATTAAATAATAAAGTGATAAGTCTGTATAATGTAAATCCGTAATTGGCCAATGTTAAACAAATATGTATCTGTTTAAAAAAATATTGTAATTTGTGCTGTGGATTTTGTATCAATAAATAAATAAATAAATAAATATCTAAATAGAGCTTGAAATCTTTTTCGTAATTTAATTAAACCTCGGTCTATTGTGAAGGATGGGCAACTACGGAACCCTACACTTGAGCGTGGCCCGACATGCTCTTGGCCTTTTTGTCTCAAACCTCACAAAAACACCTAGCCATAAAAACGTTAAAATATATACTACTTAGGTTACGTTTAAATTAATAGCCACTTCACAAGGGCTTTGAAAAGTGCGAACATTAATTTCACGTACCTACTTTAAACACTTAACATTGAGGTAACGAGTAGGTAGATTTATGTAACATACATATAATGTATCAGTACCACTCAAAAATAAATTATGGTATCACAGTTAGAGAAATACTTCGCACCCTTGGTAAAACAAAGCCACATCTGCAAAATGTGCACTTTACAGGAGAGCAGTTTAAAAATTCTCCAAGTGATTTTTGCTGATAACATTTTTGCGTTTCGTCGAATTGTCATGTACTTTTGCATATAGGTTTATATTAATGTAATCAATTAAATGTGTTATGTCCCATTTAATTTAACGCATTATTTTGAATAATAATGTAACGGATGTGCACATACGGCTATTTATTACCAAGCATCAGCCGACGTATCAGCAGATCCGTCATTATTTTACAAAAATCTACGTGACGCATGTGCACATACGTCTTTGTTTTATGAATAACCCTTGAAATTATGAGGTCGTATATGTGTAAAATATTATATTTCTATAGAATCTGAAAGATTTAGGTATCTGTAAATGAATATTATTTCAAGTGAACTTATTTTACAGAATTATTTACTTAAATAACTAGGCAGCAATGAGTAAAAATACTGTGGTTTGCTACTAGAACACAGTAAGTGCAAGAAGATAAAACAATGCTATAAATTTTAATACATATTAACTTTGTATCGGCGTGATAAGGTCAGTCACTTACATAATAATTTCCATAAAATATGTACTCCATAAATAAAATAAGCGTTAAAAACTGAAACTAGTAAGTAACAACTCGTTCATACTAAACACTATATAAATTTTATTTATAAAATACCTTTACTTGTATTATATAACTTAATAAACGAATAGATAAGAATATTAAACTTTTTGATAGTAATATATACAACTGTTACTTAATGATAAGCCATAAAACATGAGCATTGACCTGAGCTTGGTTTTACGAAACACACGAATGTTTTAAGACCTAATAATTATATAAGTCATAAACTGTTTTCATCAAAGGCCTTAAAATTTGTATCAGTTGATTATTTTACTATGCAGCGTTTTTGTGGCAGTGTTAAGATTAAGAATGACTATAAAGTCCAATGCAGGAGTGACAGTGATGTAGATTGACATTTCGATAAAAGGTCGTTAGATGATCGAGCTGGTGAAACAACCCTCCTCTCATTATGGCGTCTCCTCTCGCGTTTTGCGGCTAAAACCTGAAACAAGCTTTGATTTCTCAGTCTTACAGTCTTCGGCTAAAGACTTGCTCCACTTGCTATGCTCGTCGGCTAGAGTTTCCTAGTCTGCTGGGCTGATGCCAAATGCCGGCATTGCTCGCTTAGTGCAGTCCTTGAAACGCAACATGGGCCTCCCCACATTTCAGGGTACACAGTAAGCGAGTGGCATCCATACGGTGCACATGCTTCCCCAGCCATCACAATCTACGCTGTTTAAGCATTGCAGAAATCCTGGAAAACTGCGCGACTTACAACACACATTCGTGACCCTGTCTCGCCAAGTGATATGAAGTGTGACTGCTACGAAGGCACCGCAAGTGGAAAATATTCAGCCTTATTTCTTGCTTGGCATACGACGTACTGGTTTCAGTTCCACACAAAACTATACTCAGAACACAAGTTTGATACACAAACACTTTGGTCTTGATTGTCAGATAGTGACTAGTCTAGAATCCTGCACTGAGCTTCCCAAACATTGTAACCGCTTTACCAAGCCGGTTCCCGATATCCACATTCAGTGACAGATTGCTTGACAAGTGGGATTGCTAGATAAGGGAACTGGATCTCCAACATCAAGGGACACGACACTATCCAACAAAATAGTTGGTTTCTGGTGAAAACCTTGCGCCAGAACAACTGTCTTCTTAGCATTAATGGACATGGAAAAGAGAGAACAAGGGTGTGCGAACTTATCGAAAAGAATCTGTAACTCTTGGGAATTTTTTGGCAACGAATGCGGCATCATCGGAAAATAACAGTGAATCGATGTATACGTTTACGACGAGACCTCAACAGGAAAAAATCATAAAGTTTCCCTTCTGCTCTTGTGTGTAAAGTGTATCCCCTAAACTAAAGTTCCCAAATGCAACCTTCAGAAGCAGGGAAAAAGATGTCGAAAAGTATTGGATTGGAGGCAATACTCGGCCGCAGTCCCTCCGCATGTCGAACAAAGCAGAAGTCCGGCTGTCATGAACAACAGCACCGTGCGTGGAAACATTTAACTAGGTTTAAAAGTTTTGGTGGACATCTGTCGAGAGCAGGGCCTTCCTTCTTATATTTTTTTGCTTTTACTGTTACAAGCACATCATATGCTAGCATGATGAATGCATTAGTAAGTAGTAACAGGTTATTTTTTCGCTGATAGGGTCGGGTAGAGCAGATTCTTCTAAGTTCGCTTTGTCGAAGATTTCCTCGTGTCCCAATATTTCGAGATTCCTTTAGAAACTTCAAATAACGAAAAGAATAATCACTTCTCTAAAAACGGCATCATAGAAATAAATACAATATGATAAATATGTTAAGATCTACAAATAAGTAGATTTTATTTGTAGGTAATAAAAATAAAAAAAAGATAAATTTCAGGGTTTTAGATGGTCGGAATTACAGGTAAGACATTTAGTTATTACATATTAATAAAACGTTAGATTTTTTTTACAATAACATGCTTTTTTATACCTTCAAACTTTTTGATAACGACGCATCTTAAACTACGACCTAAAATAACGCAACATGTTACGATGCGACTATGAATAGTTTGTACAACAACGACGCAAATGAATATACGACCATAATTTAAAAAAACAATTAAATTACCTTAAACTCTTCTTATAACATTATGGCAAAATTGCCTAACATGTTTGTTAAAAAAAAAATTAATTAGTTAAAAATCGATAAATAACGTCTAATGTGATCATGCGACTGGCTATTTAATCTCGATAATTAGAACTCAAACAGTCGTATGTGCACATACGACTGTTTATAACAAGATAATTTTCTTGACCTGTAAAAAGTACTTATCATTACCGGTTTCGTTTTCCGCATCCATTGTCGCCGATTTAGATCCAAAACGCAACGCATGATCACAGTCCGGTAACACCGACGCATCTGACTTTACGACAACGCGCGCGCCGATATGCGCTCACAGGAACGACGTCAAAAAAGGACACATACGCATTTGTAGCATTATTTTACGTCGCCTCTTCACTTGCGTCGTTTTCCGCTTAAAATATCTCAGAAACGACAAAAGTTAAAATTATAAAAAAATTCTACCGTGTAGAACGCATAATTCTAAGGATATTTCCGTAATAAAACCACTTTTGACGCAAAGTCACATGTTGCATTATTTTACCAAGCGTGCGACTTATGTCCAAAAACATCGTCCTTTAATAAAAAAAACGGCCAAGTGCGAGTCTGACCTGCGCATCGAGGGTTCCGCACAAACTTTCACTTATCCCATCTTACTTAATTGGCCTGGTTGAGTTAACGCAACCGAGTTCTCCAAATATGATGTTTGAAAAGGACTATATTCTTTATGATTTTATTACAAATGTATAGTTTACAGATTTTTATAAGTAGGTATTTATAGTATGTGACGATATTACTTGCCAAATTTCATAGTTCTAGGTCATTGGGAAGTAGTGACTACTTCCCAATGACCTAGAACTGTAATTACTTACTTCCTTCCGAAGTACTCTATCATTTTGATTCCCTTAAGAGTGTCGAAATGTACGTTATATGCGACATAAACGGCCGTATCTTTCTTTCACGTTAACGTAAAAGTTTGTTTTTTTCACAGCTTCAAGGGACCGTAGACCTGAGTATATGGTGTTAATTGCAACTCGATACCTCCACGCGTTCTCGAGATAAACGGTCTTGACAGACAGACAGACGGATTGTACTCTGTCTTTAACTATTAATTAACGTTCACGGCATTTTTTGCATGAAGTAACTTGGCAATATTCAACTGCTACATGCATTTATGCATAGTAGGGCAGAAAATCAATATTATTGACGACTGCATTCTTAGAAATAGGTCTAGTTTGTTAACGCTGTACACTACTCACGGCACTAGCACCTCACGGGGTGCTACCGTGCACCTAGATAATACAAATTATAATTACTAAACTAATTTTACTGTATAGGTATAATTTTCCTTACTTTTACAACCTGCACAACACTGCCAATAAGTCGTATCCTGCCAAAATTATCACCTCGGTTAGGTGTCCGTACGAACGCCCGTACAAGGCAGGGAAGACACATTTTAATATTTTTTTAAGCTACAGAAAAATCTGTAGCTCTATAAAAAATATAGTCCTTTTCAAACATCATATTTGGTGAACGCGGTTGCGTTACTTTTGCACCTCGTTTGTATGCGGCGCCATACATTTCAGGTGCAAACTTAACTCAACCAGGCCAATTAAGATGGGATAAGTGAAAGTTTGTACGGAACCCTCGCTGCGCAAGATTTTTTTAGAATTTCATCCATTCCCTGTGTGTTCTGTGTCTTCAAGGAAATACCAGATACCCATTCCAGAAATAGTAAATCATAAGTATGCCAAGTTCGGGCGCACCGCTGGATGGAGCTAATTTTAATCTTTCTATGAATAGAATGTCTTGAATATATCTAGATAATTGCTATTAGCGTTGTATCTCCCAGAAGACTTAGGTAGGTGTGTTACTTTAAACACAAACGTGCAAGTAATAACTACTGACGTCATTTTATAATTTTTGGATGAATTTATTGGTTTGTAAACTTATTTGCCTCGTGTTGCAGGCCGTGTAAGAACACATGTGTCTTGATCATGATGAGAGTCTTCCCAGAGCCCAGGTGGAACACCATCCGGGCAGCGAGTAGGTACTCTATGACGGACCACAGGCCCACACCCAGCCTTTTGTTCTGTACAGCGAGTAGAGTAGCTGGCCCAGGCCCACGAACAGCGCGACTTTGTTTACATGTGATGCAAGCCGTGCAAGAGGAAGTGTATCTTTAATCATAACGAGGTTTTTTCCAGGATCTAAGCTAGGTGGAACACCCATCTATGCAGCGAGTACTCTATGATGGACCACAGGACTACGCCCAGCGCGAGGTGCCACGCGAACTGGCGGATTGACAGTGTGTGCAAAAAATAACTTACGCCTATTTACCTTGTGATGCAGGCCGTGCAAAAGGAAGTGTATCTTGATCATGACAAGGTTCTTTCCAGGGTCCAGGTGAAACACCCATCTGCGTAGCGAGTACTCTTTGACGGACCACGGAACCACACCCGGCGCTAGAAACTACGCAAACTCATGAACCGACAGTGTCAGCAAAAGATAAGTTGAATGCTTATTAACCTTGTGATGCAAGCCATGCAAGAGGAAGTGTATCTTGATCATGACGAGGCTCTTCCCAGGGTCCAGATGGAACACCCATCTGTGCAGCGAGTACTCTATAATGGACCACAGGACCACGCCCAGCGCGAGGTGCCACGTGAACTCGACAGCCGACAACGTGCTGCTGTCTGCAAAAAAAGTTTTAGGGTATATATTAACGGCTAAACTACAATTCTGTGTTTTTGTTGTATGTTGTTGGCTCATTCTTTCCTTTTTCATTATTTAATTACTCACATTGGGACTCAAATTGCAAGGATTTGAGACGGTCACGATACTTAACTTCGTAAGTGTAATGACAAATTATGTTCCGACTTTCCCATTTTTCTCTTATTTGCTCAGAATCTCGATCTCATGTGTAGGTAGGTATTTAATAAAATTAAGATTCAACAGATGAGACAGATTGAGTTAATCAAGTTTTGGCATCGTAGGTATTTCTCATCAGGAAAACTCGGTTCTATATATATATCTCAACTTCTTCTATCATATTGGTTTCCAAAATAAAGATGCTTAATTTTCAGTACTTCTTCACCGAAGTTAATAGAGAAGGCTTGCTAAATAGTAGATTGTACGACAAGTGCATAAAACGCATCATTTTACACGAGACGTTTATCCAGCATCCGAGCGAGCTTGCGAGCGAGGATGAATATAAAGTCGAGTGTAAAATGCGTTTTATGGACGAGTTGCACACTCTACTTTTCACTTCGATTGCGAGGAAATGAAACTGTATCATGTAAATAACATTGTATACACATATCATGTATACCTACTTAAAAACAAATTTAATGAAAATTTCAAGTTACTTTAAATATTTCTCATTGCTCTAATAGCAATGAGAAATATTTAAAGTAATAGTTTAAAAAGTAATAAATGATAGTACATAAAAGTTACAAGTTTATTTCAAGAAGTTTTATTGTGTACTTTGGCTGTTGGTATATTTGCCTTGGTCTTAGAATACTAACAAAACGCAATAAAATAAAGAGTTAAAACCCGTTCCAGACCTTCCGATCCGATCCGATTTATCGGAAGAAATCGGATAATGTGTAGTGCAATTGTTAGGATCTTATACACTACACATTATCCGATTTCTCCCGATAAATCGGATCGGATCGGAAGGTCTGGAACGGGTTTTATTGTATGAAGTTTTGTTTTTTTTTTTAACTGTTTATTAAGAACCTTTTTCGTGTGGCTGTTGGACCGATCGCCTTGGTCTTCGACGACGATTTTACTTTATGCTCTAGAGCATAAAAAGCGACTTTATGTCGCCTACGCACAGCATAAAATCGAACTTTTAGAGCGAGAGAAGTGAAAACGTATTTTATAGACAGCCAATGCCTTCAGAGTCACATAAACATAACAAGCCCAACACAACACAATTACAATAATTAGCACACCTAGATAAAAGTAGGTGTTTTATTAATTTGTAAATTTTTCTAAATTTAAAGTTTTAAGCAGCCAGATGTTTGATGAAAACAGTGCCGTACTACACGGCAAATATACACCAAACGTATTGCCTAGCGAAAATGACATTGCATGTCGCCGGGGCGCAGTTTTCCGTCCTTTTGATATACTGCCTTGGGTACTTATTGAGATTTAAAAATCTTTGTTATAACAAAGGCGTCTAGTTGCCAAAAGATCGTTTTGGCCGTTAGCGAATGACGTCTACTGCTGAACAAAGCTAATCCTCAAGATTCTTCTCATCGAACAGTAGTGCGCCGTCTTTATTTACTGCGTCCTACGAACAAGACCAGGTCGTCGGTCCTCCTTATCGGGAAAGGAAGCTTGTCAAAAACCTTTCTTCTCGAACGTCTATCGGTTCTATGAACAATGTATCCCGCCCACTGGTGAGTACTTAAGTCTGGTAAGTCTCTGAGCTATTTCGACAACCCTAAAATCCTCAAAAACATTATAATACTCCAAGCTTATTATTATTATGTCCACTTACCACTAAGCACGTGTTCGCTGAATTGTGTGAATCCTAAGTAGAGTATGGCAGGTATCCAGAACGCCGGCACTAAGTACCAGGGGGTGAACGTCATGGCTTCTAGAATGGGGCTGGCGAAGATCCGACAATGCCGGTAGACAGCACTGTTCACCCACTTCTCGTAATCGGGGGCGATTGCGTCCAGTTGGCAGAGGATGGGCTTCGACCAGTCGAGCCTACCCTGGGGACAAGATACTATCAATTAGCTAATAAATGAATGTGAGATCCAAACCAATGATAGGCGGCCTTAGGGCCAATAGCCGAGCGCATTAGCGTGACTAAGGCAGACAATGGTCGTCAATGGTTGGTCAAGATCTTTGACAAGTTTGAGGGCGCTAGAGCTTCAGGAATGGCTTTCAGGGTCAAGCGAAGGGATTAAAATGAAAAGGAAAGGAATAATATTCATTCATAGTTCATCGTCTCACTAAGTTATACAGATTTCAGTTAAAAAATTTCGGCTGAATCTGTCGCCGCTCTTGTTCTTCCCGTTGTTCCGTGGGAGAAAAATTACATTGATTTTCCTATAATTATTTGGTTAACTACTGGTGATTCTCAAATGTAGGCCGATAGTTGACCACAGTGGCACAATGAAGATAGGTTTTTTACATGGATAGAACGATACTAGTGCGGAATATATGACGTCGCAGTTACGTTACGGCATTCGTGTAGATCGCACGCGTCGATCGATTATCGAAGTCTAGCGTTTTTGTTTACGTATTGCGGTACCTGCCCTTAAGCATCAGGCCGCCGCCGCTTGGTTGTTTCATACATGGAAATGGATTTACCGAGAGTGGGTCGGAAATAGAATCAGAGAAAGAAGTTGAGGGGGCAATAGCACTCACAGAGGATAAAAAATACGAAGAAGAAAAGGAGAGTTATGAGGAGCTGGCAAGAAAGAGTACAAATGAGAGGTCAGCCAAACGAGGAAGAGAAGAGAAATAATGTGAATGGACAAAGGTCGAAAAACCTAATAAATACAAGTTAGACTAAGAAGCTGGAAAAAATAGAACTATTTATTTCTAACAAGGAAGTGTTACCTAAACAGTTTGCTATCGCAAAGTTTTTTACCAGCATAGCGTATGTGATATTACAAGTATAAAGTACTTAAATCAGTATAAGCTAAAATTAGAGGTACCTAATGATGACTACGCTGTAAAGGTAATAAATTGTGAAGAGTTTAGTAAGAAAGACTGGAGGGCTCAACGTGCGCCAGAAGTAACAATGTCGTATGGCGTTATAAGGGGCGTCGATCTGGAGCTAACCGACAGTGAAATAGTTAGAGACATCATTGTATCAGCCAAGCGGTTACATAGACGAGACATGGAGAATAAATGGGTGCCCAGCGAGGTGGCCCGCCTGGTTTTTGCTGGCCCACTACAGCCCGCATACGTAAACATAGATAACTTACGAATCAAGGTAGAACCTTTTGTTTTCCCCGCAACTCAATGTTCCAATTGCTGGAAGAGACTGCGCGGGCGCACGGGCAGCCGCGGCCGCCGTGCGGCTGAATTCTTACTACATCCACCCAAACGTAAACAATGTAAAACCTTGCACTACTACTGCACTAGAGTACCTACATACGTATTTAGATAGACCATCCCCACCTTTTATTTTTATCCCGTTTAACTTAAGTGAAATGATAGTCACCTTAAAAAGAATCAAACGTAAATCTTCAAAGGATATAAACGATATGTCGACTTATATTCTTGATTGTCTACCTCCTATAGTTATATTTCTGCTACTATTCCTATTTAACGATTGTGTCAGTTCAGGTGTCTATCCTGACATTTTAAAATTAATAAAGGTGCAACCAATTTATAAGGGTAAGGGCGAGTTGCACTCACTCAAATCCTACCGACCGATAGCGCTGGTACCTATTATTTCAAAGGTGTTCGAGAGACTGCTAAGTGACAGACTGATGCATTTTACCTCCAGTAGACTTTTAAACTATCAGCAGTATGCCTACCAGCCAGGTCGGTCGACGACGGACGCCGCTCGTGACGCAGTGACGCGAGTGTTAGAACATCTCGAGGGCGCGCAGCAGGTGGCTGCTATATTTTGCGACTTGTCCCGCGCCATCGAGATAATCGACCACTCGCTCCTTCTAACTAAGCTGTCGCAGTATGACATTACTGGAACGTTTCTCGAAACAATGTCATCGTTTTTAAAAAACCGTAAACAGAGTACTTACGTCCTTAACTCTAAGTCAAATTTTGAATCCACAGGAAACTGTGCAGTCCCCCAAGGTTCCGTCGCCGGAAACAACCTCTTTCTAATTCTGGTAAATGATATAACAGCAGCTTGCCCAGACCATGAATATATTATGTTCGCAGATGACACATGTATCATAGTCCACGCTGATAACTTTCAAAATTTACAATCTAAACTCTGTCACGTAACAAGTTTAATCGCCAAATGGTTCTCTGCCAATGGCATGCTAATAAATCTCGATAAAACAAATATAATCCATTTTCAACAAAAAAAAACCAATAAAAATAAACTTGATATTGTAGTAAATGACACCCAAATACCACAGGTAGAGACGGTAAAGTACCTGGGATTCCAAATTGACTCGGGATTAACGTGGGCCCCCGCACATTCAATCCACCTGCGACAGATTAGCCTCAGCCTGTTTTGCGTTGTCCAGACTTGCACCTAGTTTATCAGTTGAGAACCTAAAGACCGCCTACTATGGATACTTCCACGCGATACTCTTCCAGGGTGTCGATCTTTGGGGTACAGCTGCTGATCGCGATAGACTGTTCAGAATGCAAGAGCGCGCCCTTCGTATAATTGATAGCAAACCCGCCGACTACCCTGCACAATCTCTTTTCCAACGTCATAAAATACTAACGTTACCATGTACCTATGTATATACTGACCGCCTCTACTTATGTCAGAGCAAACATACACATGTACAAATCTAGTGCACCTACCCGCAGTGGCCCAGCCCGCAGGTCGCCTGTTCTGCTCGCTCCGAAATGCCGGATCGCGAAATCACGAAAGTCACTCCACATCATGGGACCAACACTTTACAACTCATTACCGACTGACATAAAAGAATCGAACAGTAACACCATATTCATCAAAAAGTTAAAATCCTTACTAATAAAACGGGCATATTACGCAATCGATGATTTTTTATTATCCATGCGTAGCGGTCATTGATCCTAACATCCTATTGAACAGGGCCCTAAAGGTACCTAATATTTTATTTATTTATAACTTAGCATGTATTGTTATTGTTATGAAAAATCTAATTTTAATAATAATCTAATTTAAAAAACTATGACATGTAAAATGTAATTAATTTTACCAATAAAAATTTGTATCTGTATCTGGAAGTTCGGACATACCAAGGCTAGGTGCTCTTCGCGAAACATCATATTATGCCCCAAGTGTGGTGGATTACACGAAAATTGTGAAGTTAAGGTAACCAAGTGTGTTAACTGCCAATACTGCAATATGGCCTTCAATAGATCGTGCCCAGTTTTTATTAAGGAAAAGAGATTACGAGAGTTAATGGCAGAGTATAACTTCACACACCGAGTCGCGTGTACGAGTAGTATAGGGTAGTTTAGCCGGTTTTCGGCCAAGTAAGCAAAATTTTGAGTTCAGGTGGATTTATTGGGCGATATATTTAGCAAACCTTAGTCTAAGTATTATTTACGAATCTTAGACATATTGTAGTTTCCTATTTCGTATCACATTTTGCCATGAATAATATAGTTTTATTTTTATAATATAAAATATCAGAAAGTAGCTACTAAGTTGGCTTTCGGCCGCTTGTTTTGGTTTACGGCCGTTTATTTAGCCAGTTCTCGGCCACTGTTATTTATATTTTAAATGACCCTTATTTGAGAAACAATAGGTTTTCATATTAAATAAAACAAAAAAGTAAAAATCTATGGAAAATGTAATTAGCTGCAACTTTTTTTTTACTGGATTAATACGGCTGAAATCTAAAAATATTTGAGCCGACTTTCGGCCGTCCTATATTTATAGGGACGAAAATGGAACACATACAAATTGTTTTTCGGCCGCATGATAAAGCAGGGCCGAAAAACTAAATTTGTTTTAGTTTACGGCCGCTTTCTGTCACCGCGGCCGAAAACAAACAACACTCTCCACCAATGCTCGGCCATGTTAACCGCAGTGGCCGTAAACTCGCTTTTAAAAGACTTATTTTCGGCCATTCCTTTATAATTTTTAGCTACCGGCCGAAAACTAAATTAATCGTTTATCTATTTTCCGGCCATTATCATTTACCTAGGCCGAAAACTAGTTATTCAAAATGTAGTTCTCGGCCGCCAAAAACAAACAATCATAAATTGATTTAAATCATTAATTTGTTTAAGATACATGCGGCCGGCACCTAAATACATGAATGAGATTGTATCCAAATTTGTAATTGACATGATGTTTATTAAATAGATTTTAATTTAATAGCGATTTTGATCATTTAAAAATATACGTATTTAAGTTATTTCTGGGCCCGGAGGCCGGAAGGTAAATGATTTTACGAAATGCAATCTAGTCATCCGGCATCCGGCCATCACATTTGAAAGGATTTTGTTACATATTTTATACATTTGAATATAAATGACATTATTTCAACTCTTCTAGAGCGTATAGAAGTCAAAGCAATGTTTCTAAAACCAAATAATCAACATTTTAACGTACCTTAAAGAAAATGGCGCGCACTATTTTTTTCACTAATTTTGACCACACTCACACTGACTAAATTGCGTTGGCGTACTGGCGAGCCAATTGAAACGTTATTAAGCGAAAACATTTAGGAGGCGTCAGTGTTAAGCGAATTTGAGTGACAACAGTATTTTTTTGAATGAGTGAGGTAAAATTTTCTTGTTATTGTAGTTTTACTGCGTAGAGGCCGAAAACCAGACGGGGCCGGGAAACCGGCTAAACTACCCTATACATATGTTCAACCGGAGCCGCGTTAAGGCGATAGTAATGAAAATAAAATATCGCAGGACACATTTCATATAAATAGCACAATAGTTTTGCCGACTTAATGCCTGACGATACCATTAGTCATAAATACGCTTATTTAGAATAATAACGCCTAGAAACCCTGTTCACGCGCAACGTGACGTTGAGGCCACTAAACCTTAGCAGAAATTGGCTAAAAACAGACTACAATGTAACATAGGCTAAAAACGCCGATCGGCTTGTCAGTTGCAACGACGCGTGACAGGTGTAAAGATCTCCCACATTTTCAATTATTATGACTGATTGTGCAGTGATAGGGCATCACGATGCATCGGATAAAAAGGATAAACATGCTAAGAAAACATTTCACTCGTAAATATTATTCTTTAACTCGTATTTTTACGCAACCAGTAATCAAAATTTCACATTTTCTATAAGCGGTATGACAACAACAGTGTTTCCAGTGTAATGGAATTATTTACCCATATTAATTTGGTACACCTGTTTAAATCAGGTGACAATGCATTATTATGGTACTATCAAGCTGGTCTGATGATGAGGACGGAAGGAGGCCATAGGTGCTCCTAAATTACACAAAAACACGACGTGGGACTCGATACAAATGTATTGACGACCATGCAAATAAAAGTAAGGTCAGCTATAAAATCATGTCTTAAATATATGTTTTTTTATTCAGTAGTGGTTTTTTGACACAGTAGTGGTCAGCGTAGTTTTATAGTAGGGGATTAGAGATCAAAATCATATTGTTAGGCCGGTGGATTAGGTCCAAAACTTCGAATGTCAATTTCAGTGCTTTAGAAGCGTTTTCTGCAGCTCGCTGAAAAGTCATTTCAGGCCGTTTCAGGAGTTGCTCTATCACATATCAAGATTTGACCATACCTACTAACTGAAATTGCAAATTAATAATTATAAATAAAAAAACCTTTGTTTAATGTATTGAATAGTGTTAGAAGTCAAGAACAGGTCTAAAATTTTTAATGTAACCCATCAGCACTGGTAGACCTGCAATTTCAGGGGAATTTCATTACGCTAGCATCATTATTGCTGTGTTCGTGTGCGTATTAGCGCGTGTAAATACGAGTTGTTCACAACTACATGAATCCATTTTACGCCTCTCGTGTGGCGCCTCGGCCGTATGAAACTATCATTCTAGGCGTTATTATTCTAAGTAAATACGCATCACCCATACCTTTAGCCCATATATATACTGTGCCCATACCTACGTTTGCACAGTTGTTTACGCCAAATCCTTCTAAGTCACCACGCGCATGTTACGTGACGGAACCGGCCAGAAATATGAGCACCAGCAGCGTCAGTACCAGGGAGCAGCCTGCGCGGCCGGCGGCGCGTCGGGCTCCAGAACCACCTACTGATAAGAGCGACGCCGATCAAGTAAACAACTCACGTACGGTACATTTTAGCGAGCTATTAAACCGGTTGAAATAAATATTTTTTAAGCAAAGTATTAGTACCCAACAAACAAAAAATCCTCTTGTAGTGGCTTATATAGCCAAAAATATTATTCTTGTAAAGGCCATATTATCGCTAATAAGGGTGGATTTGGGCACAAATTATAAATACAATAACCTTTTACTCAACTTATAGTTGCTTTATTATTTGCTTTATTTATCTTGTAAGTGCTTTATTGTGACAAGCAACAAGGTAGTCAAACTTATAATGGCATGGAAATTGCCTTTAAAATGTTAATATACTTATAAGAACTATATTTAAAGCGTTTATAAGGGCGATCGTCCTTATACGCGTTTTGTTATGGTCCGATTTAAGGGCGTAAAATTCATAACGGCAAAACAAATGCCCCTAATAAGGTATTTGGCTCTTATAACTGTATGTTTATGACTGTGCAATAAGTTTATTTTCTTTTTTGTAATAGTTTGACGAAAAATAATTAGTCAACATCTTCATGATTAATAGTAAACGGTACCTACCTAAGTTATTTTTTTATTCTATGTTAGAGTACCCGAATCTATAGTGAAAACTGTGTGGGAATTTAAATTTGTGATAGAGTATGGTATAAAACATGATGTGTTATCAACGCGCCTTTGTATTATTGCGGTTTTGTACTGAAAATGTGGTTAATTATTTAGTCATGTTTTATAAAAGGCCATTATAAGAGCGAAAGAAATTTGCACATCATCTACAAATACACTATGAGATTAAAAATCTATCATTAGCAATAGGTGTTGCTTATGATTCGCCATTTTATATGTCGTTAGGGTTCCTTTCTCACAAGTGTTATAACTGTACATATCCGACTCATCCAAATTTACCATCACACTTTGTCATACGTCGTGAATATATAGAAGTTTTGCAACAATTCACTTTCATTTTCTGTAAAGCGTATTTTATATACGACCATTTTATTGCAAATGAATGCGAATATTGTAATCCGTAATTTAAATAGTAACAATATTTCTAAATAAACATTGACACTTTATTAATCGGACGAGTAATTATAAATTTAATATTTAAAAAAGTTTGATAAATTAGTCAAATACCGATTATTATTACATATAAAAGTACAATAAAACCAAATACTTCATTAATTCATTCATTTAACACGTCATTAATTACATTAGATATAAAATTTGATTAATAAACGAACTTAAAATCGTTATTCATTAAATACATTTGGCTGAATCTACACGCGCTTGTGCCATTTTGACATAAGACGAATATTAAAAAAATGCTTTTGCACATGCGCAGTAGTAGATGTCAAGCGCGGTTTACAAATAACCCCGCCATTTTTTATATTACTAGTTTAATTCGAAGTTTTTTCAATTCCTCATTTGACCATATGTCTGTATCACTGTAACTGCCGCTACAAATGTATTCCTCAGTACTTTCCTGCTCACTCCCATGTTCCATAAATAATCTTCTACGGAACCACCGGCTGCTACCTCGGTACCAGATTGGTCATTTTATAGATTTACAGAAGTATTAGGCGTAACCATATAAAACCTTTTAATATAACACTATAGAGAACATAGCCCTTATTAGTATTATATAAGTGAATATGGATTGCTTTAATTCTTATTAAGACTATATGAAATGCTATAATTCATTCGTTGGGTAAACATCTTATAAAAAGCTCCTATAAGCCGAAAAGCTTTATAGGTACCTTGTGCATTACTTTTATAAGAATGATTGGCCATATAAAACGCCTTTACAAGGCTTTCAATATTATACAGCTAAAACGCAATGTAGCTAGCTTCTATAAGAATATAAAAAAATTAACCCTTATTGTAGCCATATTATTTGGTTTTATTAACGTTAACATAACCAAATTATAAGAATAAAGGCAATTTTAGCCAAATTGTCTTATAAAAAGCCGTTAAAAGGTACATTGTTGTAATGAATGCCATTTTAAAACAACTATGAGACTTTAGTCCTTATAGATTTAATTTTATAAGGTTATTTTGTTTGTTGGGTATGCAGGAAAAAATTCAAAGCTGTAATTAAATATTGCATCGAATGGTTGGTATTACTAACGGTAGATTTTACGTCTGAGTAGCCTATTTTGAAAAATGTTTTTGATATATTAAGTAATTATAGAAAATAATTGTAAAAGTAAAATTATTAAGTTGAAAATTATGCAGTGTTTTTTTTTTTTATATCCTTAAAAAACGCTCCATAATGTGCGGTAGTCATTATTAGCTATGCTATATCAATTTGAAATTTTCTCCATACAAATCGTTTTTTTTTTCGATATTTTCCGAATTTGACCGAATTTTCGGACAAGATTTCAGATTCTCATTTTTGAGCCCCGAGAGCCCCCCGATACCGAGTTTTAGCCGCCTAGCACCAATTTGAAATTTTGAATCGTTTTGTTTTTCGATATTTTCCGAATTTGACCGAATTCTCGGACAAGATTTCAGATTCGTATTTTTGAGCCCCGAGAGCCCCCCGATACCGAGTTTTAGCCGCCTAGCACCAATTTGAAATTTTGAATCGTTTTTTTTTCGATATTTTCCGAATTTGACCGAATTTTCGGACAAGATTTCAGATTCATATTTTTGAGCCCCGAGAGCCCCCCGATACCGAGATTTAGCCACCTAGCACCAATTTGAAATTTTGAATAGTTTTTTTTCGATATTTTCCGAATTTGACCGAATTTTCGGACAAGATTTCAGATTCATATTTTTGAGCCCCGAGAGCCCCCCGATACCGAGTTTTAGCCGCCTAGCACCAATTTGAAATTTTGGTGAAAAAAGCCATTTTGGTGAGCATTTAGTTTTTTGCCTCAGCAAAAATGACTAAAATGGAAGTAATATTATAAAATATTGGTGACATCCATTTAACAGTAATTTAGATTATTTGGTCTGAAATTAACTTTTTAGGTGTGCATATATTTTTATAGGATGTAAGAAAAAGAATTATTTGCTTTATTTATAGAATAGTTTGGGGTACACTATTTGGTGAGCATTCATCCGTTTTGGTGAGCATTAAGAATTTATTGGTAGTAATTTATCAATATATTTGGTAGGCGTTTAATCATATTTGGTAGGCGTTTAAACCCAAGCCAATGCTAAATATAGGTAAGGGATTCTACCATATTTAACACTTTATACTCTCGCGGTTTGAACACATAATTAAAACTTATTGAACCGGGTCTATCGCGATATTTTTGGTAGAGATATACTTGGCCGACATCTCCAGTAACAACTCGCTGTTTCATCAGTACGCCTGGGACCACGGCACGTGAAACCGTGTTGAAACTTCAGGCAATGAAGGTAAATCAAAATATCGCGATAGACCCGATTTTGAAAAATGTTTTTGATATATTAAGTAATTATAGAAAATAATTGTAAAAGTAAAATTATTAAGTTGAAAATTATGCAGTGGAATGCACAAAGCCTGAGATTGAAAGTTGTTGCGTTGGAAAAATTTATTACTACCTACTTGAAGAAAAAAGCCATATAAGTATTGTATCTGAAACTTGGCTTGAAACTAACAGTAGGTTAAAAATTGGGAATTAAGACCGAGTTGATGCTTATGGAGGCATTGCTATTTTACTCATTCATCTATTCGAGCTCAAATTCATAGTATTCGTGTATGTAATCCGCACATAGTATTCGTTTACGTAATTCGCACATACAGGTATTGGGTTATTAACATTTTTAATTGTAACTTTTTACAAAATGTTATCGCTGTTTACTGTCCGCCTAATGTTATCACGGCAACTGAGGATTGGAGGTTGTTATTTTCTAAGTGGCGTAATACGCCTCTTCAACTAGACTCTTTTTAACGATTATGTTCCGGGAGCGATGGCCGGGGGCGGTCAGGTAGACGTTGTTATGTATAAGGACTACAGTAAGGCATTTGATCGAATTGATCATCATCTGCTAATTTCTAAATTATATAATATGGGAATTCAGGGTGACCTACTTCGGTGGTTCTCATCTCATCATACATCGACAATAGGTCACAGGAAGTTGTCATTAAAAATTATATGTCTAGTTGGGTTACTGTTCCGAGTGGTCCCTCAAGGATCGTTACTCGGGCCGTTGGTTTTTACTATTTTTACTAACGACATAAGTGACTCCTTTGTCTCTTCTAAATTACTCTGCTTCCCTGATGACATGAAGATTTTTGCCATAGTGAAAACTTTGAAGGATTCCGACCTTATCCAAAATTACCGTATGCGGCTTGATGCTTATAGTCAAACAAACTGGATCTGAATCCGTCGAAATGTTTTACAGTTACCTTTACAAGACAGCGTTGTCCAAAACAAGATGGACGTCGGTTGGGTTGGCAAAAGAGGATCTAATGTCACCGATTTTGTTTAACATAGTAACTAGCAATATTGGTACTATGGTTCGATCAATCTTTGAGATGGAGTAAGCAAATTAACAAGATAATATGTCAAATTTCTAATAAATTCTTAAATGTGTTTAATGTGCTGCATGGCGGGGTCATCGTGGGGTTTCATCCGGTGCACTTATGGAGACTGTATATCGCATTTATTCGCAGCAGGTTAGATTTTGGTTGCTTTTTATTTGATAACAGTTCAAAAACCAAGTGTCTTAAGCTTGATAAAATCCAAAACCAAGCCATGAGGACAGTCGGAGGTTTTATAAAGACTAGTCCAATACATGTCATGGAATCGCAATTATGTTTGCCACCTTTGTTTGTGAGAAGAAAGTACTTGGCTTCAAAATTTTGTTTGAAGGCTAAATCAATAGACGGCAGTGAGGTCATTTCCATCTTAGCCGAGCTTACATCCTTGTGTCACTGGAAACCGTATTGGAACAACAAAAAGAAACCGCTTTTGACCTTAGTACACAATAAGCTACCAAACCAAGATATACATTACTCTGAAAAACTGGAAATGTTCTAAATGAATACCTGGATGACTAACATAGATATTAAAGTAAAGATTTGTCTTAATTTAAATAATGTAGAAGGACCTAAGAGATCACCTAGGATGGAGGCATAAATAGGTACTATAAATCCTAAAGGGTACAATTTAAATGCTCACCAAAATGGCTTTTATACCCCCAAAACTACATACCAAATAAATTGAATTGCCTCCATTTAATATAAATTCACTCTATACAGTGCTCCCCAAATTAAATCATTTTGTATACCAAAATCGATATACATTACACCAGAATAATTTTATGTTGAGTCAGAATATCTTTTTGCTTCCCAAAATGGATGTTTTGTTCACCAAATATTGTTTTCATAAATTAGTGTTTCAGCTAGGTAACCATCTAATCCTGATCACCTTTCAGAGCAGATCCGACTCGGCCGGGTTAGGTTAGGTTAGTTTTTTTTTTTTATATCCCTAAAAAACGCTCCATAATGTGCGGTAGTCATTATTAGCTATGCTATATCAATTTGAAATTTTCTCCATACAAATCGTTTTTTTTTTTTCGATATTTTCCGAATTTGACCGAATTTTCGGACAAGATTTCAGATTCACATTTTTGAGCCCCGAGAGCCCCCCGATACCGAGTTTTAGCCGCCTAGCACCAATTTGAAATTTTGAATCGTTTTGTTTTTCGATATTTTCCGAATTTGACCGAATTTTCGGACATGATTTCAGATTCGTATTTTTGAGCCCCGAGAGCCCCCCGATACCGAGTTTTAGCCGCCTAGCACCAATTTGAAATTTTGAATCGTTTTTTTTCGATATTTTCCGAATTTGACCAAATTTTCGGACAAGATTTCAGATTCATATTTTTGAGCCCCGAGAGCCCCCCGATACCGAGATTTAGCCGCCTAGCACCAATTTGAAATTTTGAATAGTTTTTTTTCGATATTTTCCGAATTTGACCGAATTTTCGGACAAGATTTCATATTCATATTTTTGAGCCCCGAGAGCCCCCCGATACCGAGTTTTAGACGCCTAGCACCAATTTGAAATTTTGGTGAAAAAAGCCATTTTGGTGAGCATTTAGTTTTTTGCCTCAGCAAAAATGACTAAAATGGAAGTAATAATATAAAATATTGGTGACATCCATTTAACAGTAATTTAGATTATTTGGTCTGAAATTAACTTTTTAGGTGTGCATATATTTTTATAGGATGTAAGAAAAAGAATTATTTGCTTTATTTATAGAATAGTTTGGGGTACACTATTTGGTGAGCATTCATCCGTTTTGGTGAGCATTAAGAATTTATTGGTAGTAATTTATCAATATATTTGGTAGGCGTTTAATCATATTTGGTAGGCGTTTAAACCCAAGCCAATGCTAAATATAGGTAAGGGATTCTACCATATTTAACACTTTATACTCTCGCGGTTTGAACACATAATTAAAACTTATTGAACCGGGTCTATCGCGATATTTTTGGTAGAGATATACTTGGCCGACATCTCCAGTAACAACTCGCTGTTTCATCAGTACGCCTGGGACCACGGCACGTGAAACCGTGTTGAAACTTCAGGCAATGAAGGTAAATCAAAATATCGCGATAGACCCGGTTCAATAAGTTCTACCATATTTACACGTCAAAATTCGGTGAATGTTAACAAGAGTCCCGAAAATCCCAGGACTGCAAACTTATTGGGGATCTTGTGAACTTCGAGTCATACACCGTATTTGCAAGTTAAGGCGCAATTCCTCAGTAGGCCCGGCATCGACCGAGCTCGTTAATTATTGACGCGGAAACCAGCAGCTGCGCCTGACCTTGCGCGCCGATTGGGGGAGTTAGCGCCGCACGACCACACTCGCGAATGGTCGCACAAAGGTTTCCAGTCCCGACAAATTTTGGACTAGTCTCTGTCTTGTATTTTTGTGAAAGCTAGAAAGCTAAATTTTATCAATTGAAAATTGGAAATTTCATAAACAGTCAAAAACGCCGTCCACCATTTTTCCCTTTTGCTAATCTGTGGCGTGACATAGAATTACCTGTAAATATTCGAAATTCGACCGTCGTATAGTGCCATTCCGCTCACTCCAATCTACTTTGACAGGAGATCGAGAGGGACGGCACTATTCGAAGTCGTCAAAGTAGATTTTCAGTTTTGTTTACATGATCAATGACGTCACTATCATAAGCGAAAATGGCGGACAGCGTTTTAAGCATTTCAAAATACAGATTAAAAACCATATTTTCAAATTCATTTCTTTCAGCCATCTTTCACTTGTATGAATTGAAAAATATATATTTAGGTATCCTTTGCTAAATACTATACGGAATAAACATTGGTTTATTACAATTTGACATGAGTCAACTAGCCTATTTCGGCATAGAATGACTATACATTGCCTGTCTCGTATAAACAGTTATATCTGCCTGTTTAAACAAATTATACGTAACTCTATTAATTATGCGTATCTAAGTCTCGTTTAAACATATTAAGAATTATATTATAACTACGTAAATATCGTATAAAAATATACTCTAATTAATTGCTTAACTTATTTTAGCTAAATTCTGTATTATAAATAATTATACAAGGAAAATGTGTTTAATAACGATATTGATACCATTTGCATAACTTTTGTTGAAATGGGAACCTCTTTTATTATCAAAGACGTAGTGAGTATTACAGCCTCGTACACACCTGTTCGGTTATTGTACCCACTGAAAAAAACATATTTTCGTTGTTCAGTAATAATACTTGAAATTATTTGTACTTCAAAATAACATACTATAGAATTTTAAGCTACCAGGGGGCGTATGATGGTTGTGTTTATCATGTGATAATTATAAGTGACAAAGCATCTGTCACTCACACTCGCATTTTGTCAAAACGTGACGCATGCTTTGTTTTGTTGTTTTGACTTGTTTCTAGACCTTGCGGTTTAGGTTGTGCGTTCTATTTGTACCTAAGTATCAGATAGGTACTATATTTGTTTTAGTAGATATATGTAAATACGTGACATGATAAAACCATAAATACGAAGCCAAGATAGGATCGCATCGCAATATCCCGGACAGTTGTCTTGTGTCCACCTGAGAGCGACCCTAGTCTTGGGATGTTCGACAAGGGTGTAGCTACCGCCCGGGCCCGGGTCACAGGAGCTGCCATCTCTAAACATTTTGACGCGCAACAAATGCTACTTGTCACATTTCTTTCAATAGGTACCGTGCGAACAAGACAGGTGAACCTAAGTCGCGCAACAAGCGATGTCGCGGCAAGATATGCTAGAGGCGGTACTCATTGAGTTGTGCAACCCAAAAGCAAAACGTTTTAAGTAAATAAACTACCTATACTTTCATGTGCATTATTCTTTTGATAGCTCTAAATAGGCCATCGGCTTTGGTATTATTATCTGCAACGTCACAGCGTCCATTCCCCTGAAAAATGCTTATCTTGTGGATATACTAAAATACATCTCCTAAGAACCAAATTGGCTTAAGTCTCGTAGTGTTACAGTATGTCTTACCTTTTTGGTTCTGAGGCAGAGTTTGGCAGCGGCCTTACAGTCAGTCTAGAAATTGATACAAATAACCTCTATTATAAATGGGTGCCCATTTCCGCAGTCTAGCTCTTAAAAAAAACGCCTAAAAATATAATGGGCACAAAGATTTGAAGCTCGGTGTTGAACAATTTGATTTAGGATATATATAATTCTATTCTAACGTATTCTTTAACTTGTCCCTCTGTCAAAGAACACAATTGGAGACTATCTTTAAGTTTAAATGTTCGTTAATACGGCCACGATGGGAAGCGTGCCTAAAATGTTCGGAAAACCAAACCCAACTACTACAATTAACCCAATTAAAGAGCTGTCATTAATAAACTACGATTAATATGTCTGTGACAAAAATACAATTAACAAAAAACAGGCGCCAGCACACTGATGCTATTGCTAGGTTGTCACTTGTCAGCAATTGTTTTACGGTCTCAATCAATTACGAGTTTATTATGTACTTATAAGGAAATATACTAAACCTTGTAACATGCTTGCCTAGGTTCTGTAACACTTACATATTTTTTAGGGTTCCGTAGATAACTAGGAACCCTCATAGTTTCACCATGTCCGTCTGTCCGTCCGGCCGCGGCTTAGCCGAAAATTATAGAAGCCGAAATTTTGTATGAATATGTGTTATGTATCATGCTGACAAAACAATAAAATAAAAACTAAAAAAAATCGTTCCAAATTTTTTCGTTCCAAGACTAGTGTGTGTGGTGTCGTTGAATAGGTCTTTTAAAAATAATAGGGGTCTCCAAACATTTTTTGATAAATTCAGCAGTTTTGTAAATATTCGCTCCGGAAATCCAAAAAATAGCGTCCCGCCCCCCCCTTCTGTAACTTTTCAACCACGGGTCAAAAAATTATGGGACAATGCATGAATATGAGGCCTTATAAGTACTCTCAATGAAAACTATATTGAATAAAATCGGTCAAGCCGCTTTTGAGTTATAGCAAAATTTCCCAATTTTCTTTAAAATGACGTAAGTGCCGCGCGGTGTCCTTAATACTTCGAACGTTAAACATATTAGATAAGTGCCATACTACATTAAAACATTCCACTCAATCTGGCGCGTCTAATTGATAACTTCCAGAAGGTAATAAGTAATTACAGTTACTTTGGCGTTTACGATATTTTTATAGAGCTTGAAATCTTTCTCGTAATTTAAACCTCGGGCTTAAAACCGCTGTTTTAAGCCCGCCTATTGTTAAGGATGGGCAACTACGGAATCCTACACTGAGCGTAGCCCGACATGCTCTTGGCCGGTTTTTAGGGTTCCGTACCCAAAGGGTAAAAGCGGGACCCTATTACTGAGACTTCGCTGTCCGTCCGTCCGTCAGTCTGTCACCAGGCTGTATCTCAAGAACGGTGATAGGATAGCTAGACAGTTGAAATTTTCACAGATGCTGTATTTCTATACAGCGGCAACGCTATAACCGATTGTCCTCTGATGGGTAAACTCAGAGAGAGGACTAAATCTTTATTAATAATAAGATACTAACAACTCTAGTTACTTAGTTTACTAACAAATTTGGCCCATGTTGTCTGAAATAAAAAAGTTTGAATTTGAATGAATATAGGTAACAACAAATACTAAAAATAAAATAAAATAAATATTTAAGGGGGGCTCCCATACAACAAACTTGTTTTATGGTACGGAACCCTTCATGCGCGAGTCGGACTCGCACTTGCCCAATTTTTTATTTCGTGTCACCACCTTTGGAGTTTATTTTCGGTTAAGTACCTAGTGAATACTTTTCGTATATTCGTAATACGTTTTCACCCATTTCGTCTAAAATTTTGAAGACATTTTTCGAAAAACATAGTTTACTTACACGCTCTTTCTCTTTCTTTATTTTTTATCATTAGTAGAAAAACCTCGGGGTGTGGGCTAAACATAATATATTGGTACAGCCCAAATTTTCAATAAAAGTTCATACTACCAACTAACTTGTGGAATTGAGCGTTTAATAGTGGCTATTGTTAGCAGCCAAGGCGACAGGTTCAAGAGTGAATCAATGATTGTTATTACATTATTACAATATACATGTAGGTACTCTAATAACACTTAGGTAGCGTCGGGATAGCGCAGCGTGAACAGGGTTCAAGTATAGTATTAGACAGTACGTAGACAGTATTTTGACCTCACAAAGACGTCGAAAATGCGAGTACGCAACACAGTCAAATGAAAGTGGCTAATAACGGGGTTGTGTCAGGTGCCAGTCCTCTAGATCATTTCAGTAAATAGCGGCTGCTCTGATTGGAATAGTAAGAAATCCACAGTAAACACCAATATTCAGGTCATTGTCAATTCGAAAAACAAAATTCGTCCCTCCGGTGGTCAAAAGTTAAGACCTTGTTGCTAATAACATCGGATTATAGAAAAAGAAGAAGAGGGAACGTTCTTTATTCTCACAGGAGTTAATCAGAAAATTAGGCCCGGGAATCCTTAATTTCGCAGGTGTCCACTGGAAAGACTCGAACCTAAATCTGACACTGACCCATTCGTAAGTAAGCCATTGGTGGGACGGTAAATCTACGGTGACTCACGTTACTTTGTTTTGTAGTCGGTACGGTAGCCAATCACTTGCTAAACAACGTTTCATAAATATTCATTTTATAAACAACGTTAGACAAATTAACGATTCCCAAATAAGACCTTGCATAAAATATAGTTTTACAAATAGATCATGATATAAATTATTTATTGGACAAAACATCATATCACAAAACATTATTTAGCAAATTATTCATTTATTATTCTAGTCAGTTAACAAAATAACTAATGATAAAACAACGTTAATAAAATGCATTGTTTGGTAAACATTTCGTTTAATAAATCATCATGGTGTGAACGCGTTATTTTATTTAAACTTTCTCTGTCAGATTAATATTTACCGAGATATTGTGGTTCAAACGTTACTCATTTATAGGGCTCCATGACATGAAAATTCGAGACAAATAAAATTTATGTCAATATAACACCTCATTTTTATTAATGTATATTTTATAAATAATGTTAAAATAAGTATGCTTTGTAATTTAAACTTTCTGGCTCAGATCTGGGGGCACGGTAGTGCCCCCGCCAAGACGAAAAAAAAAGAGGCGGGGCACTACCTACCTTTTCTCGAACCGTTTCGTCTCATTTTCAAACCCTAATAGTTTCGTCCCAGTTAACACCAGAGCGCCCAAATTCACAGGTTAAGATGCAGTTAGGGAACATATGAAATGTACTAAATTTCATTGATCTAGCTTTTATACTTTAGGTTTTATTGGTACCTAAAATAGGCCGATTTTGCCACTCACTCACTGATGTATCAAAACCTCTGGGGTACTTCCCGATGACCTAGAAAGCTGAAATTTGGTATGTAAGCTAGGTTTAGTACACAAACAATAGAATCATTCTGAAACTTGGAACTTTTACCCCCCCCCCCCCCTTAAACTAGGGGATGAAAGTTTGTATGAGACTTTCGCAAATTTTGATACTAGAGGTCTGAAAATTTATACCTATTGGGCTCATTGTTATAAATAAAATACACATTCTAGGATTTTTAGAAAATCACCCCCCACCCTTAAAATAAGGGGATGAAAGTTTGTATGGGCTTTCCATAATGGGGGATAAAAGTGTATATATATATATATGGGGCTAAACGTAAGTATTTCTTAAATACACAATTATTATTACTACTTACTTAGAAACACTTCAGCACAAAAATAACATATAAATTAAAAATTACCTTACAAAAAGAAATGAGATCCCACCAAAAACATTTCATGTAAAATTGGCGGCCAAGACTCACATGCTCATAACGCTTTCGCTGTAAAAAAGTGGTCAGATCCCTCGAAAAGCCAAGCCCCTAAGCCTTGAGTTTACTAATCCTACACCTTGGCTTCAAAAGTATGGCTTGGCCGTTTCATAAAGTACCGTAAATAAGTTTAACGGACTGTCCGGCCTATATGGTAAGGAATTAAGTTTAATATATTTTATCATGAAGACATAAACTTAATTTCTTGATACCGTATGGGCCAGACGGTTATGTGGACTTATTTACGTTACTCTATGAAACGGCCAAGCCATACTTTTGAAGCCAAGGTGTAGGATTAGTAAACTCAGGGCTTAGGGGCTTGGCTTTTCGAGGGATCTGACCACTTTTTTACAGCGAAAGCGTTATGAGCATGTGAGTCTTGGCCGCCAATTTTACATGAAATGTTTTTGGTGGGATTAATATTTACCGAGATATTGAGGTTTTTTAGGTAACATGGCTCAAAAACCCAAAACTGTAGGTTAGGTTAGGTTTGTTTCATGAACATGTATAGCGGAGTGAGCGAAGCGAGCGGAGCGTCAAAATGCTTGCTTAAAAAATGGCACATCTATGACCACGTATAGAAAATGCTTGCATGCTTGCTTGCATGTACACTTGTGAATAATCTATTATCAACATTTTATAAGCAAATGCATAGCCAGGATGGATTCGGAAAGAAACAGTATTTAGTAAGACAGAGTATAATACCGTCAGGAAGAGCTGCGCCAAAATGGAACGTGGGTCCAAAACCGAAAACATGTAGGTTAGGTTGGGTTTGTATTGTAACCACGTACAGCAGAGCGAGCGGAGCGCCAAATTCTGCTTGATTGCAATGTACCTATTAAGTATAGGTACTCACTATAACTCAAAACAAGTAGTATGAATAAAAACATAATTATGAAGAAAAACGGTATCCATGTTTAAATGTTATGATTGACAAGTTTATTATAATTTATGGTTCTGAATGAAAGAAATATGAAAGTCAGCATTATGAGTATACAAGATGTGTGTACTCATAATGCTGACTTTCATATTTCTTACCTAGTGACGACATTATGAATTACGATGTTCTGAAAACTGTCTATTATGAACTCGGTTGGTAGTAGTTCAAATTAATGGCGGACAAATGTATGAAGTAAAAAATTCGGAAGAGTGATGATTCTGACTACAAATCGGTAGTAGAAGAAAAATTCGGAGGATCACTTTTATGTGAGCTAATATGGACCCAGGTAAAATAAATACCTACTTAATATTTAATGTAATGTAATTAAAGTTACGAAACAAATGAAACATTTATCCCCCTGGCTGGTTTTGACGTTATGCGTGACAATATTTGGTTAGGCATGAATAATTAAGAACATGTTTTATTGAAATGAAATCCATTATTTACAGACGTGACATGCTTAGCAGCTAAAGGCTCGTCCACGCTGACCACGCTGCGACAGAAAGTAATTATCATTAAAAAAAAAGTAATTCATGTTTCCATACCTACCGAAACAGTATTCTAGGATCAGACGACTCGACAAACGGAGCCACGCAAATAATTAGGTACCTACGCGTTCGTCGCCTAAATTGAACTAGTTTTAACTGCTTAGATCTTATATATGTTGTTTTGTAGTTCAAAGTGCCTTGGTTTTATTACTGTAATACTCTGTTAATTATTTTAATAAAGAAATTCATATACTGTATTGATTTATACTTTACTTATTCAACAACATAACCATGGATTTGCAAAGGAAGGAAAAGCAACACTTTAGAATTACGAATAGCGGCATTAATGCCAAGACATTAAAGTTCATGATTTGTTATTTTTTAGATCGTGCATTAAATTTTAAATATAATATTTAGAAGACTCCCTTGATTCTCAGACATATATCATAGCCAGAGTCATAAATATATATGAAAGTCTACGTAAATCTCACTTCCTGCCCGAGGTAAATCATACAACTTTAGTAAGACAAACACGGGTGGTGAAATCGTAAAGCCTTAGATCGCATATTTATGACCCTCCTCCGGTTCGGGCCACAAACACCTGCGATGTGGGACACTCACGAATTCACCGCCCTAATAATGGAACTACTATTACAGGTCAATTCCATGCTCCCTTCCGATCTGAGGCCCGAAGATTAGTACTGTTGCGGACAGCTGCTAGTTAAGATTTAGACTAAGATATATATATTTATTAAATAAGTGCCCTTAAAAACGGCTAAAATATGTACCCATTATTTTTCCCAAGATCAGTATTGTAAGAGCTCCCAATTTAAAGAGTAAAGAAACTCTATATAAAATCCATACTAATATTATAAATGCGAAAGTGTGTCTGTCTGTCTGTCTGTCTGTTACCTCTTCACGCTTAAACCGCTGAACCGATTTAGATGAAATTTGGTATATAGATAGTTTCAGTCCCGGGGAAGGACATAGGATACTTTTCATCCCGAATAAATGTAGTGTTCCCGTGGAATGAGCGGGTAACACCGCGGGGCACAGCTAGTAGTTTATATTATTATATTATTTATTTATTTATTTCTTTATTAATTTTACAACAAAGATTACATATAATCTAAAGCCCTGCGAAACTGTTATGACAGTTTGTCTAACTATCCTACTATATATCCAAATATCATAAATCATAACCCTCCATGATGCGTTCAAGAACCGCACATTATGACCACCATAAAAATAGACTGTTTTGAACAAATTTCTTATCTGCAGAAATGTTATTATTGCTAAATAATAACATCGATTTCGAGGATATTATTCATTCAAATTTCGAACATCTCTGAAAAACAAAGAAATTTGATTTGACCCCTATTCTAATATCAGTCGAGATGACGTTTAGTACGAAATGAATTGTCAATTTGCAATCAAATTTGACAAATGTCGCACGTAAGTAAGGTATCGAACGATATGATAGTTGGGTTGGGGCCGACTCCAGTTTGTCTCTGAATAAAAAAAAACTATGACAGGTGCCAGAAAACTTCATTGACGCCATTACGGGTTAAAATTTGTTTTGTTGCATAAAATTGTTCGATTTGTTGAATTTAAGGGTCAATTGCAAAAAAATTGTACATAGTTAAGGGCTTTAATTAAAACAATGTTAATTGATTCCTTTGTGTGACGAAAGTTACCCATACAATTTGTATGACTAACTTTCGTCACCCAAAGGAAGCGATCGTATTTAATGTTAACTAAGCCTTTAACTATGTACAATTTTTTTGCAATCGACCCTTAAATCATCAAATGAGCGATCAAGATGATATAGATATTTCGGCGACGCCTCCTGATATCTGACTGTAGGCGCATGGCGCACATATATATTGTATAAGGTGGTTTCGAGTTTCAGTATGGATTAAATAGAGTAACTGTCAACACGTGTTTTCATTTGATGCAACCTTCGAATGAATGAGTCAGTAGGGTGGTCCGGTGATAACTAAATATATACATATAACCAAAAAGACCCTACAGTGGTGACCCGAACGTTTGAATTTAAATAGTGTTTTCAGTGAAGGACGATGAATAATACTAATAAAGTGCCGATACCGATGCAAGTGCCCGGAAATGACCTTGGAGTGCCTGGACCGTCGAACATTGGTTCTAACCAGGTACCCCCGCAGGTGGAGCAGCAACAAGAGCCCAGGAATGGAGGCGACACAAATGGCACTAGCGAGTATATCAGTTTCATCTAGGGTTCCCGATTTTTGGCCCGACATGCCGCGGATTTGGTTCTTGCAATTCGAGGCCGCGATCGAGAATCAACGACTGGGAGATACGGCGAAGCAAAACTTAGTTATGACTAAGTTAAGCAAGCATGCTATACAGCAGGTGAGCGATTTATTATTATCACCTCCTGAGACGGAAAAATACCAGGCGCTGAAGGATCGGTTACTGCAAGTGTACGAGGAATCAGATGCTCAGCAGACCAAGAAACTACTTGGGGAAATGGAATTAGGCAGTCAAAAGCCGTCCCAGCTCCTCAGACGTATGCGTGACCTTGCCAGAGGTAAAATTATGGATCAAGCCTTGATTATTATGTGGAGTGGTCATCTTCCACAGACAGTTCAGGCAGTATTGGCTGCGTCGGAAGTCAAGGATATGGAGAAATTGGCCGGTATAGCAGACAAGGTCATGGAAGCAACGCGTCCGATGGAGGTATCAGAAGTAGCAAGCGGTCGACATCAACACAACAAGGATACCGATTTGGCAGCCAAGTTGGACCGACTCATGGTCGAAGTGGCCGAAATGCGGCGTTCGCGAAACCCTAGCCGAGGTAACGATAATTATAAGAGAGGTCAAGGGCGTTCGAAGTCAAGGTCGAGAAATCCCAGCGTAAAAGGCCGGAAGCCAGGGTGGCTTTGCTTTTATCATTATAGATACAAGGAGAAGGCAGCTAAATGCATCAGTCCATGCGACTGGAAGAAGGACATGCCAAGGTCAGCGGAAAACTAAGCGCGATACATTCGGGGGCGGAGATGTGTATCGGCTTAAGTAATAACCGCCTATGTGTTACAGACTTAAATTCTGGATTAAAGTTTTTGATAGACACAGGTGCCAATGTGTCAGTTTTGCCAGTGTCAAAAAAGTGTGCGTTATCATGTGTAAGTGGAGATAAATATAAGTTATATGCCGCGAACGGCAGCGAAATACGTACTTACGGGATACGCAGTTTAGAGTTAAATTTTAAGTTAAAGAGAGCATTCCGATGGATTTTTATCGTTGCAGACGTTAAACAGCCCATAATTGGAGCGGACTTTTTAAGCCATTATAAGCTGTTAGTAGATCTGAACGCGAGAAAGTTGAGAGATCAAGTCACAAATATAAATGTTCTCACTGCGATAGTTAGTCACGACACGGCCGAATTGTCAATTAAGTCTGTAGACATTAAGAATCCATGGCATGAGTTATTATTAAGTTACCCGGATTTGACCAAACCAGTATCTTACAAAGATACTCCGAAGCACGCTGTTATGCATTATATAGAGACTACTGGACCTCCAGTATATGCAAAAGCAAGACCTTTACCGCCAGACCGTTATAATAAGGTAAAGGAGGAATTCAGGTTAATGGTAGAACTTGGCATATGTAGACCCTCAAAAGGAGCTTGGGCTAGCCCGTTACATGTTGTGCCCAAGAGTAATGGGGAATTACGGCCTTGTGGGGATTTTAGAAGATTAAATGCGATTACTAAACCTGACCGTTACCCAATTCCTCGTTTACAAGACTTTACTTATCTGGTGGCAGGTAATAAAAAGGTATTCTCACGGTTAGATTTAAATAGAGCGTATCATTTTATACCGGTAGCTCCAGAGGACATTGAAAAGACGGCAATTATAACACCATTTGGTTTGTTTGAATGGCCCAGATTATGTTTCGGATTGCGAAATAGTGCCCAGAGTTTTCAACGTTTTATGGATACTGTGGTGTTGAGAGACCTGAATTTTTTGTTTTGTTATATAGATGATGTCATAATAGCGAGCGAAACAGAACAGCAACACAGAGAGCATTTAAAGTTAGTGTTTGAAAGGTTTAATCAATATGGGATAACAATTAACGTGGCTAAATGTGATTTCGGCAAAAATAAGCTAAAATTTTTAGGATATGAAGTGTCAACGACAGGTATTCGACCTTTGGACGATAAAGTGCAAGCTATTGTAAATTTTCCGAAACCAGAAACAGTTGAGCAATTGCGACGTTTTCTAGGTATGTTAAATTTTTATCGGTTGCATATTCCTAGGGCTGTCGACTACCAAGCCGAATTAAATAAATATTTACATAATACGAAAAAGCGTGATAAGACTGTTATCCAGTGGACTGATAAGGCAAACGAAGCATTTGAAAAGTGTAAGGTGAGCTTACAAAGCGCCGCTACGCTTTCTCATCCTTTGCCAGATGCGAAAATGGCATTAATGACAGATGCTTCTGACACTTCTGTAGGTGCCGTGTTGCAACAACAAGTAAACAACGTTTGGCAACCCTTAGGATATTTTTCGAAGAAGTTGTCAGACGCGCAAGTTAAGTATTCGACATTTGATAGAGAATTACTTGCAATATATTTAGCCGTCAAATACTTTAGAAATATATTGGAAGGGCGTGATCTCAGTATTTATACGGATCACAAAGCTCTTACTTTTGCTTTTAGTAAGGTAAATAGTGATAAGGAAAGTCCTAGAAGGGTTCGTTATTTGTCATACATTAGCGAGTTCACTACTAATATATATCACGTCAGTGGTACGCAGAATGTAGTAGCAGACACTTTGTCACGTGTAGAGACAATATACTGTCCCACGGGAATAGATTACACAGACTTAGCAGAGAAGCAAAGCGATGACGAATACTTACAACGAAGCTTGGCATCGTCACATGATACTTTGCAATATAAGCGTGTTAGCTTGCCCGACTGTGAGAAAATGATTTACTGCGAAGTATCTACGAGTAATATTAGACCTTATTTACCTGAAAGTTTTAGGAAGCAAGCGTGGCATTATATACACAATCTTAGTCATTCTGGCATTAGAACTACTAAACGTTTAATTACCGAGAAATTCTTTTGGCCAAAAATGAATAGAGATATTACTATTTGGACACGATCGTGTATGAAATGCCAAAAAGCTAAAATTACTAGACATACTGTGTCAGGATTAGAACAATTCTCGAAGTCTGATCGTTTTAGTCATTTGCACATTGACATAACTGGTCCGTTAGAAACTACGAGTGATGGTTATCGTTATTGCGTAACGATGATAGATCGATTTTCAGGATGGCCCGAGGCATACCCAGTTCAAGACATTACAGCACAAACAGTGGCCAGAGTTGTATATGAGGGTTGGATTTCGCGATTTGGGTGTCCAACACGTCTCACGAGTGACTGTGGTAGGCAATTTGAGAGTGATCTATTTCAGCAGTTAATGAAGTATTTAGGGATTCATAAAATACGTACAACAACGTACCATCCCCAGAGCAATGGAATAGTAGAACGTATGCATAGAGTTATGAAAACAGCCCTTAAGGCCCGTTTATGCGATAATTCATCATGGGTCGAGGAACTTCCGACGATCATGTTAGGTATGCGTGCCGCTCCTAGAAGTGACACCGGAGTGAGCGCAGCTGAGCTAACTTACGGAAAATCACTTAGGTTACCAGGTGAGTTTTACGATCAGGGTAAGGTTAGTGTTTCGGACTCGGAATATTTGCAAAAGCTTAGAGACTCCATACGTAGTTTAAAGCCAAAACCGCAAAGTCATGGGAATTCACGTTCTATTTTTGTTCATAAGGATTTAAAAACATGTAAATATGTATTTTTAAGGAATGACCTGGTACGAAAAGCTCTTCAACCTCCTTATGAAGGCCCTTACAGCGTCATAAGCAGGAGAGATAAAACGTTTGTCATTCAAATGGAGAATAAGCATGTAACTGTCTCCATAGATAGACTGAAACCAGCTTATGTGTTGAATACGGGTGACGATGGTACAAGTACAAGCGTCACGCCGGCGGATAACACGAGACAGCAGACAGACTATACAGGTAACGCAGACCCGGTACCTATAGTACCACAACAACGTGTTACTAGAAGTGGTCGCGTTGTTAAAAAACCCGTAACTTTTAGAGATACATTTAGTTACTAAGATAGGTAAATAATTAGCGTAGGTCGATTTCTTAGATATAAAGGTAATTGGTTCTCATAGAATTAAAAGGGAATGTTAATTATTACCGTTGATTAGAATTACTATTGCTTAAAGTTCAGTTGTTTAATGTTTATGAGCGATAGCGTATTTGCAACAGCGTTTAACTTGTACCACGCGTAAAACTTACCTTGCGATATGAACAGGTGCTGATAACGCTTACTTCAACAATATGTACGAGCGATGTTTTATATTGTTGAATTAAATAATATTAAGTTGACATAGTTAAATAGCATAACGAATCATTATTGAGCTGGACCGAAGTTCAGAAAATAATGAGACGTAGCAATAAGTTACTTATATAAGAAATTGTTTAATCATATAATTATTACTTTATTACCCACTAAAGAAGCAAGTAGACTTAGCTACTTTTTGAAATATTAATTGTTTTTACTCTGTCAAAAGTGTAATCTACATAATGGGTTGGGGACAGAGTAAAGAAGAAGAAAAAGAATCCCATAACACTATTGCTATTGCCCAAGTGAAGAACTTGTCAGGGCAAGTGGAATCCAAACTTAATTACGTTGGAATAGCACTCATTGTAATATGTGCTATATTGAGCATTTTGTTGCTGTACGTCATCCGACGTAAATGTAAGGATTATGCGCAGTCCTGGGTGCGGCGAGCAATGGACAAGGCCTCCCCACCGCTCGCCACAGTCAGAGTCCAGCGAGAACACCTGCAACCGCAGGCAGTCCCGGTGAACACCCAACAGGTTGTTTATTAGATAGTAAGTGTAATAAATAAAACATGTTTATTAATGGTAATTCAATTTATTTAGAGTCACATTCATATTTTATACTTAAACTCTAAATCATATTTCTGTTTCACTAACATGATATTGAATTGTGTGTTACTTATAAATTCTACGAACTAAATTCCATTACAGTAACGCTATACATCCGTTGTAATATAATAATACTTAGACAAAACAATGACGACTAAGACAAATACAATGTAATCAAATGAATGAACAATATGACTTGTAATTCTGTGTAACCTAGATAATTGTAATTAAAAATTTTATTTGTAAACATATGAATAGTAAGTTAAGAAAAATTGTGTTAAAAATTGATTTTGTTTTAAAAAATTGTTTATGTTCAAAAAAATTTTAATTTTGTTTTAAAAAATTGTTTATGTTAAAAAAATTTTTTTCAAAAAAGAGAGGAATATTGTAGGCGCATGGCGCACATATATATTGTATAAGGTGGTTTCGAGTTTCAGTATGGATTAAATAGAGTAACTGTCAACACGTGTTTTCATTTGATGCAACCTTCGAATGAATGAGTCAGTAGGGTGGTCCGGTGATAACTAAATATATACATATAACCAAAAGACCCTACACTGACATGATATATGAAATTTGTTCTCACAAGCAGTCTATTTTTATGTTCGTCATAATGTGCGGCTCCTGAATGCAGCATGGAGGCTTATGATATGTGGGTAGATAAAGTAGTTTATGTAACTGTACATAATGAGGCATTAAAACAATCGTGTGATATTATTATGAAACTCGCCTTCGGCTCGTTTCATAAACCCACACTCCTGTTTCACGCTCTACATTATGTACAGTCACATAAACTACTATTAAGGCCATAGACTTGTACTATTATCTATTCTGTGGCCATAGCCCGCCCAAATAGTACACAAAGGTGACTCATCACTGTAATTTTCCACTGACGACCAGAAGTCGAAAACAAATGAGTCATCTTTTTTTACATTTGAATTGCAAAAATTAAGGATAATAACTAGATTAATTTGAAACTGTTAAATCATTCCTTATAAAACGACAAATAAAAACTCTTTACATTATGCCATCCGCAACTTGCTGCAAGCGCGGCAAACGAGGAACTAACAAAGCGCGCCGCGCGCGTTACCATTTGATTTTTTTTTTAAGACTTGACTTGAACTTAGTCAAGGCTGGTTAGCCCTCACGACCAGTAGTCGGACTTTGTGTGGGAGTATAACCCGCTAATGGGATTATCTCCGCGCCACAGGGGTAATTTAGGTTGGGGTGACACGTGCGCACTGGGCGCATGGACCGCGTCGTGAATAGACTGAACCGAATCAGTCTGACTTAGGGCGGGAGGAGAGCGGAAAGAAAATCGGGTTATGATAAAGAAAATCGCGAACTATGTAGCGGTAGTTTCCCGCCGAGGCGCCGCCGTGCGGAGAGTTCGCGGCGACCATCGCTTGGATGGTTTCCGTGATCTCATCGTCCGGGCACGTCCGGGTCAGATAGTGCATGCTTCGGACGTCGGGTAAACCGAACCCTTTGCAATAACAATCTGTGAGGTGGATCCGCAGAGGGATCGAGAGCTTGAGGAAGGTAGTCGGCTGCCTTCCTTATAAGGGATTCCCGTGGTTAGGAGCTGTATAGAAAAAGCGCTTAGACGCTTTCTTGCAAAAACCAAACATGATGGGAAGTTCTATGTCTTGGTGAAGGCTCAGTTTTTTTTTTAAAGAGAGAGACGAGACTTAGGCACGTGAGTAAAAGCTACACTTGCGTAAGTCATGATGGGACGAATACAAGTTTTGTAAAGCGTCAACTTATTTCTAAGTGACATTTTACTCCGCTTGTTTGTCATCGGACTAAGCCTACTCATAATGTGAATCTTCTTTTGACAATGTAACCGTGAGAAAACACACAGCTAAGTACATTACTCGGAAAACACGATGTTAGATCCACAAAGTATATATAAATGGTAGTAATTTGAGCCTGCCAAATATATCCAGTGTAGATACGTCGTTGAGGAAAGATCTACAAAATCAAGTGAGAATCTTACGCACCGAACTAGAAATTGCACGTGATGAAATTTCTAAGCTTTCTGTTGAAATCCCAGAGTTAAGAAAATCAAACGAGATATATAAAACCAAAATTGATATCTTCAAAACTTTCACAGCGTCGGTTGTCATCAAGCAATAACTTTCTATCAAAAAATTCATTTTGAGTGACAAGCTTTTATAGCCGACTGTACTTTTCTTTGGATATCCATCAAATGCTCACTGAGATTATTCGGACCCCAAACTCGGTAGGATTGCTTTTTCTATTATAGAGTTCCTATGGCCACCTTCCGGCTCCATCATCAGATCAGCCCCATGGTACCATTAATATTGTATTGTCATCAAAGTTAAGTAAGTACCTACTTATGCAAAATTTCAGCTCAATCGGGTGACGATATCTGCTTCAAAATTGAGTTGCAAGATTCCACGCGAACAAACATACTTAGGTATAATAGAGATCGTAACTACACTATTGTGTACTTACGAGTACATATTATTTATTATTCAGACATTCATTTATTTCATGTTTATTGTATTGATTTACGAATATCATTTGTGTTTAATGATTACATTCCGAAGAGTAATATAAACTGACATGTACTTACTTGTATTTATAAGAAATTTGTAATGGTGTGATAAATAAACTAAACTAAGTAACTATACATTGCAAGTTAAATAAAAGCTTTTAAAAAGTATGTTCGCCAAAGATTTTACCAGGGATTATTGCAATACACAAACAGCATGTTTTGGAAATGGAGTGGGCAAATAAAAAACACAACATTGTTAATTGTATTTCTCAAAAATTGCATGTAATGTTGCCTTACCATCGCTAGATAGACTACAGTAAGTGGAACATACCGAAGACTTTTTAGAAGTGTCCAGTAAACAGCGAGATTTTAAATTTGGAATCAATATTTGTCCAGTAAGTAAGTATGTAATTCCTATTACGTATCAAGATATTTGAATATCGAAACACGATTTACATCGTCACCGACCTATAAAAAAACTAAGGATGTGAAGGCGATGAGGTCGTATATAAATGTAAAAAGGATGCATTCCACAAATTGTTTTAATTATAAGTAACAGTGCGAGAGCAAATTGTAGAAATTAAAAAGTGGCGTCCCTTTTTCATAGATTAAATAGAAAGAGACGACATTGCAGTATACACTTGCAATTTACACTAAGGGCCTTATCACACTTGCGATTTGCGAGCGTATTTTCTATACAAATAAGCGACGCGGCGTAGACGCTGCGCGATCGCCTTCATACAAAATAAGCTCGCAAATCGCAAGTGTGATAAGGCTCTAAGAGCAAATGTAAAATAAATACAAACAAAATACAACAATGTATAACAATAATTAAATTTTATCTTTAAGACTTAGATTTGTAAGACAGTGCAAATAATTAAACGCAGTACTTATTTATAAAAAAAGAAATTAAGGCGGGATTTAAATTAAAAGACAAAATATTTCAAATTTGTTTGTGTGATCTATTACAATAATTCAGCAAAAATGAGTTCAGACGAGTCTGATTCCGAATAGACGGCACTCCTCCATACTTAAAAGCGGAGGCAGAGTTAGCTAAAATAATTTACTTCCGGCTAAATCCAAGGAGATATAAAAAAATACAAGAGATTCATTAAATGGAAGGAAGAAAATCAAGTTAATAGTTGGTCAGATAATGTGTGATAAGGTCTGAATATGTCAACAATCTTTCTGAGACAATCGGATGGCTACAAAGGAAAGAAATCACAAATATTCAGCAGCAAAATATAGAAAAGTTCTTAAATCAAGCTCTAGACTCAAAGGCTCTAGATGATAAACAGTTTGGCGATGAAGGTAAATAAATGCTGCCACTATTTGATAACGATATAACTATATCTTTTATCCAAGTATAAACTCATAATTATTTTTGTTATAGGTTGTTATCGTGGGAGTTAATGGTGCCTGCGACGACGAATATCACAATGTGTAATAATAAAAATGGGATATAACAAAAATATTCATTGGAAAATGGCCGAATATGAATGTCACCTATAAAATATAATTTTAATCTAATTTTCTTGTTTAATTTTTGAGAAAAGCACTATACTTGCTTCGACCGTAAGAGCCATCCTGGCCTCGTATTATATCCGGACCTCGCCTACGGCTCGGTCCGTCTAATTCCTACTCGGCCAGTATGGCTTACTTACTGGTCTCTGCCGTAATGTACTATTAAGGACCTACAGTGTCATATACTTAATGTTAATATTAGGAGAAATAAACCAGGGATTATTGCAATACACAAACAGCATGTTTTGGAAATGGAGTGGGCAAATAAAAAACACAACATTGTTAATTGCTTTTAAGGACCTACAGTGTCATATACTTAATGTTAGTATTGGGAGAAATAAATTCAAGTAATTCTTGTCTATCCCCGATTGTCTATACCCGACACGTGTATCGTGAACTCGCGTAGTGACGCCTCACAAACAAATATGACCTTGAGCACTCGAGGTCGTCAACTCGTCACACTGAACTCGCTAACCTTTTTGGAGTTTACTCCTTAAGAATCGATTTTCATATATAAGCCCGGGGTATGAAAAATATGGGGTGTAAAATCGAACGTATCTGCCGTGCTAATTTAAAAAGTCGTATCTCAGTATACGATCGGGGTAAAAATACGACTTCGTAATTTAGCAGGTTATGCGTTAAGCGTTATAGACTAAGATTCCGATATAAAATAACCTTCACCGAGATGTTTATTTGATGAAATGTATTTTATATTTAATTTAATATGTCAATAATTATATTGCATATGGGTTGCCTAACAAATTTTAGTCCAGGGTATGTTTAATTAATAATAAAAAAAAATTGTTTTAAACATTTCACCGGTTTGATTAATATTAGATAAATTCTATACCAATCGAAAGTATGAAGTCCATAGAATATGCAAACGTTTCTTTTCCCGTCACAACTATTGGGTAGCCAGGTATAAACAGGTAAATCTATACCTACTAGCATTTTGCGAGGTCTGATTGTTGAATTGAAATTAAATAAAATTAAAGATTATTTAATTATGAATTTATCTAATAATCAAATCGCTGAAATATAAAAATTTTTTTTTTATTTTAAACTAAACATACCCTAGACTAAAATTTGTTAAGCAACCCATATGCAATATATTTATTGATATTTTAAACTAAATATAAAATACATTTCATCAAATAAACATCTCTTTATATCGGGAGCTTAGTCTATAACGCTTAACGCATAACCTGCTAAATTAAGAAGTCGTATTTTTACCCCGGTCGTATACTGAGATACGACTTTTTAAATTAGCACGGGAGATACCTTCCAAAAATATAAGTATTGCGAGGATTGACGTTTGGTTGTCAAAGGCGACGGTTGAAAATTTTATCAAATTTTATTTTATTTATAAGTTAATTCAGTTTTAGAGTCCTTTTCGCTGTTTTTGCGATGAGTGAGTCAAGTCGAGGTGTCGTGAGTGATACGTCACTTTTAGAATGTGGGCAGCGGGCAGCTCCGTCGTGGCTATCTGAAGTGGAGTTTGATAATAAGGCAGGGCCGAGTCAATCGGATATTGTATCGAACGCTGAGTCCATGTCGGATGTGCGGCATATAGCGGTGAAGCGTGCTTGTGGTCTGAGCGACGAAAGCTGTGGTTGTAGTGATAGTTTTATCACAATAGGCAGGAAACCTAAACGCTTGCGGGTTTTAGCAACCGCCAAAACGCAGCTGGAGCCGGACGGTATGCCTGACAAGCTATTTGAAGTTTATATAGTGTCAAAAGAAGATTTACCGAAACAGATTGGTTTGGCAAAGTTGCTGCAATTTAAGGGTATAAAAGGAATTTTATCCGTCAAGTTTATGGGTCCACGTAAAGTTCGCATACAGTTTAACTCTAAGGATGAAGCGGAGAAGCTTCTGGCTTCTCAGGAGTTTAACAATGAGACGAGACGTTCTTATTGGTCTAATATGGCATGCTGCACTTATGGAATTATAAGGCAGGTTGAGTTGGAGGTTGAGGAAGACGAATTTTTAAAGAATATTGAAGGGTCTGAAGACATTTTGTCAATATGTAGACTGAACCGTTTGGATCATGATGGGCGTTGGGTTAAGGCTGAAGCTATTCGTCTGTGTTTTAAGGGAACTTCTTTACCGCCATATGTTTATGCCTACGGTTGCCGATTTAAGGTAAATCAGTACACTTTCCCGGTTACCCAATGTTCAATATGTTGGAAGTTCGGTCATCTGAGCAGGTTTTGTCCTACTACTAAAGTTACTTGTCCGAAATGCGGCGGGGAGCATGCCAATTGCGAAACGACTATTTTTAGATGCATTAATTGTAAAGGCAGCCATATGGCCTTAGATAAGTCGTGCCCGGTTTTTGTGAAGGAGTAAGAAATTCGCAGGATTATGTCTGCTGAGGGATGTATATACATATAAACGGGCTTTTTGGTTGTACCTATATGCAAAATAAGGAAAAAAAGGATACGGATGTTTGTAGTCAGGATGCGCCATCTGTTTTTGAGAATGACTTAAGTTTTGGAAAGTCATATAGAGATGCTGTTTTGTCGAAACCGTTACAATCTAAAGAGTCTGAAGATTCTGTCTGTCAGGCTGAGGGCCAGCGATCAGTAAGTCAGTACAGATTAGAGAGCGAGCCACAACAAGAGGTTCGTAAGCCGCGGAAGTCAAAAAGAGTAACAGATGTGAAGAGGTCCGAGTATCTATTGGTCAATCAGCCTACTATTGAGCGGGCTGATATGGAAGATCAAAGACAAAATAAGGACAAGAAGAAGAGACGTATTACTTTTGAAAGGCTGGTTGAGAAGACGAAGGATATTTTGTTTTCTACCGAAAGTTGGGAGGAGAAGTTCAAAACGCTGTTTGGAGTTGTTGTTAAGGAGATTTTGGATTAATTTAAGGATTTTTTTAAGGAAGGTGATTTTGTACGTTTGTTTTTGTCTAATGTAAATGGCTAGGTCTAATACCAGATCTTTCTTGAATGTAATGTTCAATTCAATATTGGCGGAACCCTTATCGGAATCGGCTAAATTTGTATACAGTTTTTTTTATGTAAATAGTGTATACAAATTTAGTTGTTTTCGTGTACATGTTATTTTTAAGTTTATACGGCTTATGTTTTTATTTATCTATGTCTTTTAGATGAATGATGTTGTGTATTAGGCCTGCTGGAGCTGGCATGTTCATAAAAATGATCAAAGCTCCTTAATTAATAGATTTAAAAAAAAAAGTATTGCGATACTACGGTAGAAAGGTCGTATCTTTGTATGGATTTTATAGTAAGATACGGTTTTTTTCCGTAGCACTGCAGACTGTAGTAACTAAACTAGCCGCTCGAGGGCGCTTTACATCACGCTTCCTTATTTAGTTACTACTCATGATCTCTCCAATTTGTTAAAAATATGAATCGGAAGTAAATTTTCCTTGTAAAATATTGTAATTTTGCTGTTATATTATACTCGTATATTAATATTATGTAAGTGCCTACCTTCTCGTTCTTGTTTGCAGCACCCAACAGGGTACATAATGTGATAATTAAACTATTTACTAATCATTATGTGCACTAAACGTATTGAGTATATATTTTATAATCGTTCTTAAGGCCAGGCGCGCACCACGATTTTAGTCGCGCGATAATTTTGTCGCATAAATGCAAGATATGGGTTTATATGAGAGTGCGCGCACCACGATTTTCATAAACCCAGAAGTACGCTTATTTCTGCGACAAAATTATCGCGCGACTAAAAAAAATCGTGGTGCGCGCCTGGCCTGAAGAGTAAACTCCAGTCGTGCGTCGGAGCTGACACACACACTTATTTTTTTTAGAAAAGAATCAACACCCAACACGAACACCGTAGGAAAAATGACGTCACTGAGTTAGGTATTTTTCACCAAAATATATGTGGTATCACAAACAAAAAAGACGAACTGGAACTATACTACGATTTCTAATTCAAGACCAAAAATCCTTATTCTTTATTAGACACTAAGATAATTTATTAATTGAGAACTTGAACTCTACGTTTTAACAAAATAATTAGATATATTTAGTATTACATAAATACGAGAGGAGATAATAAAAACTTAAACATCGGAGATTTTTGGTACAAAATCGGGGTATTGTACTTGTAACACTTGAGGTAAGTATTCAAAACATTTGGTGCAATAATTTACATGGTCTATTTCTATTTTTTTTTTAAATGGCAACCGGTCACAGTTAAGCGACCATTACTGCCAATGTCTCGTTGCCAATCGCAATAGGCGACTAGATAGAGGATTGATACCACGTTGTACGGTGAGTTGAAAAAATCAGATGTCTTTATATTTTGACAACTTTGACAGTGACATATCTGTCTTAGTTTTTTGGTCTTGAATTAGAAAACCGAGTTTTATATCTATATAATCTCACACACAGAAAGGACTATGCTGCATCGGTGAGCATTTTTTAAATGCTTTCAAAGCGCCATTATCAAGAGCCGGGTTTATATTGGGGACTTTTAATCAGAACAAAAAAGAAGAGAGGAGGCTCGTTATTCTTGGTTGACATAAACAGGAAGTATGAGGAATGCTTAATGTGTAAAAAGTGATACAGACGATTTTTTTTCATTTGTTTTTTATTGTTTAATTTTATGTATTATTTCAAACACAATTGATATTGTTCAATGAAATATATAAATGAAATGAAATGAAAAGATGTCAATGTCCCGGCTGACTCGGCATTCCCCACAAGTAACTACACCATCTTTAGGGTTCCGTAGTCAACTCATCCTCCTAGCCTTTGTCCCTTTTAGAGTGAATTCTCAATCGGGGTCGGCTACCTAAATCCCAAGATGTGGCGTAGGCACTAGTTTTTACGCAAGCGACTGCCATCTGACCTTCCAACCCAGAGGGGAAACTAGGCCTTATTGGGCTTAGGCGGTTTCCTCACGATGTTTTCCTTCACCGAGAAGATAGTATATATATCCGTAGTCAACTAGGAACCCTTATAGTTTCGATTTCGCCATGTCCGTCTGTCCGTCCGTCCGCGGCTTAGCTTCGTGATCATTAGTACTAGAAAACTGGTATGAGTATGTGTATGGCGTGATACCGACAAAACAGTAAAATAAAAACTAAAAAAAAAACTTTTTTCGGGCACCTCTCCAACACCTAAAAAGTGGGTGTTTTTTTTTTCATTTTAACCCTAGTGTGTGGGGTATCGTTGAATAGGTCTTTTAAAAATAATAGGGGTCTTCAAACATTATTTTTTCATAAAGTTAGCAAATTTGTAAATATTCGCTCCGAAAATAAGAAAATATAGCGTCCCCCCCCCCCCCCCTCTAACTTTTCAACCACGAGTCAAAAAATTATGGAATAATTCATGAAAATGAGGCCTTATAAGTACTTTCAATGAAAACTATATTGAATAAAATTGATCGAGCTGTTTTGGAGTTATCGCAAAATTTCATAATTTTCTTTAAAATGACGTAAGTGCCGTGCGTTGTCCTTATACTTCGAACAGTTTCAACGTTACACACATTAGTTAGGTGCCATACTACATTAAAACATTCCGCTCAATATGACGCGTATAATCGATAATTTCCAGAAGGTAATAAGTAAGTAATTACAGTCACTTTGGCGTTTACGACCTTTTTTACAGAGCTTGTAATCTTTCTCGTAATTTAAACCTCGGGCTCAAAACCGCTGCTACGCCCGTCTATTGTGAAGGATGGGCAACTACGGAACCCTACACTGAGCGTGGCCCGACTTGCTCTTGGCCGGTTTTTTATAGAAAAACTAGCTGCGCCGTTGCGGTGTTACCCGCTCATCCTACGGCCTATGTGTTAATCCAGGGTGACAACTACCTTTATTTTATTTATTTATTTTATTTATTTATTTACGAGAACCAACAGCTAATACACTGCACATAGAAGCTTAAGTAGAATCATGGAGCCAATTACAGGAACTCACATATAGTTGTTGCACATGAAACATACACTTAAGTAACGACGCACATCGATGTATCGACGCGCACTTGCAGCAAATATGAACATTAATTAAACTTAGAATTTAAACTTATAAACCAAAACTTAACTTAACTTATCTTAGGACCATATTAGGCACAACCTAAATACCTAATACTCAAAACTACTGCACAACAATGTCATAAAATCGCTCAATCAAAAAACGCATTAGTCAATTTTCGCCTCACTGAAGGAATTACACAATTGAATATATCAATATCAAGCATCAAGCTCTTTCGTCGTATTATTCAAATGTCGACTAGCGCGGTTAAGGAAACTATTCCGTCTATAATTGGATGATGTACGCCTTAGAGAGATAGGGGGGAACTGCCTTTTGGATCGCGTAGGAGTGACAAAGGACAGTTCTTTAAGCAGTTCAGGACAGTCAATGCCGCCACTTGTGATTTTAAGCAAGAAGGTAATATCGGCTATTTCGCGTCGCTTATATAATGGGATCAGATGATGTTTCCTACAAGTATTTAAGTAATTAGATACCAAAATTAATAAAAAAATTGTCGATCCATTTGAGAATGAAGAAGTAACAAACATGCACATGAACACACTCACAAACTCTCGCCTTTATAATATTAGTGTGATAAAATAACTATTAGACCATCGCAGGGCAGCCTTCTACCAGCAAGTCGGAGTCTTAATACCCACACCCTATTTTTATGCTGGCAACGGTTGTGCCGTTATTTTACATTTTTAAAATTAACGGAATAAACGCATTTTTGCTATTTTAAAAATCCTTTGTTTCATTTTACACACCCGGACGCCGCAACGTTGTTTGAGATCATAAACCCACAAACGGGAATGTATCCGCGTCACAAGAGTGTGTTGCCTTATACTGACTAAAATTCCACTAACCGAAACTTCCACGGATATTTCCAAGAATATTATAAAGAACAACCGCGGCCCAGGGCCTAGTTGGTCATTTAATATACCTACGTATTAGTTTAAAGTTTAAACAAAGCTTCCATTATCAACATCCGTTGCTACAGGTCTTTCACAATGAATTCGATAAGGTTACTTAAACTAAAGCGTGTTTCTAAGAAACGAAAACGCTTACTGCGTCATATGGATCGATTTGATGTATGTCAGCAGCAGAAAATAATAATTAACGCCTACGAAATAATTTTAGGAATTCAGTACGTCACAATAAACTGCAGACGAAAGATAAAACAATGACAGATCTAGTGCATAATAGTTTTCCATTGGGATCTCAATTAGGATACGACGGGACCCGAAGTGTCAATTAATAATTGTATTAAATGGGTGATATAATTATATCCAGTAGTATGGAACTTTATTATTTAGTTTCAAATGTCAAAATGAAAAACTGAAACTAATTGAGAGAGCACGAAAAATACGAACTTTTCCGATAAGATACGATGGAAATCTATCATTTACTATACATCAATAATACGGTCGAGATGTCACTTCCTCTTGTCACAACATGTCACATTTTGTAGACGCCCTCCCTCCCTCTATAAGTGTGACGTAATTAATTTATGAGCCCCAACATCAATATCGACCAATTGGAAAACCGGGGAGCATTCCATTAAAAGAATATATATAAGGACTTCCACTACTAGACATGCGCACGCGTAGGTCACAACGCCCTAGAGCCAATTGTCATTTCACACAAAAATACAATAAAATATTGTTTTCAGATGACTATTGAGAAAATCAAAGCAGAATATGTTGTAGCATTTTTGCATTGGTAGTGTTCTGCTAGTACTATAATTGGAAGTATTGTAATAGAAAAAAAACTATAATGCATTATCATTTTCATATATTATTTTGAAAATGAGCAAGTTTAAAGTTTAAACTTCTTATAAAAATATCTCGCCCGAGGTCTCCAGCGCCCCTTAGACGCACCGCGCAAGTGTGAGCACACCTTTATCCCATCATTGTTTGATACATGAACATGACATGACATCACGATAACATAAATGCTTCATAAATGTGCATGATCTATTGAATTTGATAAAAAAACAAGCAATGACATAATGGTTTTCCAAGTAGGTATCGACATATAAACGTTTTTTTTTATTTGATACAATTATGTTTATGTTATTGTTTTCTTATCATAGTCTTGAAGTATTATGAAGTATATTTAAACCCATTAAAAACAAATCGCATTTGGTTATATATTTACCTGATAAATGTAGGTATCTATCGCGTGCTATCGCTACTTTGTTTGTGTAGCACATTATAACTATTATAAGAACTTGGCCTTCTATTGAATTCGTGGTTTAGCTGGGATTAAGTATCCTTCACTAGTTTGTTCAGGTTCATTATGTGATCGCTGATTTTTTCAGGATATATACTGCCGTGTTACGGTAAAAGGTCGTATCTTTATACGGATGTCATAGTAAGATACGTCCTTTTACCGTAGCATGGCAGTAGGTATTGTTGATATACAGTAAATTAAATAGACATCATAAGAAAAAACGCGCCATTTGGGTGTTAATTAAAAAAAAGTAGATATTATATGCTTACGAAGATTCGTTAAGTGGGTATAACATTATTCTAGTAATTGAGTGCAATCATAATAAGTTCAGTAATAAATATGAAACTGATTGATGAGACGTGAACCACGTGTCGAAGATTGTACTGATTGGCGATGACCGATGTTTTTTTTTTATGTCATAGATAGGGGGCAAACGAGCAAACGGATCGCCTGATGGAAACCGATTACCGTCGCCCATAGACGTTGCAATATCCCGTCTATCTTTGAAAACATAAAAACATAACTCCTAGGCTAGCCTAAATTTCAAGACTCATCAAATTCAAAAGACGGATGGAAGAAAAATACCTACTCGCCGCCAAATCGCCAATGTGCTGGCTCTAATGCTGTTCCACTAAAATTTACATACTTTCTAGGTTTACTATAAATATCGGACAACAAATATCGGACAACCTCACACAAATCGATCTAGTCCCAAATTAAGCTCAAGAAGGCTTGTGTTATGGGTACTAGACGACGATATACATACTTATATGTATAGATAAATATATACTTAAATACACAGAACAACCATGACCCAAGCACAAATATTCGAGTACATCACACAAATATTTGCCCTGGCCGGAATTCGAACCCGGGACCGCCGGCTCAGTAGGCAGGTGTCTACAAACCGAGCCAAACGCGTCGTCAAACTATAAAAACAAAAAGTTAAAATATAATAAATAGAAATATACCTATATTAAGGGACAATCTTCCACAATTCCACCCAGTCCCAAACTAAGCATAAGCTTGTACTATGGGTACTAGTCGATGATATACATATTATACAGATAACATCCATGACCCAGGAACAAATATTCGAGTTCATCACACAAATATTTGCCCTGGCCGGGATTCGACCCCAGGACCGCCGGCGTCTTTACAAAGCCTATACTGATAGGGTTCAGATGCGAACTGAACCATATTCGCTTTTGTTTGGACAAAACTTAACAAAACCCTAATCTGGTATAGTACAGAAATTTACTGAAATCGTATAGACTTTAGTAACTAAATTCATACGGATATTGCTGGTACAAATGCTAGTCTGTTGCGGTCTATAACTTGAATAATACTTTAGTAACGACTCCGATTGTATTCAATAAATTACCGTTCATGCCAATGGCTAAGCATTTTTTTTTACGTTTAGAATTATTTCTGTTGATAGGTACTCTTATTAGGCCATATTATTTAGTGTGAAATCGTGATAAAATAGTTGAATTTATATCAGGAGGCGTGCTGTTGTGGTCGCAGTTCTAACCTAACCTACTTTGCTGGTAGCAAATCGTTTCAGGCGCTTCGCCGACCGCTGCCGCGGTACACTCGCTTCGCTCGGCTCGCGCGCTGTTGTGGTCGGAGTTCTAACCTAACCTAACCTAACCCATTAATCTAGTTTACTGGTAGCAGTTTGGTTAATGCGCTTCCTCGTCCACTACCGCGGCACGCTTGCTCCATATAGACGTTACCGAACTCGACTAGGTTTTTGTCGTGAATATTACTTGAAAATATGTAAGCAAAAAGCTAATACATTTGAGTGACTATACTTTTTACCGTAACGGTATAGATATTGTTAACTAATATGCACAAACAAAAGCTCCCCGATTTGAATCTGAATCGTGACTGAAATAGTATAGGTTTTGTAAATTCGCGGACCGCCGGCTCAGTAGGCAGCAGCACTACAAACCGAGCCAACCAATTACGTATTTACGAAAGGGGGCTTAGAGTGGCAAACTCTAAGCCCCTATCGTAAATCCAGTGATATTTGCGACCTCCAAACATAAAGGACTGAGTTTTTTCATTCACGCCGCGCCGCCGAAATTTTTGGTTAGTGACCTAAAATGGTCGTCTAAGGAAAAAGAAGTTTGTAACGTAGCATTTTTCTCATGTTTATACTGCCTTTTGCTTCTAAGGGTCAATGATACGATATCTCACCGATCCTTCAGCACACATCTGTATCTGTCACAGTCATGTTATCGCCAAAGATACTTACTCACGTTGCGTACCATGTGTTTCCAAATTCGACGCAGCTGCCTGGGTTAAAGATCTTGATACATCCAGGCAGCCTTTTCCATAGAGTGTAAAGAAGTCCGCGCAAATCATGATGATGTCGTCTTCAGAGCCGGCAGCAGGGATCACTCAAAAATTCCGAAGTTTCATTTATCCGAAACTATCAATATTGAAAATTTTCAAAATTCCGAAAGTGAAATAACGCGAAACGATCATTTTCGCCATGGATGATAAGTTGGATACTATAATTACATTAAGTTAGGATAAGGTATATGATATCCCAAAAAATATCTACATATTTTTATCAGAACATGGATTTGCTGACAAAGCAATTCTTGGCTCAATTTACGTGACTTGAAAATTCAAATATATAGTTCTGGTTGTGAAAAGTATCGTAACTGTTGTAACGTTTGTTGTTCTCTAAGAAAGGTGACAATAAAATCTTATTGAAGAACTACAGGCCCATCTCACTGAGCCATGTATATATAAGCTGTTGCCCAGTTATTACAAATCGTCTCGCGCACAGGTTTCCAACCTCCAGAACAAGCCGGTTCCGAAATGGCTTTTCAGCACCATGGACTAGATTCGGACCGGCCACTATGCTTAGTGTTTGTGGACTTTGAAGAAGCATTCAATTCGATCCAAACATCATCATCACTCGTTCACTTTGTGAAGAGTGGTCGTGGTTACAGCAATGGTGTCCACATTTGGGTTCTCGTCCTCATCCTTCCTCTTCGGGTATGGCTAGCAGCTCTCGCGATGCGTCTCCATACCCGGTTGTCTGCGGAGCGAGTGAACTGCACCATGGATGCACATTTAAAAGGGATGTTAAATATAGTTTTCGTTTTCTGCAACAGGTAGCCGAAATTGAGGAGCTGGTTGCGGAACCTAACATAATAGGAGTGATGAAAGCATACAGACTTGCTGGCTGGGCATCTTGAGCGCATGGGAGAGGACCAGGCGGTAAAAAAAGCGTTCCACGGAAAAACCGGTCGTCGTCCGGCGGCTACTTCAGATATCGGTGGGCAGTTGTGGTTGATGATGATCTGCGCGATCTCCAAGCCGTCGACTGGCGAGAAATCACACGAGACCGAGGCGGTGGCGGGCACATGTATTGGAGGCCAAGACTCACTTTGGGTCGCAGCGCCAGAGGAGTAAGTAAGTAGGTATGAGTACAATATTTGCAATTCAGTTGTATTGATAACACGATAAGAATTACTCATGAATTCGAAATAGAACCAATCAGTATTTAATAACGTTGCTAATCTGCCGAAAATGACAACTTGTGCGAATATTATTAGTCACCAATATCCGATATCGCATTCTTCATGACATAACCCACGCGCACCTGTACGGCGATAACATTTAGATTAGGTAGTGTGTTGATAGCTCTATGTCAAATCATGCGGCGTACAGATATGTAACGAATATCAGAGCACGGAGATACTAAAATAAAAATTGACGAGCGGCGTAACTTACGCTTTGCGAGGAAGATGTGCTACGGTCTATCCATTATTTAACGTTGCATATGTTAGTGCCTGACCCCTGACCACATCACCACGGCACGGCGCCGTCTCCTTGAAACAGAGCGGCATCGTGGATTTTTACGGTGCCAGCCCAGCGTATGCAAAAACCACCGTATTAATCCTCGACGCTGTGGCTAGGCCCACTCTGACTTTTAGCGACGCAGTGTATTTTTTTACAGTTGTGTCATGAGACGGCAGCAAGCCAGCAGGGATTGGACGAGGATATTAATAGGATCACCAGGGACACGCAGCCTATGCCCGAAGACAGTCACAAAGACCATACTATATATTTCTGCCTACCTCCCTCCAATAGGGAACACAGACTTCTGCAAAGAACCTGCGCCTCCTGCAAGTCCTGAAACCAGCGGCCGTCCGCAACTTTCGAAAATCCAAAAGATTATTACTTAGTATCGCGTATTAATTCATTATTTTCATTCGAGTATCGGATGTGTTGGAAGCTTCACACTTCACAGCTTCTGTTTTCCGCGGGATTGTCCGGGATATAGGTACCTTAGGGCAGTGAATTCGTGAATGTCCCCGATCGCAGGTGTTTATGACCCGAACCAAAGGTGAGGGCCATAAATATGCGATATGGGGCTTTCGTATTACCGACCGTGGTTTGTTTAAAGTTGCCTTGGCCAGGAAGTGAGATTTGTCCACGGCCTATAGTGACGTAATAGTACATTGCGTAATAAGGTTCGTAAACGAGGAATTACAAACGAGTGTCTATTAGAAGCCCGAAGCCGAAAGCGAGGCCTTTAATGACACGAGTTTGGGATTGCTTTACCACCAGAGTCACGTACGATGTTTTTCATCACACTTTGGAGGAAATAAAACAGAAGTAATAAATAGTAGTGAAGTATATACGACTTACCGCCCGATTTTCTAGCATGTAAACCCTTAAAGTGTGTCAAAAATTACTTACCGCCCTAGGGCGTAATTTACGACTTAGCACCCGGTCTTCTAGCATGTAAACCCTTGATTTACGAGCAAGTGTGATGGAAATGACATTTTTATGCGCGACATATTCCGTTCAAATAATTTTACTTCATTAAATGTGTGACTAACGCGGAAATTAAAGAGACTATTGTGAAAAGTTTTTGTTTTGCTATTTATGTATGTATATTGGGATGATTTACAGACGATTGTCAACGAGTCTATTGGCGCCATTTCATAATCGGATGACGTCATTGGATAGGGCTACACTATGGCGTGATGCCAATGTTTACAAAATGTATCATTAATAATCACATCTCAAACTGTGTCTTGCATTATATAATAATGGAGAGATCCGCAAGAGAACCCAGGTTGTAGATAAAGCTTGACACAGTCGCCAAACTGTACGGGGCGTACTGCTCGTAGCACCGATGGCCGTTGGTGCAGAAAGGATAGTGTGCAGCGACCGCGTACCGGAAGACGCACCGTGGCTTACGTAGTAACTTGTATATAATCTGTGCCGTGGCACCGTGGGAAGGGGGAATATAATATATTATAACATTGTAGGTCGTAATTTTTAGTCACTCTCTTAAAATTAGCGTGAAATATTTATTACATATTATAGTCACACATTTTTAGTAAGGTGCCATTGTCGGTAAATAAAGGATGATGGTTGCGTTTATCAAGTGATAAACTCATAAATAAGTGAAAAGGCTTCTGTCACTCACACTCGTATTTTGTTAAAACGTGACGTATCCTTTGTCACTTATTTATCACATGATAAAAAAAAACATAATAGGCGCGCTAGGGGCCTGATGGTTGCGTTTACCACGCGTAAGTAAATAAGTGACCATCATCTGTCACTCACACTCGCATTTGGTTAAAACGTGACGGATGCTTTGTCACTTATTTATCGCGTGTTATTAATCACTGTCCAATGTCCATAAAACACCCGTGAGTATAGATAACGAAATGAGATGCGTTTATTGGCGTTTGAGCGCTGACCAAGACCGTCCATTCACTGGCAACACCCTCATCAGCACTCCAATTAAGGTAATATCTTCATAAAAGGTCACGCGACCGTCCGAACTAGGGCTGGGGCGGTTTTACACCGGCCTATGTACCAGTTGTACCACTATCGTAAGGTCAATCATCCAAAATTATTTTCTTGGTTGTTTTTCATTTCAAATCCAAAATCCTAAAAACGTCAGGTCGCCTATATCGAGGTATAGAGGAAGGTATGAGCTCGCCGAAACAGTTAAGAATTTTGAAAAGAGTTTTAAAAACAATAAGTCGAGTTCATTTATTTCTACACACTCACGAGAACAAAAATATCTGAACACGACCCTATTGTCAGGAGCATAAAATCGTGTTCAGATATTTTTGTTCTCGTAAGTGTGTAGATGTAAATGAACTCGACTGTACATACAATATAAGATAACGGAAACTACTGAAAATGTTTGCTAACCACGGTTAGTAGATTCACGATCTGACATGTAAAAGTGTGACCTATATGTATACACAGTGTTTTTTTTTATTTTGCTTTAACTTCGAGGGCACATTCTTCAGGTCGAATTAAGTAAATTTCTCCAAGAAACTAATGTCTTAACTCATACCGTTATTAAAATATTCAAGATCCTAATTTTCTCACTTAACCTTAAACCAGTGTAAAGTCTTCTTAATCCATAACCAAATATTATTTAATTTCCATATATTTTAAAATACAATAAGATTTCCGTATTTAGCTATCGTAAATTGAATAGGTAGATACATATGTCAAGTGGTTTTTCCTCTGACTATTCTAATAATAGGTATATTAAGGCAACTAACAAAAAAGTATTTAAATACATACAGGAGGATGGAAAAGCCCTTTTTTATAAATATATGGTGTAACAGTATGACTAGGAGGACATGTGTGTGGTCATACTGATATGACAAATTAATTTGACCACCAGGAAATGGGTTTTTTTTTCAATAATACATTTTTGTTTGATTCAGTATGCTAGAAACGATTTAATTCTCCGCCCGAACAGGAAGCTAATTTAATAAGGCATTGCCGCAGAAGCAGCATGGAAGTACAGCCGCCGACATCCCAATCGACAAATCCGACATACTTACATCCACCAGTGAATTTATAAACGATTTGCAAATTTGAGCGTTTATGATGAGATCGGCAGAATGAATCGTAGAGGATCCGTCTGACTTTGTTACGCGACGTGTGGTTTGGAGCGAAATTTGGAGATTGTGGAAGCGATACGGTCTATCATTTCATTACCGAAAAGGTCTTTTGCCACACGATAATTTGCAATGAACTCTTAACGCAACTGATCGGAAAAATATTGTGGATGGACGACACACAAATTGCAAGAGCAGGCATCATAAATTCCTTCCTCTCCTGGGGGTCATCCATCAATTACGTCACACGTTAAGGGGGAGGGGGGGGTCATACCAAACGTGACAGTACATGTTAAAGGTATAGCAAAAAAGCGTGACATAGGGGGGGAGGGGTTCAAAAAGTCGACATTTTGTGTGACGTAATTTGTGGATGACCCCTTGTCCGAACATAACCCAGAACTTTCCTAAGGAGTCTTCATTTCATTATGTGTTAATAATAAAGAATAAAGGTATTTTAATATTTATTGCTTTTGTATGTTGAGAGTATGAGTATGAGTATTTTTAGGGTTCCGTACCCAAAGGGTAAAAAACCGGCCAAGAGCATGTCGGGCCACGCTCAGTGTAGGGTTCCGTAGTTGCTCATCCTTCACAATAAACTGCTGTTTTAAGCCCGAGTTTTAAGTTAAGAAAGATTTTAAGCTCTATAAAGAGGTCGTAAACGCCCTAGAAACTGTAATCACTTATTACTACTAACTACTAACAAATATATGGATTCAAGTCCGAAATAAAGAGTTTGAATTTGAATTTGAATTACCTTCTGGAAGTCAACTCCCTCCTTCCTCCAAGTCCTTTAAAAGAAAAAATATGAAATTTGGCGATAACTCAAAAACGGCTCGACCGATTTTGTTCAATATAGTTTTCATTGAAAGTACTTATAAGGCCTCATTGACATACATTTTTCCGTTTTTTTTTGACCCGTGGTTGAAAAGTTAGAGGGGGGGGACACTATTTTTTTTGTTTTCGGAGCGAATATTTACAAAACTTCTGACTTTATCAAAAAATAATTATAGGAGACCCCTATTCCATTCCATTCCGAGTCGTCCGAGTTCGCATTCCGAGTCGTCCGAGTTCGCTAGCGCAAGACAGTCACGTTATTCTTTCTCTCAGTTCTTTTAATTTATAATCGTGTGAAAAGTTGACTATTGCAGTTGAATGTTATATTGATATAAAGCCAGTGAATCAAGGATTGCAGTGAAAACAACAGTTTATTTAACTACATACGGGTTTAAAAGTTATGACGATAAACATTTCAAATTTCTATACTCAACGTCTTTTATCAGTGCGCGCGCTCGTTAGCGAGCGGTGAGTCATCCGGAACCGGTGTCGCCCGCGCAGTGCTGTGCGCAGCGCGATCTTACGAGCGAAGTGGCCGTATACGGACACACGAGCCAGGCGGACATCTGTCTTTTATTAAATTTTATATATATTATTTTTTATTGCTATTTAAATCGCAATGCCACCCAAACCTGATTGCGCAAAGTGCAATAAAAAAATACTCGGAAGACAATATATGGTATGTGCAACATGTAAGGACTCTTTTGATCTGCCGTGTATAAACTACGAAAATTTTTTTTACTTAATGGACAACGATCGTAAAGCATCTTGGACGTGCAGTAAATGCAGACAGAACAAATCTCAGCCAACGAAAACCAGCACTCCAATTTTAACTCAAATAAAATCAAATATTGCCGCTGCCTCCACCTCTAACCCAGCAACAAAGAATCCTCCCAAGAAAAAATGAAGATAACATAAGTCTGGCTTCGGTTTCTGAACTTCTTATGCAGAAATCCTTATATGACACAGAACAAGAACATATCACGTTAAGAAAACCTCAGAAAAGACAGCAAACCTGGCCTGAGACTCTATCCGACCAAGAGTCTGAAATGGATTTACCGGGGGATACAGAACTAAATGTTAGTTCGCAAAGCCTTCCCAGCGTTTCAATCAGCGAAGACCCACAGGTCTGTGAATTAAAAAAAGAAGTAAGTGCTTTATTATTGCAATTGGCGAGCGCTCACGAAGAAATTGACCGACTAAACACAGAAATCGCTGGACTAAACAAGAAGCTAGTCGAACAACAGAAAAAAGGGGATGTTTATAAAAAACTTCTAACAGATAAAGGACCGTTGAAAAAACTAACTCCCCTTAAAAAGGTCCCCTTGTTTATATATAAACCCAATGTGGATATCATCGATAGTGATGACGATACACCGCAGTTTCTTTCACCGGCACGTACCCCAATTGACGATCAAATAAACCCCACTGATCAGAAAACAGATATTATTATAAGTGAAGCTGAACTGAGAAGTTCTAAACCTTCATCAGGAATAACACGTAAAGTGGAATCTAATCACTCACAAACTAAATTAGAAAATATCAAGACTTCTACGTATGACACGAAATCGACAAGAAAAATCTGCATAATCAGCGATAATAGGTAACACTAATAATATTCTACAACAAGCAGAAAGTACGTTTGAAGGATACCGATTATGCCATTATACTACACCGAATGGCGGCATTTATAAAATGTTGGACGGTATTGAAACGAAGATCGACAAATTTACGATGAACGATTATTGTATCATATTGTTGGGAGCCACAGACTTTACCCGAGCGATGGATTACTATAAAATGGTATCTTTCATAAGATCAAAGTTACAAAATGTTAGTCACACAAATATTATAATTTGCGTACCTAATTACAAATTAAATAGATACTGTAACTTATTTAACAGACGTATAGAATCTTTCAATAACATTCTTTATTCGGATGTTTGTTTGTATCAATATGCGTACTGCTTTGATAGCAATAGAAACCTACCTTATAAAAATAAAATGTTCACTCCCTCGACAGGCTTGATTAACAATACTGCCTTACAAATTGTTTTCAAAGATTTAAAACACTATTTAAAAAAAATTGAAAGTTTCTGCGATTGTGCGGAAAATAATTGTGAAAAAAAATATTGTACATTGCCACAAAATAATCTCAGCAATAGTGAGACTCGTCTAAAAAATATGCTCAGTGACCTTATTTTTGAGGGAACAGAGTTTCAAATGGATAAAACTCAGATTATCATGGTTTCCAATGGGACACAAACGGATAGTGTGATGCTTGACAGTGAGTTTTTTCGTACATCCCAGAATAAATAGTTCATTAACTTTTAGTAACACAAAAGAAAATAAATGTAAAACTCTTAACTTTTTCTATCAAAACGTATGTGGAATAAGTAATAAGAAAGAAGATATTGAGGTCTATCTTGATAGTTTAAGTTTCACGTCAGATTATGTTTGTATATGTGAGCATTTTCTTAATAAACATTCAGTAATAATATTTTCTTTAGACAACCATTTGTTGGCTTCACATAATGCTAGAGTAAAGAAAAAAAGAGGAGGTAGTCTCATCTTTGCTCACACTGATGTAGAATTTGAGGTAGAAGAGATTTGTGAAAAGCTATATAACTGTGATAGTTTTGAAATTTGCGGTATTAAAGATCTCATATCAAATATACATTTATGCTGTTGCTATAGAAGCCCTGTTGATAAGAATTTTGTTAATTTTATGGAACGATTAGAACAATGTCTTGAACATTTCTTCAACAAAAAGTGCATCATTTGTGGCGACTTTAATGTAAATATTTTTAACACTGATAGGAAGAGTTGTGAATTTTTAGCATTACTGAAAGCCTATAATTTTAAGCCCATAATTAAAACAGCTACTTTTACTCGCAATGATTCCAGTTCGTGCATAGACAATGTACTAAGAAACATAGACCCCGATAAAGTTAATAACTATGTAGAATACAATGGCATAGGAGATGGACATGCTGGAATAGTTTGTTGTGTCAATCATGGCAATGCCGATTCCCCAGACAATGGAAAACAAGACATGTACACAGAGACACGATGCATAAACCAAAAAAACAAGATATTATTCCGTGAAAAGCTGCTGAGTCACGACTGGCACACTCTGGGTATTAATAGCTTTATCAGAAACTTGAATACAGAATTCAATTCAACTTTCAAGCCAAAGAGAAGAAAAATTAACAAATCGAATGGTCAACTTAAAACCTGGATGACGAAGGGAATAAAAGTATCGAGTAAAATGAAAAGGTTTCTAATAAAACAGGCTCAAAATTGTTCAAAAACTATATGGCAAATAGTGAACAGACACAGACAAAACAGAACTAATAGTCGTCGCACAAAGCTTCTATTAAAAAAGGATGACGAAGTGATTAGTGATCCCAATATTATTGTTGAGATGTTTTCTAATCACTTTGACAAAAGCAGCATTATAGAAAAAGGAAACTCATGTGCAGCCTCTGAATTATTGGAATGCAATTCTAATGGAATCACTGAAACCATGAATTTGAAAGCCACAGATCCTAACGAAGTGTTTGCAATAGTTAAAGGAATGAAGCCTAAAAAGTCTTTTGGTCATGATGGAATACCAATAGGAATATTTAAAGATAATATTGACATTTTGGCAGTCCCTTTGGCTATTTTCTTTAACAAATGTATGGAGGAAGGATGTTTTCCGGATCAATTAAAAGTTGCAAGGATTGTACCAATATATAAAAAAGGTGATCATAAAGATGTGAAAAACTATAGACCCATATCTTTGTTACCAACATTATCCAAAATATTCGAGAAATTGCTTAAAAAACGGCTCACAACACACTTATATTGCCATAATATTTTGGATGGTAAGCAGTTTGGGTATCAAAGGGATAAAAGTACTACTCAAGCCATTGATGAGCTAATCAAGGCGGTAACTAACCGACTTAATGAAAAGCTGAAGGTGGCCGGTATCTTTCTGGACCTCAGCTCGGCATTTGACCTAGTAGACCATGCAGTTCTATTGAATAAGTTGTATTTCTATGGCGTAAGAGACAAGGCGCTGGATATCTTTAAATCATATCTTATGAATAGAACTCAAGTGGTAGAAATAAAAGACATAGTTGACAACTGCGAAACGGTCATAAAGTCAAAAGTCGTCAGAATACGTAGAGGAGTGCCACAGGGATCCATTTTGGGACCAATATTCTTCATCGTATTTATGAATGATTTAATCGATTTTGTTAAGAATGTAATGCCTGATGTTAATTTGGTAGTATATGCAGATGACACCAACGCGATCATATCTGCAAGTAATATATCAGAACTACAAACAAAAACCATTACCGTTCTGAATCTTTTCAGTACATGGTTTAAAGCGAATCATTTACAAATTAACATAAGTAAAACATGTACAATGCTGTTCAAATCAACATCCAAGACACAGGAAACACTGCAAGCCACGCTTAATGGTCAAGAAATACAGAGTGTGCAAGTGGTCAAATTCCTTGGCGTGTATGTTGACTCATTACTCAATTGGAAGCACGAGTTAGAACAAATTGAGAACACCATCAGCTCGGCCTGCTATGCTCTACGAAGCTTGAGAGAGGTCTTAGATGTTGCTCATCTCAAACTAGTTTACTATGCACTTGTTGAGTCTAAGCTTCGTTACAGCGTTAAATTTTGGGGTAACAGCTATGAGTATAATATGAAAAGGGCCTTCATTGTACAAAAACGTGCAATTAGAATAATAGTGCGCATACCACAATCAGAATCATGTGTAGAACATTTCAAGAGGCTACAAATACTTACTGTTCCCTGTTTGTACATCTTGGTCCTAGTTACGGATCTCGTGGGAAATTTGTCTCAGATTGAAACAGTCGAAGACAAGGAAATACGGGAAAGTACAAGAAGGAAAGACTTGAAATGTCTACTACAGCCCAAACTTAAAGTGGTGAGTCACAGCGCTCAGTATCAGGCTATCAAATTTTTCAATAAACTGCCTATTTCGCTTAAAACAATTGGTGCTGTAAATACTTTTAAAAATAGATTGAAGTCATTATTGTTGAAGAAGTGTTATTATTCCACTAGTGATTTTCTTATGGATGACAAGATTGATGATTTATAATGTAAATTAAATAGTCCTATAAGTACTGTAACTTAAATTTAATTGAAGTGTGTAATTATAAATTGACATTTGAGGATATAATATAAGGAATGATGAATTTGGGAATATTTTTAAATTTGTTTTTAATTGTAATTATTGTTGTCTAGGTACGTTGATTATTTTACAAAATGAATGGATTATTTAGTATTAACTTGGTATATATTATTATTATATTATTATTATTATGCTAAATTTCACATACAATGTAAATTGTTTTTGAATGAATGAATAAATGAATATTATTTTTACAAGACCTATTCAACGACACCCCGCACACTAGTGTTGAAAAGAAAAAAGAATCACCCCCACTTTAGGTGTTCGAGAGGTACCCGAAAAAAAAGCTTTATTTAGTTTTTATGTTACCGTTCTGTCGGCGTTATACATACACATACTCATACCAAATTTCAGCTTTCTAGTACTAATGATCACGGAGCTAAGCCGCGGACGGACGGGCGGACGGAGAGACGGACATGACGAAACTATAAGGGTTCCTAGTTGACTACGGAACCCTAAAAACGGGACCCTATTACTAAGACTCCGGTGTCTGTCCGTCCATCTCTGCCTGTCTGTCACCAGGCTGCATCTCATGAACCGTGATAGTGAAATTTCACAGACGATGTATTTCTGTTGCCTCAATAACAACAGATGCTAAAAACAGAATAAAACTAATATTTAAGTGGGGCTCCCATACAACAAACGTGATCAGTTGCGTTAACTTTGCACCCCATTTGTTTGCAGCGCCATCGCCATTTTAAACCAAGTGCAAAACTTAACTTAACCCGGCTAGTTAAGATGAGAAGTGTTTGTCCGGAACCCTCAGTGCGCAAGTCAGACTCGCACTTAGCCGGTTTTTTTCATTTCAAGTTCCGAAAAAAAACTAGGGTATAAATTGTACCAAGTACCATTCAAAATACGGAGCAACATGCAATAAGAATTTTACTGCATAATTAAGAGGGCGCACAAACCCCTGACTGTCCTACAAAATATATGTCAAATATAATAGGTACATAAAAATTCCATACAATCGAAGCGTAAATACCTATAAACAGTAGCGGCAATGCATGTACGCAAGTTGGGAGTAACATTCTTGTATGAATGAACCCACTTATAATAAGATAACGCATGTTTAACTTTTTTTAATGGCAAAAGCCGAAACTATGTAGCATTAAATAGATTAGATACCGCGCTAGCAGAAGTGCGATTCCTAATCATTATAATATGTAGATAATATACTCGTAGTACCTAATTCTAAGTTTCTGTCTTGAGGCTTCAAAGAAGCGACGTCACGTGCAAATAAAGTGCAAAATTCAAGTAGGTAACTAGTAACTGGTGCTATCTTGAACCGGTACTGGTATTGGTACAAGCCTACCGGGACATATCGGCAGCTCGAGCGTCCCGTAAGCTCCATTCAAATATTAATTACCACTAATGAACGAGCAAAATAGCTACTTAAATTAAAGGAGATTAATGCAAGCCCTACCTAGCTTGCGTTCGTCATGGGTTGCTTATTTACACCAAGAAGAAACAATTTAACAAGCATGCAGCTCGCCTAGGGTCGTAAGCCGGACATGATTGGCTATTTACGGACGTGTCCGGCCAAATAGTTTGTTGTTCAGCTCTCACGCTTTTATTAGGTTGTCTGACCGACGCACGAGTCGACAGATGAACGTAAGACGCAAGTAAAGTAGGTGCTTTGTAGATGTATCTGTGTACTTACTTCGAGGTAAATGTACTAGTATGTGCCTACCTTATTTATGTTATTGCGGAACAAGAAATACTTGCAGGCAAAAAACCTCGCTAGCTGACCTGAACGACAGAAAAAGTGCTTACAGAAAGTTATCTTTTTTGATCATCGTAAAAACTTCCTGCATTTTGTTGATCGTTTGTGTAAAACATGACGCGATAGTTTGTGGGGCGTGGCTCGTCGTTGCATGGCAAAAAAAAATCACTTCTTGACCTGAGGTTGCCAGATGGTCGGGATTTGGCAAGATTCCCCCGAATTTTTGTATGTCCTCCCGACTCCCGACAAAGTAAAAAAACGCCCGAAAAACAACTTAATTTTATAAGGAAATACCACCGCTAATTTTTCCATAAGTAGGCCTACCTATTTACTATAGATAAATATCACATTTTTGTAGATTATAGATAAAATTAAAATAATAAGAAAATAATTTTATGTTCTTTTTTGTTATTATTTATTTATGTGGCCGTTTCTAATGCAGTGAACGACGCTGTTTTTAATATATTTACTTTAATGTGATTTTTGTTTCTCCCGACCAAAGTTACAAAATCCCGAATATTGTCCCTGCCGATAATAGCGAAGAACTATTATATTAATCTGTGATAATAGGGTCATTCGATCTGGCAACCCTACCTGAGGATGACGTACTGTACGTACACACCTCGGGTGATAAAGATAGCTTTGAATCGCACGTTTAGTGCCCTTACGACCTTCAGTTGGTGTGTACTTATTGACGATCCAAGACGATTACGAATATATTAAAGCTTTAGATGTGCTCGGAAACATGAGATAAATATAATTAATAGCCTGAGTTCGTTTCGAAATTCTGTACACATTTATTTTATCGATTGAATCTGAAATTTAGATTTCCCCAAGGGAACCAAAGTCTAAGTGATATAACCCGAAATATGCACTGTCACGTGGTCAATATTTGTCCTGCCCCTAGGAGGGGTGTTTTTGGAACGTGAGGCGCAGGCGACCAACAAGATGAATGTGCGAGTCAGACCCCGTATCAAGGATTCCGTTCTAGATATAGAGTAAGTATATACTCGTATAGATTTTTTTTCAAGATAGTTATAGTTTTCGTAATTTTTAGGGTTCCTATTACTGAGACTTCGCTGTCCGTCCGTCCGTCCGTCCGTCCGTCCGTCTGTCACCAGGCTGTATCTCAAGAACGGTGATAGCTAGACAGTTGAAATTTTCACAGATGATGTATTTCTATTGCCGCTATAACAACAAATACTAAAAATAAAATAAAATATTTAAGGGGGGCTCCCATACAACAAACGGGTTGGTTGCGTTAACTTTGCACCTCATTTGTATGGGGCGCTATACATACCAGGTGCAAACTTAACTTAACCACTTAAGGATGAAAAGTGTTTGTACGGAACCCTCGGTGCGCGAGTTCGACTCGCACTTGCCCAATTTTTCAAAATGCATGAGACATGGGGGTGGAAAAGATAATAAAAAACGGCCAAGAGCATGTCGGGCGACGCTCAGTGTAGGGTTCCGTAGTTGACCATCCTTCACAGTCGATTACGAAAGATTTCAAGCTCTAAAAAGGTCGTAAACGCCAAAGTAACTGTAATTACTTATTACCTTCTGGAAGTTATCGGTTATATGCGCCAGATTGAGCGGAATGTTTTAATGCAGTATGGCACTTAGGTAACTAATATGTGTAACGTTCGAAGTACAAGGACACCGCGCGACACTTACGTCATTTTAAAGAAAATTATGAAATTAGGCGATACCTAACTCAAAAACGGCTCGACCGATTTTATTCAATATAGTTTTCATTGAAATTACTTATTATTTTCATAATTTTTCCATAATTTTTTGATTTTTTGGATTTCCGAAGCGAATATTTACAAAGCTGCTGACTATCAAAAAATAATGTTTGGAGACCTCTATATTATTTTTAAAAGACCTATTCTCAACGACACATCACACACGTGTCAAAACGAAAAAAGAAACACCCCCACTTTAGGTGTACGGCAGGTACCCGAAAAAACGTTTTTTTTACCGGTTTGTCGGCGTGACCAAATTTCAGCTTTCTAGTACTAATGATCACGGAGCTAAGCCGCGGACGGACAGACAGACGGACATGGCGAAACTATAAGGGTTCCTAGTTGACTACGGAACCCTAAAAATTACAAATTTCTGCCATTTCAAATCAATCTCGCAAGGTCTACAGTTAGGGTTGCCAGATGGTCGGGATTTGGCGGGATTCTCCCGAATTTTAATACGACCTCCCGACAAAGTCAAAAAATCTCCCGAAAAACCACTTCATTTTATAAAATTATAATTTTGAAAGGAAATCCATAAATACTTTAATAATCAAATTTTTGTAGATTACATATCCCATCAAAAACATAAATGTAAAATGAGAGCCAAGTTCAATATCGCGTGCACTTCGCCGACAAAAGAATTGAGATCTGCAAGGGTGCCAAGTTCTTTGCTCTAAAATTTTTAGATACAAGGACATGCGACATACTCAATGCATTTATTTTACTTGGGGAGTAATTCAATATCAAGATTTGACTTGGCTAGTTTTCATAAACTAACTAAATTTTATAAAAGTAACATATTCATAGTCATAGTTCATTATCAAGCTAACAGTATAAGTAACAAGACGTACACTAACTTGCGTACTTACCTTTACGAAAATAGGTTAATGATTTGATTGATTTTGATTTATAATATAAATTTATATTTTAAAACTAGCCAAGTCACGTCTTGATATTGAATTACACCCCAAGTAAAATAAATGCATTGAGTATGTCGCATGTCCTTGTATCTAAAAATTTTAGAGCAAAGAACTTGGCACCCTTGCAGATCTCAATTCTTTTGTCGGCGAAGTGCACGCGATATTGAACTTGGCTCTCATTTTACATTTATGTTTTTGATGGGATATCATTACTTTTTGTACAGAATTTATTATGATGTGTAAATTACTTAATTATTATTTGTTAATTAGTTCTGTGTGCTATTCTAGTACATCTTTTGAAAGTTTTGAACAAACAAAGAATTTTCCAAAACGGTTAGTACGTATTGGATTTTTATGTGCATGTATGTGTAAGTGTGTGCGTGTGAGTGTAAGTATATGCTATTCTAGTATATCTTTCAAACAAAAAAAGAATTTTCGAAATCGGTTTATAAATGACAGAGTTCTGAGGCAACAACCATCAATAATAATAATAATAATAAAAAACATAAAAAATCACTGTTTTAGATTTTTATATGTATACACACACAATTACTAAGCTGGATGCCAAATTTCACCTTTCTAGGTCACCTGGAAGTGGGTTAGGTTTTTGATTACTAGTCAGTCAGTCAGTCAGTCAGTCAGTCAGTCAGTCAGTGATAAAAATACCGTTTTTTGGACTTTAATATCTCAATAACTATTTAACCTATATTAATGAAATTTGGGGTTCTACTTGTTCTAAAGGATCTTAATACATAAGCCAAATTTCATTTTTTTATGTTAAATAGATTTGGAGTTATTGGGGGGTCAAAAGTGGCTCCAAACGGTTCGTGTAATATAACACACGGCTGCTGCTCGCCAGTTCCTGCGGTGAACTTGGCTGGACACGCTGCCGCGTGTCTAGATAAAATTATACCTAACTCGCTTTTGCCCGCGACTATGTCCGCGTGGAACTTGGAAGTATGGAAGAACCTCGTACAACACGATAGCATATCCACCTAATCACCTTAAGTAATAAAAGGGATTATTAAAAGCGCCTAAGCAAATGTAAGAGCAATTGTGCTTTTAGTCTAATCATTACATTGCCTACAGGGTCATCAATGTCATCATGAATTACTTACTCACTTTTCAATCTTTTTAGGGATAATTTCCAGGATGAAAACTATCCTAGGTAAGTCCTTCCTCGGATCTTAAACTATCTCCATGCCAAATTTCATCAAAATCGATTCAGCGGTTTAAGCGTGAAGAGGTAACAGACAGACAGACACACTTTCGCATTTATAATATTAAGTATGGATAATGAGAAAATTAATTTGTTTTATATTTATTAGTATTTATTTATGTACTTAGACATTTCTATCGGCAGCGCACGACGTTGTTTTTAATATATTTACTCAAATGTGATTCATTTTTTGTTTCTCCTGACCAAAGTCACAAAATCCCAAGTGTTTTCTCCCGACAATAGGGTCATTCGATCTGGCAACCCTATCTACCTACAGCTCACAGCACACATAGCCATTAGTATAGTATATGTATACATGTATGATAGTATTTTTCATATTTTTGTTATTGAGCTCCGAGCAGGATGTGACACGTAGATGTCCTCGCTTCGAAGGCCAAGGTCATTTTTCGGTCAATCAACCAATATAGGAAGTAAACAGAAGTGAGTGGTATTTTTTGGTTAGACTCACTTATCTCAGTAATAGGTTTCAGAACATTAATCGCACTAGGTAATACGAGTAGGTGTATAGGTTGGTATAGGTACGATAAAGTCGCTTAAGATTTAATTACTCATTAGTTAGTTCAAAGATAGATTGGGTCCGTGGGGCAAAATGGAACAAGATAGGTAAAGTTTAAGTATGATTTCTTTCGATACATAACGAGAAGGTTTAAAATACATGTATCAGTTTGACCTTAAAGTTGGTAGGTAGGTACCTAGTATTTGTAATTTCAGATATAATAATAATCCCTACCCTGGCGGGGGTGCTTGAGTAGCCCAATGTTTAGCAGTGAACGACTAAAATGCATATTAAATAACTTAAAGGATGCCTAAAAACCTGATAATTTTCAAATAACGTGTATTTAATGTATTCAATATTGCGATCCCAAAAAAAAACAACAATATTCTTTTAGGTTTTCGCGATCGTTTCCAAGGCCGACGCTTTAGTCAACCCCGACGACGAACGCTATACCTAAAGCGCCCATAACATCAAATATTGTAATGATTATAGCTATTTAAAATATAATTCAATTAAAATTCTCAAACAAAATATCCCACAAACCGTGAATAAATATCTTAAATCATTTTTCAACATTTTACAACAAAGACTTTATACTATTATAAATAACGATTTCATTTTGCATACGATCGATGCATCAATGTATTTAAGATAAGTACTATTTATCTTTTTGAATTTATATGCTCCTTATTTTTGTCATTTCACTTTTTACTACAGTTCAGTTTTTTTTTACATTTGAGCAACAACCCAACGTCAACAACCACAATTCAAATCTAACAAACCTCCAACTCCTCTAAATACGCAATCTCCTCCGTATTCCTCCTCTCCTCTCCACTAGTGATGATCCTGCCATTCCCACTCACTCCACACAAATTACTATCTTTCTCACTTTCCACTTTAAAATCATTCAACATGTGGTACGCACTAACACTGTGTCCGAATTTCTCCATAGCCTGAAGTATGCTTTTTCCTTTGAAATTCTTTAACGTGTTTACCCCGCCAGGATGATCGCGTAGAAACTTTTTTATATCGTAGCTTTTCCCGTCTACTTGGACAGGGAAGCGATCCGTCGGGGCGACCATCGCGTTTAAGTGGCGGACGCCGACTGAAACTGAAAATACTAATAATACTATGCTTATCAAAACGGTAGGGCCGGCCTATGAGTGCGTCTATTTATTTCGGCAGTTCGACAGTTATCGGGGGACGAGTGTAATTATGACGGAACTAACATTTACGCGTGTAGTGTTCGAAAACCGTCGGGTACCCGGATAATATGAAACAGATGCACATCACAGATCATACAGGTCTATGCATGCAGACGGTCCTGAAATGTATCCCGCCACGTGATCAATAAACAAATGCGAATTTTCTTACTAATTGAATATACATACTTAGATAGACATTTATAAGAATTCTATTCTATTCTATTTTTTTAAAAATGGCAACCGGTCGCAGTTAAGCGACCATTACTGCCAATGTCTCGTTGCCAATCGCACTAGGCGACTAGATAGAGGATTGATACCACGTTGTACGGTGAGTTGAAAAAATCGTGCTTTTTGTAAAGTGATAGCGATTTACAAAAAACCACGCGGACTATCGGGCCTTGACCCAGGAAGGGCTATGAACGCTTCAAGTTGAATTCTTCATTAGCTATTCACTCATACGTTAGATCACTGCACAATACGCTATCAATACTACACATTGAACAACTAAAATGAATAAATAATGAACAACTAAACTTAAACGCATGCGGCCATCTTGGGACACGAACCGGAAGCAGTGCCCCCCATCTGTACCGTGGGAACCCAGAACGATACCTACACGTCGCTTGTCGTGGCCGACACGCTTAGCCAGTCGGTTGCCACACGCGCTCACGGCCGGACGCCGCCGGTCGCGCTATAAAATCACCAAAAAAATGGCTTCGTCGCGAATGAAACCAACGCGCTGCAGTGTTGCGGGGTGTAAAAACATAAAAGCAACAGACATTTATCCTTTTTTTCTTTGCCGACAGACGATGAAATGTTACTAAAAATTCTTAGAACTTAATAAGCACCTACCTAGAAACGCATTGCATACACTGTTATAATAGATACATGTAATGTTGAATAAATAAACCTACCTACTTAATATACTTAAATTCATAGAAAACATCCACTACCTATATCAAAAAGTGACAATAATTTACTCACTAAGATTTACCAAATCAGTTTAGTGTGGCGGGAGGGTGCATTGCACGGCCTAAAAAGGGCGTAAACGTCGGCGTTTTCCTTGACACTTAAGACCTTTTGCAAGGAATGCATTCGCAAAGATGAAACGCGTGATCAGATTATTATAAAACAACTTGTACCTAGTGACTGTTTCGAAGCTTGTAATGCTAGTATTATACAATTTGTAACACATTATCTATAGGCACCTACCAAACTTTATTTAGTAAGTACTGCTACTGTCATCGGGATATATTTAGGTTACTTAGGTATCTACACAGAGAGTTGTTTTTGTTTCAGGTTGCTGGTATGTTCAGATAGAATAGGTAGGTAAGATTCCGATATACCTACTCGGAAATTAAAACTATTTTGATGGTGTGCCGCAACGCATGTGAATACCTATTTCTAGTAGGTACCTAATGATAATTAAATTTGACTAATAAATTTAAATAAATCGATCGTATTTTCATTTATCTTGACTTTTTATAAAATCTTTTCTAAGCGGTGTCAACCCTAGCCTCGTTTTGCCGGCACGTGCGGCCAACTACCCGCGCGTTCAAGGTCGCTCCATTGTTAAATTGAGTAGGCATGAAAAGCAGTAGGTATTTGCCTTTTTATTCAGACATGGGTATCTGTTCGAAGAACTATTATATTAATCTGTGCCGGAAGTCCTTTATAAGAATTAAATAGGTATGTCTGAAGTTTTTCTCGTTGCAATCTTCGGTACCCCACTACCCCACTGGATTATTTTTATCCATCGCTTCCGCAATGGTGCTCTTCAATGGTGACCGTCAATTTTGGAATGCCTATGAGTAGGTACGTACCTATTAACAAACATTGCAGATTTTGAATCCTTTGCCTCCATAGATTTGGGTGTGCTAGTTTTCCGCAACTCGGCGTCTCTATTTGTACATTCGTAATTACATATTTGTTGTTGTTTGCTTTTGCCGCAATATCAATACTTACTATGTAATACAAAATTGTGGAGCAAAGGATGATGAATAAAAAAATGTCGAATACGGTGTGAAGCAAAATGTAGTTAGGTATCCTTTTTAGGGTTCCGTAGCCAAAAACGGAACCCTTATAGATTCGTCATGTCTGTCCGTCTGTCCGTCCGTATGTCACAGCCATTTTTTTCCGAGACTATAAGAGCTATACTGTTGAAACTTGGTAGGTAGATGTATTCTGTGAACCGCATTAAGATTTTGATGCAAAAATAAAAAAAATAATAATAAATATTGGGGGCTCCCCATACTTAGAACTGAAACTCAACATTTTTTTTTCATCAATCACATACGTGTGGGGTATCTATGGATAGGTCTTCAAAAATGATATCGAGGTTTCTAAAATATTTTTTTTCTAAACCGAATAGTTTGCGTGACAGACGCTTCCAAAGTGGAAAAAAGTTGGTCCCCCCCCCCCTCTAACTTCTAAAATAAGAAAATGAAAAATCTAAAAAAAACGTATGATGTACATTACTATAAAAACTACCAACGAAAATTGTTTTGAACGAGATCTAGTAAGTAGTTTTTTTTTAATATTTTAATACCTAACTTTGCACCTAATTTATATGGGGCGCTATACATACCAGGTGCAAACTTAACTTAACCACTTAGGGATGGAAAGTGTTTGTACGGAACGCTCGGTGCGCGAATCCGACTCGCACTTGGCCGGTTTTTTACGTAGATGAAGATAATAGATATAGATGAATAGAGCCTCTATTCCTGAAGACTGAACAGTGGAATGGTTTCTTTTTGCATTTATCAGTCAGATACCTAACTATATGTATAATGTACATATCTGACTATGATTAAAGCCATCGGTTATAATTTGTCAAATATTTAAAGTGTTTACTCGTATCGTAGCCCTTAGGGTACTCAAAAACCCTACCCCAGCCCAGCACATCCCATCCCAAGTTGACACTTCAAGTACCTACTTACCTAATAGGTAGCACACTTTGGTACCCGACAAAAATAGTATTTTTTAAATAAGTAGGTAAATATGTTTCCCATAGGAGTATTATTATTTGCAACTAATATTTTATTTTTTCAGCTAATTTTGATGGCGACTGTAAGTGGATACCTACAGTTTGTTTTTACTTCGTAGAATAAGTAATTGACGCCAGTGCTCACGCCAGATGCATGACAACAAAACAATATTCGGTGGGTGCATTGTCGAGGATTTACATTGAATCCTAAGGGTAGCAAACAGATGGTGTAAAAAAGCATAATGGAGCAAGGAAGATTTCGATATCGTAGAACCTTGTCACAATATTTAAAATAACTTCGCTGAGCAACTGCAGTTCAATTGACGGTGGCTTGTCATTAAAACGGGGATCAATGACAAGTAATTATTAAATATGTATATTCTGTGTCCTTTTTTTCGAATGTAACCCGTAAGTAAGTATTTGTTATGCTTGTAACTCCTTACCCCTGCTGATCGCAATAAATAGGTGAAGACCAAAAAGTTCACCACCTTAACTCACTCAATTAAGATTTGTATACAAATTTCCTTTGTGCGACGAAAATTAACCACTGAATAACGTTGGCTTAAATATGGTTTTATTTTAAAAGTCATTATTGTATCGTAAAGTTTCATCATAAATTACAAACATACATTCATGACATTTTTTTCCATAATATAAGATACAAAATATGGTAGCTACAATGCGAAAGCAGTACAATAAAATCGTGAATGATTTCTTTAATGATGATTGCTAACTATTATTAATTCTGAATATTATGTTAACCGTGACAATTCGAGACTCTGACATCTATTGTTTAAGATAGAAGATAGTAAATTATGTATATGCCACCATGTATGTGTACGCTGTAAAGGTAGGGTCTGGCGATTCTGTGTTATGTTAACTCAACCTGCAAATGTAACCCATCTCCCATATACATTGAATAAATCATTCAATCATTCATTGAACTCCAAAGAATATAAGTACCTACTCAAGAAAGAGCTAACCACTGTCCTTGTCATGCTGAATATGCTGATTGGCTGTCTACGGTCCCGAATACTAGATAAGCACCCGACCCTTAGGCGCACGTAGCCACGATGCGATAAACCTTATCGTATCAGTGTTGAAAGATAGCTTATTTTGTTTATGATATTTTTGGTGCACACTTATCGCCAAGCCTTACACCTTAGCGATTATCTATCGTGCATTTCTAGCATTTTCATTATTCGAGTCAACCCGGATGTTGCAGCGTGTTCATGGGTGACGGTAATCGCTTATCATCAGGCGCTTCGTCTGCTCGTTTGCCTCGCGCAATCATTAAAAAAAAAGGAGACCGACGATCTGGTTAGGATCGCGTTAATCCGTTGGCTGAAACAGATCAAGTCGATGATGGCGACGATTGATCTGTCGATCTAAAAATCCTTAGGAGGCCTTATTATCCAGCAGTGGTCTTACGGCTGATAATATGATGAATCGAGGGTATGTAATGGAGGTTAGTACTACCGTACGCCCAAATCATTGAAAAGTGCCAACAAAATTACTCCTGTTATGCCTTTTCTATGATCATTGATCAAAGAAAATCTATTAAGATAGACGATCTATCAAGTACGTGCTATTTTTAATTTATTTATTACATACAAATTCACACCAAATCATTTGTATGGTAAGTATACAGAAAGATTTATTACATACAAATTCACAGTAGGTACACATGACCAAATCATTTGTATGGTATACAGAAAGAAACACTGCAATTAGGTAGGTACTTAAACATAAAACAAGATAACAATAAAAATAAAAGTAAAAACAGTAAGATCTAATAAACAAGATAACAAAGGACGATATAAGACATATAATAAGACACGTTTACCATTAATTAAATAGGCTATGCTATTCCGCAGCTCAGTGCCTAGTTACTTGTAAATTCACAGCAGAAATAACGTTTGAAAGCAGGCGAACTTATTGCTACAGAGCGCGATCTCTTTCAGACATAATTTGCGGGTAAAAGATGTTTGCATGAATGGGAGACGATGACATTACGATTGCGGACGTAATAATTCGAATATACCGCCCTACGCCATGAGTAATTATTAATTAGGAACTACAAATATACGTCCAAAAATGTATCAGTGAAATAACTCGCATTTCCTTTTCTTTTAAGAAACACTAATGTATCGAAGTATCGATACCATCTAAACAATTCAAATTACAATGATATTATAGATATTCTATCAATTATTATCTTTTTTTTTCTTTAGGTACATTGTATGATTTCTGAACGTATTTATATCTGTCATAATCAGCCGGCCGTGCCGACTTCCGTCAGACTAGTGTCAATGTCTTTAAATCAAGTTTTTGTGTTATGTTTCATGTTGTTTATCCTTCGATTAAATCGTGATGTCTCTAAAACGTTATAAATAATTAAACAAACTGAAGAAGTAACTAACAGCGTGAAGTGAGGACTAATATGTCTTTCTATTATTTAACCCCGGTGAGAGGTGACATGCCAACGCATTTGCTGGAAACAATCGTAGGAACGAGGCTGGAATTCTTAAAGGCTGTTTACAGAGGAGATACCATTGCTTATAACGAATACATGGTTGAAGGAAGTGTCTACGATAATGTCGGGCACTTTATGCTCTGTATTGTAACTATTTTAACCGAGAACACTGGCTTTTCTCAGTTCTTTTTAAAAGCCGAAACAGAGTTGTTCAAGCGACGACTAAAAACCCTTACTGCGTATGACATGAGAAGATTTGCTAAAAGACTGCTGAACAGTATTAAACGTAGTGATGATACACCATCATGTGATGCTTTGAAAGTTTTATGCCAGCATCTTGTATTGAAAAACTTGGCTCATCACATTTCAATGGTTCATGACACAAATTGCTCGTTACACAACATCAAACTAAGCTTCAAACAATGCCTCGCGTTCGTGGCTAGCCGGCAGGTCGAACTGAAGAAGGGGATTGCTGAATTACCATGTGGGAAATGGTTGCAATATTTAGTATCACTTTTTAGCACTAATTTAAGGTACAGAATATCTCATACAGATGTTACGCCTCTTAGAAGTGATTCTCGAGTTTCAGACTTACTGAATAAATTAAAGAAAGACATAGTTCCATTTATAGGCAACAACAATCACTCCCATATACTACTAAGTCAACATGTAGATACTTCAACAAAATTCTTTCCACCCTGTATGCTGAATTTGCATAGAAACTTGCGTTCAAGACATAGACTATCTCATACCCAAAGATTCTACTATAGCCTCTTCCTAAAAGACATAGGTATGCCTGTTGAGGAAGCCATAGACTTTTGGAGGAATGAATACAGACTGAATCCCAGTGGTACACATGTCTGTTGTCATAGTTGGGAGAGAGATGAAAGAAAATATCTTTATGGTATTAGACACATGTATGGACTCGAGGGAGGCAGAAAGAACTATACATCGGTGAATTGTCAGAGGATCCAGGGTTCCAACAATGCATGCTCAGAAGGTGGATGTCCTTTCAAGTCATTTGACTATCCACAGATGGTAAAGCTTCTTCCGGGGTGCTCAGATAGTGTTTTGGCACAAATTAATGATTTTAGAAGAAAGAAACAGTATAATGCTGCATGTGGAACTTTTCTACAAAGTACTCTAAAGACTGCCTGTGATAACATTAGCTTTAGTTCTACACCTGTTAAATACTACATGATTGCATCTGAACATGAAATATAAGTAGTTTAATTGAATTGTTCCTTAGTTTTTATTTCTTATAAAAAAAGAAAGCTGCTTTTTATACCTCTACATTTTTAATTATTTTGAAATAATTTCGTTTTCTACAGGTAGGGCATGTTTGCGGGAAATTAGTGTATATAAAATATTGTATATATTAATTAACAACTAACAAACAATTAAAACATGAAATATTCCCACGCCTTGTATATAAAAAAATGACGGCCTTTTTCGCGCAGTCTACCTTTTTTTATCTAGCATAATGTAACATTATAAGTATACTTCAGTAGTTTTTATTTGACAACAGAAATAGGTATACATTGCCGCCGGTTGCTGCAGCGCCCCCTATTGTTTTACAACCGAAAAACATCTAAGAACTTCAGAGCAAAAGAACTTACTCACAAATTAGCTCTGTAATAGAAATCCGCTCAGAAGTTTTCTAATAGATGCTAACAGACACAAACAAGTAACAAAATCTAACATCTACACCCAAACGCAACGCATTATGCTACACCAAACACCACCTCCACCTTCCTTCGTTGAAAAAAAAACTAACATTACGTTATTAACGATAACGAGATATTTATTTATTTTAGAACGCGTCCATAATATTTAGTAGTGTGTGTATTCCAACTGGCATTTATACTACAAAATATGAAAGACAGCAATTTCACATGCCATCTCACTTCAATTACCACGTCGGCCGTTATCAGCTATCTCTATAAAAAAGCTGTTCGAATTTGGTGTAGTTAGATCCCATGCTGCTGACATTTGACAGTTTGAATTCTGATGACGGCTAGGAAAAGGTTATAAACAGAAAAAGAGGGAATAATAGGCTGGTTTTAGATGTATTAACAAATTCAGAGAGTTTATAAATATTGCATAAGAGACTACTATAATCGCTTTTATAAAGCGTTATAAAGTTTGTTTACTCAAGCAGCCGGATACCCGTGAAACCGCAACGTGTACTAGGTTAGGCCGTTAGTGAAACATGTTAGTACAATATTTAAAATAACATGACTGAAAGAAAAATGTGCAAATTTTACAATTTAAATGTACCGGAGCGACGATCTGGGGAAGCCGGGGCGCAGAACCACAATGAGGAGGAGGATAGAGCGCTGGAGGACGCGATTCCACCCGCCGTGCCCCCCAACGAGCACAAACTTGAGTACAACTACTGGATGTGGTTCTCGAGACGCGGCGCCGCCGCGCGCTCCGGCTACAGCCAGGTAACATCCATATTTTCTATACATACATATATAATGAGGCATAATGGTATTGCTATATCTTATACAAATCAAACTAGTCACAGAGTAAGCTCTAGACTTGGGTTATAGGTACTCGCATTGAGTATACATACTGATATAGATAAACATATACTTAAGTCATAGAATAAAAAACCCAGAATTTGAGAAAAGCTATATACATGTTACCTAAATATTTGTTTTAATGGGCCATTTTACCTGGAATTACTACCCTAAAGCAGTGCCAAATTTAACTTCAACATTATAAAAATAAAATAATTTTCTATTAGCTTTTTGAGTTCAATCCGCTGTTTCCTTGTGGTCGTAATAATGGTTATAATGTTGTATGAAAATAGCCATAGTTAGTCCATGTCATTACCATAAGTGCTGTAAAGGACTTGAAACAATACTGTGGTGCCTTTTTACTTTTCATGTAAATACTCATTGTCTTGGCTACAGATTCATCCTCTATTATTGAAAATGCAACATCATTATCATATCGGCCAAATTATGTCCACTCCTGGACAAAGGCCTGCTAAACATTCTCCACAATGAATGGTTGTATGTCACCATCCTTCAAAGGCTTCTTGCACTCCTGACAAAGACGGGGCACCCATATATACAAACAGGCTGAAGGAAACACTTTTTTTTATTAATATGCTGTTATTTCGTTATCCTTCTGGTCATGAGGATATGACAAATTAGTATAAGCACCAGGAAATTGGTGGTTTAATCTAATCTATCATCATCATCAGATTTTAACATTAATGAAAAAATATATATGTAAATAAAGGCAATATAAACTGATTGCATTACTGTGATTTTCCTTTCTGTACACCTTTTGGTTGGATTTATCCGTCACCTTTATAAACAACAGGTGATTGTGATTTAAATTCCTTTGGATCTTTGCCCAATGGTTCATTGACCTTTAAGTTTGTGAACAGTTTGCATTCTGATCAATATCTGTCTTTATCTTTATCTTTAATAACAATGATATAGTTTTTTAAATTAAATTTATCAAAGGTTAAATACAAAGATCAAAGCTTAAAGAAAAATTTAAAAAGAAGCTACCTGGGGGTGTATTCATATAGAGGTTGCTAAGGTGTAAAAACCTTTCAAATAAAACAATGCAAAGATCGACACACAAAGCATAAGGAAAAATTCGTCAGATCTTCCTGGAGCTAGGGTGGCGAAATGGTTAACGCGCTGGACCGGCAATCCAGAGGAGAGTTCTTGCAAAGGGCTGTCCAGAAGACATCCAAAGCTGTCTTTTTTCTCTAATTTCATCAGGGTTTTTCATAGAGCCAAAATTAATTTCCATCTTTATAACATCAACCTATCAATGTATCTGTATGGACCCCTGCACGTCTAGCATAACTATGACACGCGACTTTTTGTCGCGCGCCAAGAACTATCTGTCACTTTTTTGTTAATATTGTGCGAGCAAGACGTGACGCTAATTAGTGCGACAAGTGAAATCGCGTCAAGATATGCTAGCCCCGCTGAACATTAGGACCTTTTACTAAACACTGTCACATATTATAAAAATTTGTACAATGTGTTCATTTTATGCGTCATGACTCATGCAATGACATCAAATGCCTACTAAGTAAAAACAATACATTTATACCTAAACTACATAACTTAATAAGTTAGGTATAAATTGTTTTGTTTGTGGGGCAGAAATTAACGCCGCTCGAGCAGTTCCAAAAACGATTTCCTTGGTAGAACTTCTTATAACAGCCAATTAAAATATTTTTAAAAAGTTCTCTCACAGCATGTAGAAGGAGACACTTGCTTTAATTTATTCTGTATAAGGTAAGAAACAAGGTAGATTAAACTAATGCCTGAAAATATGGATCGTTTATTTTAAAATATACATTTTTCCAATAGTAAATGGTATATTTATTATTATTATTATATGGGGAAATCATCGATAATTAAGTTTATCGATATAGGAGATTTAAATTTTGCGTATATTCCTAGGTCAGATTTGTTGGCTGTATCTTCTTCTATTACCTTCTGCTGGGCCCCAGCAGCTGGGGTGTAGGGCTCGAATCAATTCTTCCATTTGCATCAGTCTTGTGCAATGTGCAGCCTCCCCCCACGACATTCCCAAGCCACATATTACTTAAACCTGTGCCATGTTCCAGGCGCTTCGTCTGGTGGGTCGCGTGGGCAGCGTGGAGCAGTGGTGGGGGCTGTACGCGCACCTCGCGCGCCCCGCCGACCTGCCGCCGCTGTCCGACCTGCACCTCTTCAAGCTCGGCATCAAGCCCATGTGGGAGGACCCGGCCAACGTCAACGGAGGGAAATGGGTGAGCATCGCCAGACAACGTATCGATACCTTACAGAACAATCGTACTAACTTTTCGGAAAAAGTCATTACAAATAGGATGTTAACTTTAATGTAATTGGCAAAATAAATTTTTGGAGTAGTAGGGCCTCGTGCAGGGTCCGTCCGGATTGTTACTACCGTCTTGCCTGCTAACCCACCGCCAAACAGCAATGTTCGCATTGTTGTGTTCCGGTGTGGGGGTAAGATAGCCGGTGAAATTACTAGCATAGAGGCATTCTATCTTCGTCCTCCGGGTAGGCAAGCACTTGTGACTCCTCTGGTGTTGCAGGTGTAAATGGGCGACGGTAATCGCTTTCCATCAGGCGATACGTTTGCTCGTTTGCCCCCTGACATAAAAAAAAAAAAAAAAATTGTAATTAGTACAACCCTTAAAACCTGTGACAAAATAATCGGATTGGACCCTTCCTTCCTCTCTAGAAATAATCCAAAATAAATCAATAGAAACAGTTCCCTCTCTTTCATTTATTAAGTCGCAGTTTACTATTTATCAGACCATTAAAATCATACTAGCTAATGTCTCCATTTTAGGGTTTCGTACCCAAAGGGTAAAAAACGGGACTCCACCGTCCGTCTGTCTGTCTGTCTGTCTGTCTGACACCAGGCTGTATCTCATGAACCGTGATAGCTAGACAGTTGAAATTTTTATAGATGATGTATTTAGTACTTTTTGTATCACAGAACCCAAAACTATTTTTTTTTATTTGGTTGAACGGACTAGTTTTGAAAATATAAAGAAAGGAGAAAGCAGCTTCGTCTAAGAATCAGCACTCAATGACTCAAATGACGTCACTTTGTGGAAAAATTATAGTCGTAAACTACGAAAAGAACAGTGGTACAATTTCCATACTAAATCCGTCTTAGGAATAGTCCGACTGTAAAATTTTCTGCGCTATGATCAATTACTTGTAACGTACGTATACGCTCTTTTAGAAAAAAGAACTTTCGAAAATGTAAAAATGAGGTAATATTGTTTTTTTATCCTTTATTTGATTATATCGGAAAAAGGCCTGGTTAAAAAATTAAATGTAGTCATTTCAGAAGCTTATGGTTTTTGGTTTGGCCGTAGCTTCGGCTGCTTTATGGGCCAAAACGAAAATAAGGTCGAAACATGGTTTTTGGCCGAAGATGGTCCAAAGCGGATACGAAAACGAAAATTCGGTTGGTCACTTCACTACTAAAAATGCCTACCAATCCAAAATTAAGAGCTGATGCACTTATCATCCATTAAGTATAGTTTTGATAGATAATAATTATTAACACTAGTGTTTTGTGAGTTTTATTGTTATTAACATAATGCTCCATGCTGGTGGCAAATAAAGTATTGTATTACACATTCTGGTTATTATCTGAGCACTTTAGAATCTTTAGATACGATAATGTTTTTAATAATACTAAATAGATCTTAGAATTAACATTTAAGCGAAAATGAGACGAGGATTTCCCTTATATGTATTACGGAAACTGTTATTGTTTTGCATTGCAGACTGTGCGGTTACGCAAGACGCAGACGGGGCGCGCGTGGGAAGACCTGTGCATGGCGATGCTGGGCGAGCAGTTCATGCTGGGGCCCGAGATCTGCGGGGTCGTGCTCTCCGTGCGCTTCCAGGTATAGTTCATCCGAAACTCTATCATCGATTTATGCCAACCGAGATGAGAGACCTTATGTTTGTTTTCTTTTTCATGACGGACAGTTTATATGCTGAATGGCTTGTAGTTAAAGTAAGCACGAATATGTTCGTACGTTGATTCACCATAACATATTTCTAATGCGCAATTATATTGCTGTCGCGTACGTACAGTCGAGTTCATTTACATCTACACACTTACGACCCTATTGTCGTGGAGCATAAAATCGTGTTCAGATATTTTTTTTCTGGTTAGTGTGTAGATGTATGAACTCGACTGTACAAGTGGAACAGACCGGCGAGCCGTGAGAGTGAGTTAGATAGGCCAATGTACGAAATTCAAAATTCGTGTTTAGTGTCCTTGCCACGATTTTGGACGGCCGGCGCGGCGGGTGGCAAGTATGCCACGTACACCGCGCGATCCGTCCTCTGATGAGATTCTTTCGGTTTTCTTCTCAACAGCGGTCTCCTCTCGGGAAACGGCGGTAGATTCACAATCTGACTCGTAAAAGTGCCTCCGGGGCCTACTTACTGAATAATGTAATGTGGTATAATGTCAGGAGGACCACCTGGCGGTGTGGCACCGGTCGGCGCGCGACCGCGAGGCGGCGACGCGCGTGCACGACACGCTGCGCCGCGTGCTGCAGCTGCCCGCCGCCGTGCCCCTCGCATACAAGGAGCACCCCGCGCTGCGTCAAGACGACGACCCGCCGCGCTCCTAGCGCGCGAGCCCCGCCCTCCTAGCGCGCGAGCCCCGCCCCCGCGCCGCTCCCGCCACTCACCGCCTGTGGCGCCACGCAGCCGAGCGCCGGGACCGTAAGCCGATCACTCATCTTAGAGTGAAGCTAGACGAGCGTAATTTCGGTCGCACCGTCGTGTGACGTGATCACATCAAGTATGACGCGGCCGGAATTACGCGACTCACAACTCAAAAAGTACCTTCGTCTGGCTCCACCGTAAAGGTATGTTCGGATCACAAGCGCGCACACACGTTTATCACTCCATACGCGCGCGTTGGCACGCGTACGGCCTGAATAAAGTGTATGAAGCTCTTGTCGTGTGAACCTGCTCGGAGGCCTAAATCTACGTGCAGAGTGTTATAAATTAAGTTAGACGGTCACCTCGGACGAATTAAGAGGCTAAGCGAGCGCCTTGAACCCCGGCTAAGCAACAGCTTGAAGCCTACGAGCGACCCTGGCCGAATTCACTCGCACTCGCTGTTTCTTATAAGTGCGAGCGAATGATCCGAGTTCATACTAGTTAATGACTCAACCGGCTCGTTGATTTTGGCCCTGCAATGAAGTAGACAGGGTGACGAGTGGACAGGGCTCTGTAGAAGTTCCATGAGTCCCTAAATGTTATTTTTTCAACGGAACAGCCCGTTACAGCTGTAATTAAAGAACGGAATAATTAGCGCAACTTCGGATCAAAATTGTTCGGGAAGAGATAAACGCCATCTGAGAAATACCGTTATACATGTACTAAATAAGATTAAATAGCAATTAATCAGATATTTAACTTTATTTGTATTTCGAAAGAGATAAACTTAGCAAGAATTTGGATGTCAATTGCATCATATTGGCCCGATATCTCCCAGCGAAGTTCCACTAGCAATTCTGATCTATAAGCCACTTGTCACCCGAGAATTGTCACCAGCCGCTTGTTAAATTTGTGAAAAAGATAGCAACACCGGGAATTGTACGTGGCAATCCCGGGAAAGCCCGGCTGCACGGCCTCGTCTCCACCGGGTGTGGGGCTCCAGTTCCAGGCCTGATGTTCCGAACATCTAAACGGTAATCGGTGGCGCCCATGTTACATTTGATTAGAAAAATACCTCTGATTGGATCGCTGACCAGCTTCAAACGGGCCAAGAAATAGGAAATCCGAGTTCGATCTCTCTCTCTCATTCCTAAGAGAAAAACGATTTGGATTTCACGTTTCGTAATATCCCGCAGTTCTGTTTGTATTAGTATCGGGTTCAGAGATATTCGAGTTAAGGGACGTTCCCAAATGTGCGGCGATCATACCGTCTTTTCCACGGAAGGCAATGAAGATGTGAGAGTGAAAAGGAAAGGCGGTGGTTTCGAAATTAGAATTTGATCCAGGAAAAAAACTATAAATTATGTTTTGTTTGTACGTCTAAGCATTTATTTTTATTAAATCAATCAAAAGATAAAAATTTTAGTCATGTAGAGGTTCCTAATTGAGATCAAAATAAACTCGCATAACTCCACCAATACTTTTAAGAAACAGTACTGATATAACATAAAATAACCGTCAGTATTACATTAGTTACAATGTAACCTGAATTATAATCTCAATCGCGTTTAATACCAATTTTATAAATACCAAAATGCCGACTGACAACCGCTTGTAAGCGGATAAACTATTGTTACCTGCTTTTTAAATGTATTACGTGACGTAGCGTAGAATAAATAATATAATTATTTAATGTTTATTAGAGCATTTATACAATTAATTAAAAAATACTAAATATTGCAATATATTAATTCGGTTTTGAGGTTATATTTTCCGTTACATTGTAGGTAGGTAATATGCCGGCTATCGTAACCCAAAACGCTAAGCAATAGTTTACTCATACAGTATTGAGTACGTTTCCGGCCCGGTTGTTCAAATCAGTATAATGTTTGTATGTAGTTTATCGATAGCTCGTGACCTCTCACTCATTTTCAGCGCCGCCCTGACGAGTGTCGTGATTTTGTTTTTTATTGTACTTATGTTCCACAAAATCTGTACACGTTCAAGCGACTCCTAAAAAAGCATTATCAATTAAAATACATGTTTTTTTACGACGACTATTCATAGGTAATGCAAACAAATGTAGGCTTTAAATTGATTCTTAAATATTTTGTAATGTTAAATACTACAACCCGTTTCGCGGCCCTATTTTATCTGGACACTGAGCTTTAGGTAGTAATTGCCCAAAGCACTTAATTTCCTTGGTAGGTACCCTACATAACCTGGTTTAGAGTTTTATTTATAAGTTAAGAACAAGCTTATTTTTTACTATTTTAGTAGCCTATTTTTGTTCGCGTAACCCTGCAAAATTCGTCATTATATTTTAAATATTTGTCGCATATGACCGGCCATTATAAGCCGTCAAAATGGTTGCTTCTCTTGATGACCCCCGGCCTAGTGCATAAATGTACGTCAACAAATGTCAACCCTTCCTATTTGGTTTAATTAGTTCGAACGCCGGTCTTCAGGAGAAATAAGCAACTCGGGCTGCAAATATCGAAATTAGAACGTCGTATTGTGCCGTTTCGCTCGCTCTCCAGGTAAATAGCATTTGAATGAGCGGGAGAACATCGTATCATACGGTGTTCAAATTTAGAAATTCGGAGTAATCCCTCTGTTTCTCCCTCGTGATTTTTATCTGTAACCATATTACAAGTCTTTAATGAAAAATGACATCAGTGTGAAAACGTCTCACGTCCTATATCAAATTGTATGGAGTTATGTTTATATTAGTAGGTAATGCCTCGAAATGTTTTGTTTAGCTCTCATTAGGGGTAGAGTGTTTGCTATCGCCCCTGACCATTTTATATAACACTGTTTTGTCTTGTCATTGTGTATTTTTCGTCGATGTGTTGAAGTAGTTTCCAAAAGAACTCTCAGTGTAATAAAAATAGTTTCAATCAATATTATTAATTAATAAAAATTGTATAATATTGTATGAACGTAGCTCATAAGTATGTCGTATGATTTCTAATGCCGATTCCCGTGTATTGGCAGTTTTAAAAATATATAATAAATGAATTGAAAGTTTTAGATAAGTTGACTGAAATGAAATTGAGTGAGATTACGAATTATTTTGTATCCATGTTCCAAATACCATAAGCCGTTGACGGAAGAAGAAATATAAAGGTTTTTTGGTGAATGAATGATTACTAGCTACATTTCTTTCTTGGCCACTAACGTCACCATCAAAACTCAATTTTGAGTATAAGGCCAATTCTAGAATCTAACTACAGAAAACCTTTGTTTGGCAACACACTACAGCGCCATCAATCGAGATTTCGCTGTAGGTGTTGCAAGGATTACTTCTCTCCCGCGACCAACATCGATTCTCACAAACACGCGCCCAGTAATGTACATAATAGTAAAATTGAGAGTAAATTAATCACGTTCCGTTGTTGTGAGAATGCGTGTTGTCCAGCGCCCATCGTACAGTCGCAGTAACATTACTGGTTTACTGAAAATAAACAATCAGCCTTTGTATACTTTCAACTGTGGTTTTCTTTGCACCAAACTCCATTCACCCCGTCGAGTTAATGTGGTAAAGTATTCAAATTGAACAATTATTTTATTTCATAACATAACGCTTAATAAGTTTCGTACGTCCTTACGTAAACGTTCGTCGAAGTTGGACACGGACACCGCATGAAGTTATTGTTTATTATGATGCTTTTTCTCTGAATACTACACAGGAACTGTCATTAAATAGGTATCAGACAACCTCACACAAATCAACCTAGTCCCAAATTAAGCTCAAGAAGGCTTGTGTTATGGGTACTAGGCGACGATATACATACTTATATAGATAAATAAATACATAGAACATCCATGACCCAGGCACAAATATTCGTGTTCATCACACATTCGAACCCGGGACCGTCGGCTCAGTAGGCAGTTGCTTAACCACTGCGCCAACCGCGTCGTCATTGAATTAATTAATACGAATTTCTCGACCCAGTAGGATCTTATGTTACCGTGTTGCATCTACTCTTGCTCCACCTCCTCTACACACCGGATGATGGAACCCAATGGCCGTCTGAATCAGCCTGGAACTCCTTCTGTTCAGAAAACTCAGTACCTCATTTCTTCATTCTAAGCGAGGGCATGACATCCGCACAATATGCAACTCTCCACACACCTGCAATCTGCGTTCAAGTCCCAGCTTGACCCGTAGTCCACGACACACCTATCACTTTACAGATGGTCGGTTTCATGCCAAGTATTGCAGCTGCATCACTAATGGCTTACCATCACAAGTACCAAAGAAGAAAAAAAATGTTATAGCTGCTACAGAAATACATCATCTGTAAAAAATTCAACTGTTTGTCAGTCTACTATCACAGTTGATGAGATACAGCCTGGTGACAGACGGACAGACAGACGGACAGCGGAGTCTTAGTAATAGGGTCCCGTTTTTTACCCTTTGGGTACGGAACCCTAAAAACGATGTCTAGTTTTTTTGTTTACAATGCTGCCCGTTCGGTTCTGGTTGTGACGCGATGTCGGTTGACTGGCCTGACTAGTACGCACATTGCAGCATTGTAGTTTGAGCAGTATTTATAATGAACTACCTCTTGTGTGTCTATGTACCAATGTTTTAATTTAAGGAACCCGTATGATTTAGCTTCTCCGTAATCTGCCTTGTATGGCTTGTTATTTAGTAGATCATTTCATTTTCACCATTCTTCGTACTCTTGTTATGTGTCCAAATGATAAAGACGCTCTGTACAATCTGTTCAGGTAAGGAATAAGTACCTACCTACATTTGCACTTTCCTTTAATAGTACTAGTTTGGATAAATACCATTTGGGCCCGGAGCCTTGTACGGCTGAAACATTGAGATTGCCCAATTCTTTTTTTCAACACAGTTACACCTGAATTGGTAAATCTTAATATTAGGACCCACAATTTTAGGAGGAGTAATTAAAATACACTATTGTCTAGAAAATATACTTTAATACATCAAATTCCAACAGACACTTGTTAATTGAAATAAAAATAAATGATAAACCATTGATATTCGCTACCACAAATAATCTCGCACAAGTTACCTAGTTATCCTAGGACATAGGCTACCTTACTTACACTAGCGCTGTGGACACATGCAGGACTGTGCATGGGGAATGTATGAGACACATACATTACAGACCTTTTTTAAGATCAAAGTTAGCTAAAATCATCATCGACCCTAATCAGACTTTGTAGTTTCAATTTCGAAAGTTTAATATAAAGATATAAATTAATATATGCCTAATTAATGTCTGCGGATGATTAAAAGTTGAATATCATTTATAAACAAAAAAATCACGGCCTTATTAAAAAAGATTGGTATTGTCTCATACATTCCGCCAAAAGTGACCTTTCGCTACTTTAGTTAGGCCGTAGGTACATTGTATATTACGCGCCTATTTCGTTTGTTTTCAAAAATATATTTAAGTCTCAATCTCTATATAAAATCTGGGATTAAATTCGGAAACAAATGCAATCTGTAAATATAGAAAAAATCGACGTGATTACGACGTTGCCATCACAAATATCACTAGTTAGTTGGCAAAATTAAGATGGCGTTAGTAGATAGTGTAATATTTGTACTTTTCGATATTTCAATTTGGTCTCGCTTGTCCCGACTGGTCTTAGCTAGACAGCGTCACACACGCATCTGAAAGTACTCCTTCAAACGCTTCAAGAATCTAGAATTGTAGCGGTTAGCTAGGCAGCGAGTCGATGACTACATACGAGAATCGTATGCGTGAAACTATCCCAAAAGCCTTACGGCACAGCCTCCACTTTGCGCGTCCAGCGCCGAGCGACAAAAACAAAATAATACAGACGTACAGTCTGACCAAAAAGGTAGAAATTAGAAAGTGGTAATACTGTAGCACCGTCCCCGTTTTCTTAGATTGATTAGAAAGGGACGACACTACAGTATTGCCACTTTTTAATTTCTACTCCTTTTGGTCAGACTGTATGAAGCATGCCACGAACCGCCGCGCCGCTCACCGCTAAGACCGAAGTCGTGGCCGGCTCATTAGTTGACACTTTATTTGTTCTGTAGCGACGGCTAAGTCGCAGATTACACGTTTAAATCCCACCTAAGATCGATTTCTTCTGTATTTACGTTTTGTATTTGTGAGCAAAAAGTTACGGGTTTTGATTATGAGCCCTTAGACGCTATACGCTACGGTCCAATTTAAGTATTTGTTCTGGAACTCATCTAAATTCTTGAAATATGATGGAAATCCCAGAATGTTATTTTATATTAGAAATAGGATTCAGATGAACTACCCTCATTAATGAATGACCATCATAACAACTACAACTTTGTTCTAGTAAGAACAAAACATGAAAATCAAAACGGGACCGTTGCGTAAAGCATAATAAAATAAATCAAAAGGAACCATACCTATCTAATAATTACACCAGTTAATTATATTGTACCACATGCCCACAGCCTACTCTGACATTCGAACGCCTATGCTAACTTACGCTAATCTATGTACATTTGGCAACTTCGCTTACGCTACGGTGTGATATGCTCCCGGCGTGGCCTGCACACATATTAGCGAGGCTGTACAATCGTGCGGGTATTATAATATTATTCTAATGATTCGTATTTCAAGATAGTTAAGGCTGCCTGTCCACTGAAGCGGCAAGGAGAAATTTAACCAATCAGGCTGCGTCTTTGTGAAGCCCAAAAGTAATTTTCAATCTGAAGAATGTGATTGGTTCATTTTACACAGCTCCGCTCAAGTGGACAGGCAGCCTAAATGATAAAACATCCAACACTTTCTACCATTACAAGTTAGTTTATGCGTTGGTCGTAATGGTAGACCAAGAGGTTAGTTATTAATTTATCTCTTACCGATTGGTCTAAGCAAGTTATTCTATGACTTTTTGTATGACAAAAAATAGCTTATAATTATACAGGCGCACAAGTTTACACAATTTCAGCCTCGCTAACACATCAATACACGAACCGTTCCCATTGATATTTCATTATATTCCATCACAATGTTTTCAATGATATTCATTCCAGACAGCACAGTAGCAACAATCATAATTTTCATTGTATATAATCGAAATAAATATGCATGAAGAACGCAAAAATAATAGCAGCTCTATTTTGCGTTAGCAAATGATAATGAATAATTATTTCATGACTTAACATGATGTTCAATAAATGGTATATGCAAGAAACATAATTCAGGATTAGTTATTGCACAATCTCTACCATGCTGCCTCCTCTGTCTTTCTAGCATTCTAAAATTCATCACAACTTGCCCCCTTACTCATTGTCGCGGGGTTTTCGCCCATTAAAGCTAAGAATCATGTCGTCCCACTCAAAAGAGTGAGAAGAATAGCATGATACGAAACTTTCCAACGATTTGCAGCTATTAGCAATGCGTTCGTTATAAACATTAGAGTGCTAGAAAGATCGACATTCATACATTCTAAGTGCAGTTTCGAAGATCTAATCCTGATCGCTACAGACTGTAAACTTCAACTGGACACTGCCTAATTAAATGCTCTTATAGTCGAAAAGGTACAAACATGACACGTTCAAGGTATCGTCAAAATTTTTGGTTCAATCATTTTATTTTTGAACTGTGATCATGTTGACACGTTAGCTGTACATCGAACCAATTCAATTGTAAGTCGGTTTGGAACCTTATCACAGCAAATCATGATTTAATCGCTTGTCCGTATGACAAGATTTTAAGATGGCATACAATTCGAATTGGTTTACCGTTTATGTCGCTTGTAACAATTCAGAACAAGTATATTTTTCATGTCAAGAAATTAGCTGTGTTCACTAACTACAGAAACTAGCTATATTATTTTAACTCAGGAATCTGTAAATGACAATAGTTCAAACTAAACTACAACAATAGTAGAAACATATCGCTTTACAAATCAACAATATGAGCGTATTTCATACGTTTTGTATGAACCGTTGCAAGGTCAAGATCAAACTAGGAACGTTTCTGGAAGTTGAACACACATAAGAGAAAACGATTGATAGCATAACTAAGCGATATTGCGTTTGGCACAAGCGACATTTAACTGGATTTCAGATTTAAAACTACTGCGCTTATTCAAATATTAATCCCAAAGTTAGCTTAGCGAACGACTCATTATCACTACTCCTTAAGATTGCTTTTCGTATTCTACAATTTGATCGAATAATGAACAAAGTATTCTACAATTTGATCGAATGATGAGCAAAGTATTTGCCAATCAATGCACTAAGCGGTTTGGTCGCATATTTCATCTTGTAAAAGGTCCCTTGGGTCGTTTTGCAGGGCACTTCCCATTTTGTTTATAGAACTGTGAAAACTTTATCTCAGCAGGTTTTATAACAGATTTTATAAAAAAAAAACCTATCTGTACGTACCCGGGTAATTTTAAAATGTCGGGATATTCTGAAAATCACTATCAAATATCCTTTAAGCGCGGCAACATTTTTTGTGCTACCAACATTTCCTCGGCTGTTCGTTTAACAGCATATAAGGAAGTGTTGTTAGCGCAAATGTTGCCACGTTTAGTATATATTAGTTATTTACGGAATATCCGAGCGATTAAATAGCCGAGTACACTGCAGAACTAGTGAGCAAAACAAAAAAAGTCGATTTCAACTTTTCCTTGCTGTTATTCGGCCCCGCGACCCAGGGGACAATAGTGGTTAAATTTCTTAGAGAAGTGTTGATAATTTTACCAATGGTATTGCCAGACAATCCACATACGAGTGGACTTACTATAACTGATTACAATTAAATTGTTCTTTAAAGCTACGGTTAAAATATCCGCCGAAATCGTAATGTTAATCGTAGTTTTAAAGAGTGACCCAGGGGACATCACCATGGCAACGCGCAATAAAAAAGCTGATTGACCCTTATTATTATTTTATCTATGATGAGACTGACAGGGCAGGTTTTAATACTTCTACGTCACAGTTCTATGAAATAAATGGGACGTACCCATTTTGCAGAGTTTGCGTTGTTCTTGGATATAGGTATAGTGATGCGACCAAACCTCACAAATTATGCCAGTCTTACTACAGTATGGGGCCCCTGATGTACTGAAAGCTTGAGTGTTACGTCAAGTCTGTATAGGACTTACATCAAATATTTGCATACAAACCAATGATCATAATAAACAATTTTTTTACCTAATTCATTCCATTACATATTTTTCGGTAAGTATTAATTTTTTATTTTAAGTTTGGAAAATATTACATTTTCACACTCGTGCTTTCAATATATAAAGAATTTACGTTCAGTTACAAATTATGACAGCTAAAGGTTGTTCTTCTGACGGCAAGATATGTAACATTAGAGGAAACCCCACTAACTAAAACTACAAAAATAAACTTAACATAGATATAAGAAAAATATACTTGTAAAAACTAAATTAGTATACAAAAAATATTCATCTAAACTTCGATTTCATTAATAAAAGCTGTCGTTTATATAAAGCTCTAAATAAAATTTAGCATTTTGGTGAAATTTACACCTTATGGCATCTTCATTGAGTCCTATACCGACTACACAGGATTTCCAGAAATAAAAAATCACAAAAAAAAAACATTCATTCTTACGAAAAATACAGCCTAGAACATATCAAATGTATGCACAAACTGTTTCGTATTATACTTAGCTATAAATACGCAGGTAGCGTCCTTGATTACAGACGAATCCTCGCTTTGAGACGCTACCTTAAGAAACAAGTTTCTTCGGTATGAATTCCTCTCATTTTTAACTAATTTAATTTTGATCCTATTCTTGATATTTATTGCGCTGCCTAAATCCTGTGTACTCAGAATCGACTCCGTTTTATAGCAGCTCAGACTATGTTAGTGCAACCTACCAAGTAACACCTGACCTATCCTTACCGACTAACTAGTCAAATATGTAAACGTGAGACTTCAACTAGTATTTCTCTTAGATGTTCAGCATAGCCATTGCCTTGTCAAAAGATACCTGTATTAACAGGGAAACACTTATTAAACAAGGTAGCGACCGGATTTAGAATTTAGAAGGGATGTACATTGTAGTACTAGTTACCTAAAGGCGGATTTTAAAGTGGCCACACTTGCGCACAGGATTCTTAAAGAATAACACATGGGTTCTGACCTGTGCTGTGCTGATTTTTATCTAAATGTGTTAACTGAAACAAATATATCCGAATGATTAATCTATTGTGCACGCGGGCGGGCAAACGGAGTCAAGTGTAGCATATATTGCAGAATTCATTAGCAGGCATTAGGCCTCCTTGGGGTCGAAAAATATCCTATTTGATCACGAATAACTATTTTTAAGGTGTCAACGACATCACGCGACAGTGTGAAAACCATACGGTTCAGCCACAACTACGCGTGACCGGCGGCAGCGGTAAAAGCAAAATCATAGCGATATATGAAGCACGACACGAGCCGTCGCGCGCGGTTGCCGCTCTAATTGTTCCCGCGCCGCTTTTCGCCACTAAAACTGAAGTCGTGACTGGCCCGATAGGACCAACAGTTTAGAAATTGGCTTTAAACGCCTAACCAACTAGACGGAAATATTTGTGAAAATAATTAAGGGATGTCATTACCAGCAATAACCGCTAACCCGACATACTTCCATTATGTATTCCTCCAATGGCTTTAACATATTTACAAATCCAACAGACACATGATTTATTGTACAGGCTTTTCTATACTGCGTATTTGGTGTATGGTCCTCCATTTACAATTTAGCCTTTGATTTACATCTTCAAGTATCTTTAGTATCACAAGGACACATCTAACTGTTTATTGAATCAGATATTGTCTTTCTTTCTCCCAATCTTTTAAATTATTTTGCATGCCAGTCTATCTGTAAATCATAAGTAGTATATGTTCCGAAATTTCATAAATTGATTTCGTAGGAAACGTGCTTCGCTTTGTGACTGTGATTCCTCGGTTTTTAACCTAGTAACCAAGCGCCTTGATTTAATTTATTTTAACAGTAAAAGTAATTTAACTTGAGCAGTAGCCTCGGGTACAGTTATCCGAATAGATCGCCACACTGTACTCTTACTTGTAGTGACATATTGTACTGAAATTTCTCGAATTCTGAAACACTCAGTCGAGACAAATTAACCAAAATCCACGCATACACGTGAACAAAACTTCAATTGGACGGAATTTAAAAACCAATTTGTCAAAAAATAACTAACATACTAAAAGTACCGATGTAACAAATAGTAATAATACCGAATGCATTTAATTTTAAATGAATAAAGCCATTTCTAGACTGTTACTTTCTAAATTTGTAATTGATTTCTCTATTGCCAAAAATAATATGAACTGTCATATTCGCAATCATACCATAAATTACGATCAAAGCACATATTACGTACATAATTAAAAGTCACGACAAGTCAACCGCGGAGCCATCTGTTTTTTCCGCCCAGATAACACGAAACCATAGGTATAAATTAAATATGATATGAAACTGCAACCCGACTCCGTCATTTTACATACAAAACTGTATCGTCTTATTCTAGATTTTGTTTCATCGGGGAACTATACATTATTTTAGTCAGAGCACAAGATTCGCTTATCGGCATAGACCGTAGTACAGTCAGCACCGAACGGCCTGTAACGTCAAGATACATGAAAGGAAGATTCACACTTGAATGGTACTGACTAGGAATTTGATGCTGACTGAACCAAAGAACTTAGATATATTTCTTAACAACTGTTAATAAGTTTTGTATATACGCGTAACGGATACACAGGCTGGCCAACTTTAAGTTTTGAATTTGGATTTTTTTTCTTCATTAACTATTAGGACCCTTCCTTCCTTGGCATGTATGTTCTTTAGTCTCTTTTGCGAATGCATTGCATAAATGATCCTGAGACCCTCCTATTATACTCGTCACGCGTATGTATAATATTACTCTTAGAGATAGGTTTAAAACCTACAATTAGAGGATCAAAAATACTTTTCTTCTAACACTCACAGTCACTGCTACTACAAATCCATAAAAGTCAAATTTACTTATTCCTAACTCCCAAAAGTGATTCCCTCTTTCCCCTCGTTTCAATTCCACACTGCACACTGTCTATGAAAGAAGTATTTTTGAGGAAGGTTGTAAACATAGATGGCGTTACGCTCAATCTCAATACGCTAGCACGTATCTTTCATAAACAGTGTCACTATATCTGGGGGCACGGTAGTGCCCCCGCCAAGACGAACAAAAAAGAAGGGGGCACTACCTACCTTTTCTCGAACCGTTTCGTCTCATATTCAAACCCTCATAGTTTCGTCCCAGTTAACACTAGAGCGCCCAAATTCTCAGGTTAAGATGCAGTTAGCAAACATATAAAATGTACAAAATTTAATTGATCTAGCTTTTATACTTTAGGTTTTATAGGTACCTAAAATACGCCGATTTTGCCACTCACTCACTGACGTATCAAAACCTCTGGGGTACTTCCCGATGACCTAGAAAGCTGAAATTTGGTATGTAAGCTAGTATTAGTACACAAACAACAAAATAATTCTAAAACTTGGAACTTTTATCCCCCAACCCCTTAAACTAGGGGATGGAAGTTTGTATGAAACTTCCGCAAATTTTGATACTAGAGGTCTGAAAATTGAAACCTATAGGGACTCATTGTTATAAATCAAATACATATTGTAGGACTTTTAAAAAATCACCCCCCACCCTTTAAATAAGGGGATGGAAGTTTGTATGGGTTTCCCATAATAGGGGATAAAAGTGTATATATATATGGGGCTAAACTTAAGTATTTCTTAAATACACAATTGTATACTTCAGTTGACGCTCAAGAAACCCTGCAGCCCAAAAAAATTAAAAAAACTAAAGCACCTTACAAAAAGAAATGAGATCCCACCAAAAACATTTCATGTAAAATTGACGGCCAAGACTCACATTCTCATAACGCTTTCGCTGTAAAAAAGTTATCAGATCCCAGGAAAAGCCAAGCCCCTAAGCCCCGACTTTACTAACCCCACCACCTTGGTTTAAAAAGTATGGCATCAACTGGCTTCAAGCCCCTAAACCCGGAGTTTACTAACCCTACACCTTTGTTTCAAAAGTATGGCTTGGCCGTGTCATAGACTACCGTAAATAAGTCTAGCGGACTGTCCGGCCTATATCGTAAGGAATTAAGTTTATAAGTATATATTATCAAAGACATAAACTTAGTTTCTTGATACCATATGGGCCAGACGGTCCGTTGGACTTATTTACGGTACTCTATGAAACGGCCAAGCCATACTTTTGAAACAAAGGTGTAGGGTTAGTAAACTCCGGGTTTAGGGGCTTGAAGCCAGTTGATGCCATACTTTTTAAACCAAGGTGGTGGGGTTAGTAAAGTCGGGGCTTAGGGGCTTGGCTTTTCCTGGGATCTGATAACTTTTTTACAGCGAAAGCGTTATGAGAATGTGAGTCTTGGCCGTCAATTTTACATGAAATGTTTTTGGTGGGATTATCTCTTCAGTGTACTATGTCCACTCAGACAGAGCCCATTTACCTCCGCGAGAGCTTTGGCGCGGTTTTATGGTCCATGGGTAAAGTTTGCCTAGTATCAACTATTTTTATTGGAAAATACACTTGATTCAGTAATTAAGTGAGGTCGCGTGTGCGCAGAGGCACACAAAATGATTAACTGAAACTATGTCCTCGAAAGAATGTGCTGTGCACTACAGACAACACTCAGAACACTGTCTACATGAACCATACAAAAGTGTTTGAGTGGCAGATGGTTTTACTAAGTTCCCTTTAGAGGGATACTCTTCGCTCCGCACTATAGTAGAGTTGTTAGTCCGCTGTTTTCTAACATAATTGTGCGCATCGGGTTACAAGCATGAAATTTCTACCACAGATAGAGTGTTTCACGGTAATTATTTTCAGATGTGGAGGGAAGTCAGATTCGTCCCCTGTGAGGCGGGAGAGCGGAGTGAATACGGCCAAGTATCCCTCTCTTCTTTCTTTATTGCTGGTCAGTTAAGTCTACCAGGACGTGTTTGGTATCGTTTCCGTGTAAAACAAATATCAGAAATTCATTTTTTATGTTATTTTAGTATAGTTCTATATAAAAATATGGGTTTATGGCCGAAAAGGTAAAAATCACAACAAGTTTTTTTATTCAGTGAGGTAAATTAGTTCAATCTCGTGAACATTTTCAAATTATTATTATGATTTTAAAAAGCTCATTTAATCTTGTTTCTAAAAATATATGCACGTTGGGCACTTCTCATACAAACAGTAGCTTAAAATATATCTTTACGTCGGCGTAACCAACGTAAATCTCCGAACGCATCCTATTTCGCTTCATTAAATACATTAAAATATTATTATTAACATGATTTTACATATAATATTTACTATATACGTCCTAGAAAAACAAATTAATGTAATTAAAACAATTTTTTTTTTGATAATGTATCACGAGCACGCGGGCTAATCTCAACATCAACAATTTATTTAAGTTACTATTTGTATGAAGAGTGCCCAATATTTATATATTTTTAGAAACAAGATTAAATTTGCTATTTTGCTATATTTTTTTTAGTTGTAAATATTCAGGAAATATAACTAATTTATCTCCCTGAATAAAAAAAACTTGTTGTGATGTTTACAATTTCGGAAATACAACCATATTTTTATATGGTACTATGAATAAATAACATGAAAAATGAATTGCTGATATCTGTTTTACACGAAAACGATACGACACAAGTCCTACTAGCGTTACCTGATCAGTAATATAAAAAGAAAAAGAGGACTCCTTTGTCCTATTCACCCCGCTTTCCCGCCGCACAGGGGACGAATCTGACTTTCTTCTACATCTGAAAATAATCACCGCAGAATACTCTATCTGTGGTAGAAATTTGGTGGTTGTATCCCGATGTACACAATTTCGCGACTTAGCAAAATGTACTAGAACACGCAGGCTAGGCTTAACATCAACATTTTTTTCAAGGTACTTTTTGTATCAGATGTGCCCAATATGTATACATTTTTAAAAACAACATTAAATTTGCTGTTTAGTTATATTTTTTTAAATTGTAAATATTCAGAATAGATAACTAATTTATCGTTCTGAATAAAAAAAACTTGTTGTGATTTTTACCTTTTCGGCAATAAACCCAAATTTTTATATGAAACTATTCTAAAATAACATGAAAAATTAATAGCTGATAATAGATATATTTTACACGAAAACGATGTCGCACAAGCCCTAATAGCCTTAACTGATCAGTAATAAAAAAAAGAAAAAGCTCCTCTTCACCCCGCTCTCCCAACACACAGGGGACGAATCTGACTTCCCTCCACATCTGAAAATAATCACCGTGGAACGTTCTATGTGTGGTAGAAATTTCATGCTTGTAACCCGATGCGCACAATTTCGCGGCTTAGCAACTCTACTACTACAGTCAACTTCACAAGTATCCACGTTCACTGGCTACTTACTATCGTCCTAGAGGTGAATAAGGACTGATGTCAGTATACACGATAATTATAAGTCTCTCCTCAAAAGGGTAGCTTCCGCTCCGCACTACTTCACGAACACGCACACGGCTGGAACCGTTCACTTGCGACCAGACCCACTAGTGGGGGCCGGTTTCTCAATAGGGTATCTAACTCCTTACAAACATCTGTCTCACCAATGTCCGTCACCTCACTATAGTCCCCCGGCGACCGCTGGCTACTCGTACTCGCAGATGGGTTAGAGGTCTATGACGGGCTGGTGGAACCATTCACTTGTGACCGAACTCACTAGTGGGGGCCGGTTTCTCAATAGGGTATCTAACGTCCAAACATCTGTCTCACCAATGTCCGTCACCTATAGTCCCTCGGCGACCGCTGGCTACTAGTGGGGCTAGAGGTGTATGAGCGGCTGGTGTCAGCAGGCGGGCGCCAACAATCACAAACTAACTCCGTACAAACATCTGTCTCACCAATGTCCGTCACCTCACTATAGTCCCCCCGGCGACCGCTGGCTACTCGCGGGGCTAGAGGTGTATGAGCGGCTGGTGTCAGCAGGCGGGCGCCAGGTCGTGGATGAGCAGGGGCGTGTCGGGCGCGGCGGCGCGCTGCGCGCCCACGCGCTCCAGCACGCACGAGGCCGACAGCCGCGCCTCCGCGTCGTGGTCCCAGCACTCCTCCATCGTGTCGCACAACACGTTCAGCCCCTGATCAACGAATATGTCTTTAGGAACTTTACGCTGACCAGATAGGTTGGAGATTAACGGACAACCTACGCACTTGACTTTCACGCATATTGTCTACCCTAATGAGTGAAGCCTTTCGTCTACCTAGAAGATAATCAAAGTGCTCAGAGCCAGAATGTACTGGAGTCCTCTACAACAACAGGACTTGATAAAGACTTAAAGATAGTGGCGGATTAAAATGGATCAGCCAGACTAGCAGAATAATCATATTTTTATACTACTACAGAGGTGCAAACAAGCGTAGGGCCCGTCTGATGGTAATCGGTTACCGTAGCCTATAGATGCTTGCAACTCCAGAGGATTCACACGCGTGCACAAATCTGTACACTCCTTTTCTGAAGAACTCTATACTGTACTTCACCGGGAAAACCTCGGCAGGGAACTCATTCCATAGCCTGAGCGTTCGCTGGAGAAAGTTCCTTCGGAACATATGTTAGGAGCTCAGACCACTGAACCACGACGCTGTTGTGGTATACGGTGAGTGTCGGTGGTTATGTGGTTTCCACGGTAACAGAGTTCCCGGTCGGAACAATACTTACGGGGTGGTCCCTCCACCTCGGCGGGATGGCGGGGCGCAGCTTGCGCTGCACGACGGCCTCCTGCATCTCCTCGAGCCCGGGGTGCGGCCCCACCTCCTCCTCCAGCGGCAGCCGGTACTGCGCCGTCGGCTCCACGCCGCCCTCGTCACAGTAACAACACTTACGGGGTGGTCCCTCCACCTCGGCGGGATGGCGGGGCGCAGCTTGCGCTGCACGACGGCCTCCTGCATCTCCTCGAGCCCGGGGTGCGGCCCCACCTCCTCCTCCAGCGGCAGCCGGTACTGCGCCGTCGGCTCCACGCCGCCCTCGTCACAGTAACAACACTTACGGGGTGGTCCCTCCACCTCGGCGGGATGGCGGGGCGCAGCTTGCGCTGCACGACGGCCTCCTGCATCTCCTCGAGCCCGGGGTGCGGCCCCACCTCCTCCTCCAGCGGCAGCCGGTACTGCGCCGTCGGCTCCACGCCGCCCTCGTCACAGTAACAACACTTACGGGGTGGTCCCTCCACCTCGGCGGGATGGCGGGGCGCAGCTTGCGCTGCACGACGGCCTCCTGCATCTCCTCGAGCCCGGGGTGCGGCCCCACCTCCTCCTCCAGCGGCAGCCGGTACTGCGCCGTCGGCTCCACGCCGCCCTCGTCACAGTAACAACACTTACGGGGTGGTCCCTCCACCTCGGCGGGATGGCGGGGCGCAGCTTGCGCTGCACGACGGCCTCCTGCATCTCCTCGAGCCCGGGGTGCGGCCCCACCTCCTCCTCCAGCGGCAGCCGGTACTGCGCCGTCGGCTCCACGCCGCCCTCGTCACAGTAACAACACTTACGGGGTGGTCCCTCCACCTCGGCGGGATGGCGGGGCGCAGCTTGCGCTGCACGACGGCCTCCTGCATCTCCTCGAGCCCGGGGTGCGGCCCCACCTCCTCCTCCAGCGGCAGCCGGTACTGCGCCGTCGGCTCCACGCCGCCCTCGTCACAGTAACAACACTTACGGGGTGGTCCCTCCACCTAGGCGGGATGGCGGGGCGCAGCTTGCGCTGCACGACGGCCTCCTGCATCTCCTCGAGCCCGGGGTGCGGCCCCACCTCCTCCTCCAGCGGCAGCCGGTACTGCGCCGTCGGCTCCACGCCGCCCTCGTCACAGTAACAACACTTACGGGGTGGTCCCTCCACCTCGGCGGGATGGCGGGGCGCAGCTTGCGCTGCACGACGGCCTCCTGCATCTCCTCGAGCCCGGGGTGCGGCCCCACCTCCTCCTCCAGCGGCAGCCGGTACTGCGCCGTCGGCTCCACGCCGCCCTCGTCACAGTAACAACACTTACGGGGTGGTCCCTCCACCTAGGCGGGATGGCGGGGCGCAGCTTGCGCTGCACGACGGCCTCCTGCATCTCCTCGAGCCCGGGGTGCGGCCCCACCTCCTCCTCCAGCGGCAGCCGGTACTGCGCCGTCGGCTCCACGCCGCCCTCGTCACAGTAACAACACTTACGGGGTGGTCCCTCCACCTCGGCGGGATGGCGGGGCGCAGCTTGCGCTGCACGACGGCCTCCTGCATCTCCTCGAGCCCGGGGTGCGGCCCCACCTCCTCCTCCAGCGGCAGCCGGTACTGCGCCGTCGGCTCCACGCCGCCCTCGTCACATCTGACAAATTCAAGTTTCACATATATTTCATCCTTATTAAAGAACTGGCTGCGCCGCGCGGTGTTACCCGCTCATTTCACGGGAACACTACATTTTCGGGATAAAAAGTAGCCAAGTGTTAATCAAGGGTGTGAGCTACCTTCATAGCAAAATTTGCCCAGCCGTTGAGCCTGAAGAAGGCACAAACATTCACATAAACACACAAACATTCGCCTGTGTAATATTAGTGTGACAAACAGGATTAAATTGTGCCGCAATTGTATGTAAGTGATTTAGATTTTAGGTTTTTTGTAAAGGTGCGTCTTTTTCGCTGTAATAAATGTGTTTTCTTTCAATGTATTTTTTTAAGTCGCTTGTTTGTTCAATGGCTTAGCGACCAAGAGCGGGTCATAATCGAGAAAGAAATGTGCGAACTGAGGACCCAGTTTGCCGACATGAGGATAAGCAAATTAAAGTGACAATGGGCGGTATATTTATCGGAGAGCCGATTAGTGAGAAGAGTATTCGAGTTAGATGCAGCTAAGTAAAGAGTAGGATGGCACGAATTGGAAAAGCAAGCCTATATCCAGTGTGCGTCTTCGGGTTGACGATGATGACTGCGATGTACCAAATTACCTTGAAGCGATCTCCCAGAGCACGAGCGCGCACGCGTACATGTCTATCCTGAGGAACGCGTCCTTCGTGAAGTTGATGGCGCCGTCCAGCACCTCGGGGGCCATGTAGCGCCGCGTGCCCACCTGGCAAAGGTAACGTTTTTATTTGGTGACAAAAAGGTACAAGCAAATCCGGCCGCTGACGAGAAAAGTGGCATAATTCCCTTTCCTTCAGCATAGATGGGTAAGGAGCATTCTACCATCCTTCGATATCTCATAATACAACAACCAATAAATAATTCTATTCCGTTTGAAGGTTTTGAAGTGATGATACCAACGCAAGGCCAAAAGTCGAGGTTAAATTTTGAGGGTCAGCGACGGACACAGCGGTACGTGTGTCTGCCTCACTCGTATGGTAGCTACTCTCGGATCTCTCGTTCAATTGCTTCCCACGCCGCTGGTCCCACAAAGTCAGTACGTACTTTTAGCTCACTGAAGACCATATTTACCTGTCCGTGCGCATCGCCGCACCCATGGCCGGCCACGAACACAAGCGCAAGCCCGAAGTCAGCGATGCAGGCACTCAAGTCGGCCTTGAGCAGCACGTTCTTGGACTTGAAGTCGCGGTGCGCGACCGCCGGCTTGCCCGCGCCCTCCTCGTGCAGGTGCGCCAGGCCGCGCGCCACGCAGGCCGCGATGCGCCACGCGTCCGCCCACGTCAACGTGTGGGCCTTCAGGTAGTCGCAGAGGGAGCCCTGGGGAATGGTTTTAGGGTTAGTTATCTCAAACCGTCATTGGCGTATCTAAGATTATTTTTCAGGCGCCTGGGTGGGGCCTGGCCATGGCCTATGAGAATCATGAAAATCTATGGGTTACCCAAAATCCTGGGGTGGGCACTAGACCATATTGGGGTGGGCAAGGCCCACTCGGCCACCCCCCTAAATACGCCAATGCAAACCGTTTGTAATCGGATAGATTTGATGCGTGGAATATATGGGAACTGTATAATTTATACAATTTTTATTTTAGTTGGCTAAAGGTAAAAATACATTTCCTCGCATAATTATTGCAATATGTGCGTCAGTAATCCATCAGGCGATTCGTTTGCTCGTTTGCCCCCTATGACATAAAAAGTAAATGCAATAATACACTAACAAGCGCGGGTCTGTCGCTTATTATATTTAATGCTATTTTAAATCGCTTGCTTAGCTAAAAAACGGATTGATGTGACAGCAGCGTCATTACGAGATTAAGAATATAAATGCGGAATTTCATTTCAGTGTTTTTCTACTATAAAATATTACGCCGTACCAATTCCATGCAAGAGACCAATTATAGTACAATTTACCATGGGCACTATCTAGGGAAAAACATAGATTATAATGGTACCTACATGGATCATGTTAGAATGATGAATGAATTATCAATTTAAACGGCGTCTACAACGAATGAAATAATTTTTACATTCTATTTCAGTTACACGGCAAACGTTGAAATTGGCTTTATCGGAATTTATCCCGATCGAAGCAGATGTTATCCCGCATAATATTACGTGATGATTGACTCATTCCTATGAAACTATCATGAAAACAACTGATTAAGTAATAGCAAGTTAGTTTATTGATGCGTCAACGGAATATATTAGTAGTCCAATATGACGATGATGCCACGACGCAACAATTAAGTGATTTATTTGTATTGTCATTAGATAATTATTGTTATGTCTACACCTATACCCTTACTCATCATAAAAGTTGTCACACATTATAGTTGAAAGTTCAAAATATCAAACCACAAAATATATTCTCGGGTTCAGAATTCAGGGTTCATTGCTCGCGCTAAAACTGAATTAGGACAAACCTTCTCGTGGTACGCCGTGATGAGCCAGTACTCGGCCTGCAGATTGTCGCCCTTCTTGTCCACGCCGATGTAATGCAGGATGTCCGGGTGCTCCATCCGCGGCAGCCGGTAGATCTCCTGCTCGGCCGACCACGACTGCTTGTCCTGCAGCGGGAACACCTTCACCGCCACGTCTTTCTGTCCCAGTTGCGCGCGCCACACTGCACCGAAGCGCCCTCTCGCTCGCACCTCGCAGAGCGTCACCAGGCCGACCAAATCGACGGGCTCATTGTCCATCCCGACTCCCATAGACGGTGGTCGCGACAAAGAGCCCTCGCCGTTCGCCAGCTCCGCGAACGTGCTGCCTTTACGTCTCCTGTACAGCAGATAGCAGCCGACGAGAGCGATGAAGAGAATGAACAACGGCGTCAGAGTATACGCGATTATGGCTTTAGTATCGTCGTCAGATACGGGCAGTTTTTCCATTGGTATTTCCTCTGGAGGAACGTCGGTTAGCTCTGGAGGCGGCAGACCAGGGAATGTGTCGTTTGCGTTGCACATGTCTCCTTCGCAGCAGCAAGTTAGCAGCAGCAACTTGGCGTTGTGAATCCGGCAGGGCGATGACCTATCAGTGCAGGAGACCGTGTCTAAGAAGCAACCCTTGAACCGGAGCGTGGAGGAGTTGGTCGTGCTGTTGTAGTGCCAGAGTTGGAAGCAATGGTTGCTCTTGTCCATCTCGAGGGGCTGGCAGTCCTCCCGCTGGACGGTGGGGACGCAGGTGGGGTCGCTGGGGTCGCAAATCGGTTGGGAGCCATTGTAGTAGGCGCAGTAGCGCGTCTCGACGCCGCCCCCTTTCGGCCGCGGCGGCAGATGGTCCTCCGTTGGAGGCGCTCCGAGAGCCCAGTGGATGCCTAGAAAAAATAAAAAAGCCGGTCAAGTGCGAGTCTGACTCGCGCACCGAGGGTCCCGTACGAACTATGAAAGCACTGCATATTACTCTAACGAAAAGATAAACTGTACTGAGCGACAAACTTTACCGTTGGAAAACTGTTTTACGTTTTAATTTTTTTTTTTTTTTTTATTTAAAACAAGGAACTTATGATCTATTACATAATATACGGTGGGCGAAAACCGCGCACGGTTTATCTGCCACCGCGTTATCTCTCGCTTACAGCCTATCTGAATATTTTATACTTAAACTATTTATCATTATCATGCAAACCGTACACCCGACTTTATCACCTTACAAATAAGGTTGATTTGAACAAAATGGACCAAGATATACTCTTAGGATTAATGTAAACGTACTTTAAATGAAGACTTTATTTTTAATAATTTAATTACAAATGTATTCTTTTCAGATTTTACCCTATACTTGTAGTATAAGATGGTATTACTTGCCAAATGTCATAGTTCTAGGTCAATGGGAAATACCCTATAAATTTTGATTCTATTGAGTGTCGAAATATACGTTTTTTGCGGCATAAGCGGCGGTATATTTTTTGACGTTACCTTTAAAGTTAATTGGAAGTGTATTTAATATTAATGCAAACTTAAAACTTGTGTTCAATTAAATCTGTTTCACCAATAAAATGAGTTTGACTTTGCCTTAAGTAGTTATAGCATGTACCTACTTTGACTCATCTAGAATCTGATGTAGTTTGACCTCGAATAGACGGGCGTAATAAAAAAATAAAAAGTATTTATTTCGGACTAATTAATCCATACATTGTTAGTGTAATCTACGAACTTTTTGAGCTAAATAATACGGTATTTGATGACAGCTAAAATAAGGTACTCTTTATGAAAGGTCAAAAACGATTTGTAAGTATGAAGTGTCTATGAAGATACTGTTTTGTGACGTCATAAAAATCGTCATTTTCTTCGCTGGGAGTAACTATGACTACACTGAAATATGGTATTTGTGACATAATACTCAGTCGACTATAAAAACTGGTTACATTAACACTATGGTATGAAACAGACAAAAATATATAATTTAATAGGTATGAAACAGACAAAAACATTGAATGGTTGAAACCTCCACCATTTAAACTTCCATTCTAATGTTCTTAATGAGTTGGTTGTGTAAAAGTAATGAGATTATCTATACTCATTTGCTTGATACTGGCAAAATATATGGTGTTGTAAAGGCTGAAGTCAAAGGTTTTTTTTTTAACCCCTCGTATGCTTAGACACGGATCCGTGTGGGACATTTGAACCTTATGTTAAATGTTAATTTCAATTTGATTAGCAAATTTTTGACGCCGCATACGAGGGGTTAAACTTAATAAGTATTATATAAGTCTGTCTAGTTTCAAACTGTCCAAAATTAAAATAATAATATTTTTTCCTTTTTTGTTCTAGATTGACCCAGTGATATAATACAGGCTCACTGCTTAATTGTAGGATATTTTGCAATAAATGGCTTTCAGTTCTTGTTGATTTTAGCAATGAGGTAGACCCCAGGCCAAAAGTATGGAAACAAGCTTATAGTACAATACAAAGCTGTGATTTCCTTTCAGAATAAATTACAAACTTACACAGTAAAGATTATAATAAATATTTTAAAAGTCAATAACCCAAGTTCTGCTTATAAGAATTGCTAGTTCAACATTTTGTAAGAAGGCAATAAAAAAAGACGACAGGCAACTTGTTCCCCTCCCAGAGTTAGCTAAGGTAAGTATATGTTTTTTTACAATATAATAATGTTTTAATTGTAAATGTCGACGTGGGGGTGGCCTAATGTTTACTAACATTTACACAATTAATAATTATTGGGAAACATTAAATATTAAGAGTAAAACTTTGTTTCCACACTTTTGGAATTTCATGGGTGTAATTCAAGGCAAAGGAAATGAACAACTTGAGATCAAATTCACAGTAGGTAAAAATTTACTAGAACTGTCTAGTTCTTATAGGTTTAACTTATTTTTACTTTTCATCAATTAATTTTTTTTGACTATCTAGGCACTGCCATTTGGTTCCATCATCCAATATAATGGGTGCAACAATCTTTTGATTAAGTACACAAAACTCAAAGTTTATCCATAAGGTCCCCTACAATAAGATAACATATTTATCTGTTAAAATAGAATTAAATGGAAATTTTATAATGGAATTTTTTCTCCACTACTTGCTACATTAAATGACACATAACAAAACATTCCTAGAATTTGTAGTCAGCCAATCCATATCTTGAATGTTAGCAATTCAACAATCCTCAGCTCAAATAACAGTGCAAATGGGTCAGTCTCAGTTTTGCATAAATGATGCAAATCTAACATTGCTACTAGAACCAATGGTAATAATAGATAAAATACTACAACTTCAGGTTGTCATAGGCAGCAAATTGCTTCTGCTCTGAAATTTAGATCTAGAATGTTTACTTAGAATGTTATGGCTTTAATACCAATCCATTTATTGAGATGGATTAGTTATCTAAGTAATGACTGGGAATATCTTTACCAACATAGCAAACATCTCGCGATCACTGCAGATAAAGCGACCGATGCACAAATATAACCACTTTCAATCCAATTTCCAAATATAGCGCCTTTACTTTGTGGCTGAAAGTCATAATTGTTTACATAAAACGTAACTCACCGAGAATAAACAACGTTACACAGTATATCTTCGCCGCCATCGTGAAGAACGCAGCCAGGATCAGGCTACGCCACTCACTGACCCGTCGACACAAACCGATGTTATTTTTATTCTATCCCCCGACATAGAAGTCTATTTAGGAATTCCGAGCCATAAGTATACGACAGACAAACAACGCACATGAGATTCCTCTCGATTTCAGCTCCTTAAGCACACAACACCATAGATTAATAGGTTCGGGAAGTCCAAAGGCTAACAAACAACATAATAAATCAATGCAATCACGATAATTGAGTCAAGTTTAATTTTAATTCCGATTTCCGAAAATAAAGTGGAAGTACGGAAAGCTTCCCCTTTTTGACAAGTGCAGCAAGATTGTTGCCAGATGATAATTATGAATGCAAGTAATGCAACAAATATTAACATGTGGGTATGTTTGAGCCTCAATTTAAAACGTTCTAGGAGGCGAAACCACGAACAGCGTACGTGACGCCATTTTGTAAAGTGACAGCTTGCTTGTCACAATTTGTGACTTTCGGCTGCGGATTTGTGTATTTCATAAATTGCGTTTTACATCTAGGTGATATTTTTAAATTAGTGAGATAGTCCAAAAGCTGAGAGTGAATAGTGTAAGGAAGCCAATATTTGTGCCAATTTGTTGGCGTCATGCCTTCAATAGACATGATGGGTCCTCCGGGCCAGCCGCTAGAAACGGCGCCGGAGGAATCCCAGGCACCCCCGCCGCCAGTAATCGGGATTATTTACCCTCCACCTGAAGTCAGAAGTATCCTTTTATAACGAAGATGATTTTATGCTTGCTTTTAAGATGTGATGCTTTAGTAGTATTTTAAGTTTTTTTTTAACATAACCTAGTTTTTTTTGTTTTTACCAAACTTGGTTGCATGAGGAACAGTGTGTACACGCGAAGGTTAGCTAGAAGATATAGCATTTTAGCGACAAAGCCGTGTTGTGTATAATTTTGCTTGAAGTATTGTTAAGCTAAATTATAAAGTTGTGAAATCAAGTAAGGCTTCTAAGCTTCCAGCTAACCTTATCAACTGATGTAGGTTAACACCAACTTTTAGGTTCCTTCCATTTTTTTGCTTTGACTTGCTGTGGTTGTAATGCAATAGGTTAGAGGTTCCCAAAGTGGCCCATATTGGTTCGAAAGAATTTTGGTAACAAATTTCTATAAATCTCTTTTCTTGTTGTGAATGTTCATGTCTACATGGATGCATTAAAAAACTAAACATATTTTCTCTGGACTCTTTTTAAATTAATTGAGTGTATACTGTGTAAAATTATAAAACATCCATATATAATTTCAGCTTAAATAGTATCCTTAACTACTTTCCCAAGATATTGTGGACAAGACTGCTAGTTTCGTCGCTCGTAATGGGCCCGAGTTTGAGGCCCGAATCCGGCAGAATGAGCTCGGCAATCCCAAGTTCAACTTTCTCAACTCTGGAGATCCGTACCATGCCTACTATCAGCACAAAGTCAAGGAAATCAGGGAAGGAAAAGGTATGTGGGAAATAGATTTTTATGATTTCCCTATTAATTAAAAGAACATACTTTGTAGATTGTAGTATAATTAACAAAACCAGAAATATGCTTAAAGTTGAAAATCTTAATTGCTTTTGTTGTTACTAATCACAAATGCAATAAACAGTAAATGCTACGCTACAGACTACTTCAAAAAACTGCATTAGGAAATTTATAACACTAATGATTTTATCAAATTCTCCATGCATGAACATAAATGTAAACATAAAATAGAAATATTCAAAACATATTACAGGTGTAATGTCTATGAACTAAATGTATATATTATCTATGAAGATAGGATATCTGATTCCATTAAGAATTAGCTAGTTGAGTTCAGTAGGTCCCTAACAGATCTCAATTAACATTTTCAAAAACATGGGGTTAATTTATAGTATAATCATTAAAACATGATTTGAGATTTATAAATGTCAGTGTCTTTGGAATAATTTCAGACACAGGTCCTCCCCCGACGGCGGCAGCGCCCCCGGGCTTGCGCGGCGCGCTGGCGCCGGCGCAGGCGGCGCGCCAGCAGGAGCTGCTGAAGGCCGCCGCGCCCGCCGAGCCGCCGCCGCCGCGCGACCCGCCGCCGGACTTCGAGTTCCTCGCCGACGCGCCCTCCATCTCCGCCCTCGAGCTCGACATAGTCAAGCTCACGGCGCAGTTCGTCGCCCGCAACGGACGACAGTTCCTCACCGATCTGATGAAGAAGGAGGACAGGAATCATCAGTTCGATTTCCTGCGGCCCCAGCATTCGCTGTTCCAGTATTTTACTAGATTGCTAGAGCAGTATACTAAAGTGCTGCTGCCCCCGAAGGAGCTGACGACGAAGCTCGGTCAAGAGGTGCGCACCGGCGCCCTGGACGCGGCTCGCGGCCGCGCCGCCTGGCTCGCGCACCAGGCACGTCGCCGCGCGCAGGACGAGGCCCGAGTCGAAAGAGAACGTTTAGCGTACGCTTGCGTCGACTGGCACGACTTCGTAGTCGTCGAAACGGTGGACTATCCCGCCGGCGAACCCGGGGACTTCCCGCCGCCGACCACTCCGCTAGAAGTCGGCGCCAGAGTTCTGGCGCAGGAACGCGGAGTCACCGCCCCGATCGACGACGACACCGAGATGCAGCTCGAGTCCGACTCCGAGTCGGAGAGCGACGAGGAACTGTCGGCCATGGAGGACCGCACGCAGCAGCAGCGGCCGGACGACAACCGCGTCCAGGACATGGAGGAGGACAGCTCGTCGAGCGAGGACGAGCGCGCGCCGGCGCCGCCGCCGCCGCGCCGCGTGACGCGCGAGGACGCGCCGATGCCGCCGCGCGCCGACCGCGTCGTCGTCAAGCAGTACGACCCCAAGCAGCCGCGCGCAGCGCCCGCGCCGCCCGGCGACGAGTGGCTCGTGTCGCCCATCACCGGCGAGAAGATCCCCGCCAGCAAGGTGGCCGACCACGTGCGCATCGGCCTGCTCGACCCGCGCTGGCTCGAGCAGCGCGACCGCGCCGCCGCCGAGCGCTCCGACCGCGACGAGGCGCTCGCGCCCGGCGCCGCCATCGAGGCCAGCCTCAAGCAGCTCGCCGAGCGCCGTACCGACATCTTCGGCGTCGGCGACGAGGAAACAGCCATCGGAAAGAAGATCGGCGAGGAGGAGAAGCGCAGAGACGACCGCGTCACCTGGGACGGGCACACCTCCAGCGTCGAAGCGGCCACCAGGGCGGCCCGCGCCCATATCACTCTCGAGGACCAGATTCAGCAGATCCACAAAGTCAAGGGTCTGCTGCCGGATGAGGAAAAGGAGAAGATCGGTCCGAAGCCGGTGTCGGCGCCGCCTCCGCCGCGCACGGCCCCGCCGCGGCCCGCGCCGCCGCCGGCCCCGCCGCGCCCCGCCGCGCCCGTGCTGCTGCAGCCGCTCCCGTCGCTGATGGTGTTGCCGCCGATGGCGCCGCGGCCGCCGCTGATCGCGACCCCGGTGGGCGGGTTCGCGTACTTGCCGCCGGCGGAGGAGGAGGAGCCGGCGGCGAAGCGGCCGCGGACGGAGGAGAGCCTGGAGGCGGAGGCGGGCTGGCTGGCGCGGCACGGCGGCGGCGCGGTGGGCGTGAGCGTGGTGCTGCCGGCGGCGCCGGAGCGCGGCGAGTGGCGGCTGGACGGCCGCGCGCTGCCCTTCTCCATCCCGCTCAGCGCCTCCGTCGCCGACCTCAAGAACTTGGTGCAGCGCTCCACCAACATGCCCATCGCTAAGCAGAAGCTGCAGTATGAGGTGAGTTGACTTCGATAAACCGATACGTTACAGAGATTTCTTAACAAATATATTTTAAGATTCTTCTTGCTTGATGTTTCTTATAGAGCCAAAATGTACACAGTTCTTTAAATAATGGCAATATCTTATAGATTGTTTACCGTTCATACTGTACGGTACCATTATAAAACTCCAACCCAACAGTAAAATTTGCAGATCGCACGAACAGGCATATCTAAAGATTTAGATATGCCCACTAATTCGGTGAATAGAGACTAAAGTACTATGGGTGACCTTACAAACGGTCCGGTAGTTTTGAATTTTTGATATGTTGTCTAGGATAGTTAGTCAGTGTTTAAAATGCAAAATGCACAATTCCCCCCCACCCCTCCGCGCCCGCCGCCATATTGAAAAAACCGGCACTTCATATTTTTGCTCATATCGTCCTTTAGGAGCATTTTAGCTAGAATAAAGCTTCGACAATGTTATAGAGAGTTAAATTTACTACATTCTCCATTTTATATTTTGTTTCTAGGACAGATAGTTACGGAGATATCCACATTTAAAAAAAAGTAAAAAATCGCAATTTCCTGCTGAAAAACAAACTTCTGGATTATATCTTCGTTTAGGAGCATTTTAGCTGGAACAAAGCTTGGGCAATGTTTTGGAGAATTAAATTTACTATAATTTACACTTCAAATTTTGTTTCAAGGATGGTTAGTTACGGAGATATGCACATTTAAAAAACTGGAAAAGTCGAATTTTTTCCAGAAATTTCTCCAAATTCTTGGTTTAGAACACTGTCATTCAGTTACAGACTAGTCTAGGACAAATTAAAACATGTAGGAAATATAATTGCTTATAAAACTCATGTCCATTTTTACATACATTTTCGGAAAATGTGACTTTATTTTTTACATATCTCCGTAATTATCTGTCCTAAAAACAAAATTTGAAATGTAAATTATAGTAAATTTAATTATCTACAACATTGGCCAAGCACTGTTCTAGCTAAAATGCTCCTAAACGAAAATATAATCCAGAAGTTTGTTTTTGAGTTGGAAATTGCAATTTCTTAAGTTTTTTTAAATGTGCATTTCGCCGTAACTATCTGTCCTAGAAACAAAATATAAAATGGAGAATGTAGTAAATTTAACTCTCTATAACATTGTCGAAGCTTTCTTCTAGCTAAAATGCTCCTAAAGGACGATATGAGCAAAAATATGAAGAAAGTGCCGGTTTTTTCAATATGGCGGCGGGCGCGGAGGGGTGGGGGGGAATTGTGCATTTTGCATTTTAAACACTGACTAACCATCCTAGACAACATATCAAAAATTCAACACTACCGGACCGTTTGTAAGGTCAAAATCCTTTATTCACTGTGGTGAAGAGATAACCTAACTTCTTTATACCAGTTACTGACCTATAGTTTGTTTGAACGTTTATTTCCAGGGTCTGTTCTTCAAGGACAGCAACTCGCTGGCGTACTACAACGTGCCGCCGGGCGCGGTGCTGCAGCTGCAGGTGAAGGAGCGCGGAGGCCGCAAGAAGTAACCGCGAGACACTGCTTTTTATTGTACGAAAGTCCTCATTGATTTATGTGACGCGTATCGGGAATCCATAGCTATATCGCTAACATTGCATTTAGTGATTATAATACATACCTCGGACGGTGAAATCGTGAATGTCCCAGATCGCAGGTGTTTGCGACCCGAACCGTAGGTGAGGGTCATAATTATGCGATCTGGAGCTTTACGAATTACCGCCCGTGGTTTGTCTAAAGTTTTACGTCTTGCCTTGGCCAAAAAGTGAGACTTTTTACCCTAGGCCTAGGATGACGTAAAGTATCTAAACTTTATTTTTTCATCTAAAGTCGTAGGCGTGACGAGCGGGTTACTGTCGTGGTTCTGGTGGCCAACGGGTTAATAAAACAGTGTTGACTTGTTGACTCATTATTTTGACTATATAACGGCTGCTCGAACAAACGTTAGTCCCATAATGAAATATGTATATGTAAGGAAAATTAAAATTCAATTTCAATTTAATCGGCTTTTATTTTTATACACAGTGATCGAGGTGCACGGGAAAGAATTAAACACATAAGTTTTGTAGATTTTTTATTAAAATCGCATATAAAATACAAGCTTACAAAAGCTTTATTGCTTCATGTAACATATATTTGATATAATGTTAAAATAATATAATACAATATAATTAAATATTGCACTGCAATGCACCATTACATAGTGATATTTATATAAAAAAAAAGTGTAAATAAAATCCAAATCTTCACATTAAACTTAATAATAATGTTGCATGTTATGATTATGATTTTCAATCATATGGAATGTCAGATGCACACTCTCAGATCACGAAATATAAATTGATGTTCTATAAATATAAATTAAGATATAAATATGAATTAGTCAACAAGTTCATATACAATATTGGAACAATGAGTAAAGACACAATAAATGTCGGGCCGTTCCTGACAATTTTTACGTGAGTTTATACCGTTTTTATAATTAGTAAAGATGTCTCACGATAGTTTTAATAACTTTTGGAATGTTACGTTACTCGAGTGAGACCTACATTCTGTGGGTATGGACCAAAAAAATTGGACGAAATTTCGGCGTAGTTAGCCATACAAAATGAGAGAAAACAGCGATAGGATAAAAATCCATTGTGCGATTAAAATCGCTATAAGATATATCTTAAAAAATAATTTTAAGGCTACGGAACCCTAAAAAATCCCTTTCAGTAGGCAATTGACATAAGACATAATTTCCAGTAAAAGACATAGAGCAAAAATTATTCTCAACGACCACTAAAGGGGTAATGGCGAAACACTGTCAAAGCAATTTTCCTGCTGACAGATAAGGTATATTTTCGCTCTTTCTTTTTTCAACTATTGGCGTATAAGCCACATTTTGACATGGGAGGAAAAGCGTTCTAAAGGTTAATTGAGCGAGTTAAGGTGGTCAAGGGGAACTGGGCGTCTTGGGCATGACGTGGGAGGAGGTAGAACAGACTGCCCAAGACCGCTGCAAATGGAGGAGTTTGATTCGAGCCCTACACCCCAGCAGAGGGTAATAGGAAAGAAAGAAGAAGAGAAGGTGGTCAACGTTTCGCCTATACAACGTTTGACGACTGCCTTAGTGACGGAAGTCATAATCATAAGCTCAAGTCACTTATCGGTCCCATTATTATATTGTCTTCTTACCATCAGAAAACCCGGAACCTTGACAAGTCCCGAAGTGATAAATGACAATACAGTATTTTGTTTGTTATCGTCGCCGTGAAGTAATGATATATTATCACTAGGAGTTATGTTCTAGTGTAAAAAAAATCCCTTACGGTAGGCAATTTACATCATTTCCAGTAAAATAACATAGACCATAAATGAATCACAAAATATCACAGCTAGCAATCCAGATAGTAAAGTGCAAATAGTGCTCACAAACATTAAAATTTAAAATATGCATTTTCGATATGTTATTAGTACAGTCTGCATCAATTATATTGGTACCTTATGTAGACGAGAAGGACTTTGTCGTAGCATAAAAGCCTAAACTTGGACCGTCCAGTGTAGAGTTCAGTTAGTGAACGAAGGTGCATATGTCCGTCAGTCTGTGCATGATTTCTGTTTTGTCTGATAGTTAGGGTTGTCTATTTTATTAGTCGTTGGCGGAAAGCGTATGGAAGCACGTTTACTGCAGTTTGGGAATGTCTTCAAGCATCTTGCGGTAGCGCGCCAGCATCGGCGTGTAGATGTTCTCGGCGTCGGCGTACGGCGTGGCCACCGGCGCCACGGTGGGCTCAGATCCTGGAAATAGACGATTTCTTATTTCTTAATTGTCGTGATAAAAAATATTTCATCATTGTTACGATGGGGGGGTCATAAACTAAATTTTAAGAACGACTACTGCTTCGATTTCCATCAAACAATGCTATGAACGATCTCTACAGACAAGGCTTTCGATAAAAATCGCAGTCCAATCGACTCATCTCTTTAGGAGCTTACGATGAAACAGGCATTCAGATTCACATTATAAACACCCCTCTTTTTTATCGGGGTTTAACACCCCTCTTTTTTATCGGGGTTTAAAACCGAACGAACGTCGTATCATAAGCGTACGGGTATTATTGGCCGCTTAGGGTGCGTCTCCATAGAAGGGAGGCGGAGCGGAGACGTGCAGAATACCTGCACGTCTAGCATAACTTTGACACGCGACTCATGTCGCGCGAGATAGCATCATCCGTCACTATCTCATAGTATTGTACAGATAGAGACAGGTAGTAAATCTCGCGCGAGAAAGAGCTAGCCGTGCAGAATTGAAATCTGAATCTCAGCTTCGTTTCACTTTTGTGATTGGTCGATTCCGCACGTCTCCGCTCCACTCCACTTCAGTGGAGACGCACCCAAAAAAGGGGGAAAGCACTCATCACTCCAACGAGACGCGTAGTTTGGAAAATGTATCATTAGATCACAGACCACCCCCACTAGACGGAGCATGTAAGGCGACCCGCGCGCACCAACGATATGGTACGGCAGAACAAACACTTTCGCAACCAGATATAAAATTTAACCCTACCCCAGAAACCGAGAGCCCGCTAGGTGGGTAGCTCTTTAAGCAAAAATACGTGACCGGCATCTGAGCAAAGATTACGAGTGCCTACCAGGCGGGTTCCTGGTAACGAAAGTGTTAAAGTATCAACACCACCGTTTAGTTGCGTCCATGTTTATGAGGTCTCTCTACACCACTTAACACTACAATTTACCATGTTATTTATTTGATTTCTGTTTTCGTTGACGTACGCATAAACAAGGACGCAACTAACCGGTGGCCGCCGTGTTGATACTTTAATGTTCTGCCCACAGACCACCCCCACTAGACGGAGCATGTAAGGCACATGTAAGGCGCCCGCGCGCACCAACGATATGGTACGGCAGAACATTAAAGTATGAACACGGCGGCCACCGTTTAGTTGCGTCCATGTTTATGATCCATGCGTACGTCAACGAAAAAAGAAATTAAATAAATAACATGGTAAATTGTAGTGTTAAGTGGTGTAGAGAGACCTCATAGACATGGACGCAACTAAACGGTGGCCGCCGTGCTGATACTTTAATGTTCTGCCGTACCATATCGTTGGTGCGCGCGGGTCGCCTCACATGTGCCTTACATGCTCCGTCTAGTGGGGGTGGTCTGTGGTTCTGCCGTACCATATCGTTGGTGCGCGCGGGTCGCCTTACATGCTCCGTCTAGTGGGGGTTGTCTGTGCATTAGATAGGTCAGGGTTTGTTTGTGACGTACCAGCAAGAGTGAGTCCGGCCTCGGCGCTCCACACCTCGGCCGCGCGCACGGCGGCGCCCAGCAGCGCGGCGTTCGCGTGCTTCTCCTGATAAGGCGAAGTAAAAAATACGGTTATGACTTCTCCGCACGAGCGAAATTCCTAAAAAAATCCGAAATTTCTAGGATCGCGATAGCGGCGGAAAGAGTGAAACAGCGCGTTCGGACCTCACGCTGCCACTAATTTGCCGCTGACGGCACCGCTATCCTTGGGGAACAGAGTTTTCTCAAACATGCAATGAAATGTCGTCATAACGTGCGTTATAATATAACAGGTTTCGAAATATGATGTTTCGGGCGGAACAACTCGAGAGAACTGTAAAGGAATTTCATACAAAATTGAGGCCTAGCCCGGGAAGTCCTTTTTTTTTAAACATGGCGTCTTTTTTCATGAACAGGCTAAACAGCTGAATTATATTTTTTTGAGTGGTGTATTTTTTTTATTTCAACGCATATGTTTGAAAATAGCACTATACATGCCCTAACCGTGAAAAGGGCTTGCCGGCTTCGTGTCACTGTCCGTGTCTATACCTACTCACCCGGCAAGCCGTTCTTTCCCGGCGTCTGCAGTAATGTACTATTAAGGCATTAGCTTATTTGCTCCTTAGGTAATTCATGATGTTTCCATACCTGCACATATACGGGCGTATTGAACACGTCCGCGAATATCTGCAGCAGTTCCTTGTTCACGCTGGCACCTCCCGTGGCGATCAAACGCGAATTCTCATCTGCAACATACAACAAGCGTTTGTTTAAATGAGCCGTCGTGAGGTCTGAACCTAATGCCGGGGCTACATGCTTGCCAAGCCTTGCCGGAACTATATCGTGCTCACTCTAACATAATAACTGCGTCCTGTAGGCTTGCCCTGGCTTGGCAAGCGTGTGGTCCCGGCATAATGTTGGTTTGTCACTTGTCGATACAAAAAAATCCAGTAGTCGAAAAACTTGTCCAACCCAGCGATCCGCCGTGCAGATCGGCACGATATTCGCTGTGTCATAGCACATACACTAACCGAGCGTGAAGCCCATATCCTCAGCGTGGACGCGTCGCGCGATGGCCTGTCCCTCGAGCAGCGCCCTGGCCTCGAACTGCGGCTGCGGCGAGGCGACGGCGCGGCCGGAGCCCTCCACGACATAGTACAGACTACACTAACCGAGCGTGAAGCCCATATCCTCAGCGTGGACGCGTCGCGCGATGGCCTGTCCCTCGAGCAGCGCCCTGGCCTCGAACTGCGGCTGCGGCGAGGCGACGGCGCGGCCGGAGCCCTCCACGACATAGTACAGACTACACTAACCGAGCGTGAAGCCCATATCCTCAGCGTGGACGCGTCGCGCGATGGCCTGTCCCTCGAGCAGCGCCCTGGCCTCGAACTGCGGCTGCGGCGAGGCGACGGCGCGGCCGGAGCCCTCCACGACATAGTACAGACTACACTAACCGAGCGTGAAGCCCATATCCTCAGCGTGGACGCGTCGCGCGATGGCCTGTCCCTCGAGCAGCGCCCTGGCCTCGAACTGCGGCTGCGGCGAGGCGACGGCGCGGCCGGAGCCCTCCACGACATAGTACAGACTACACTAACCGAGCGTGAAGCCCATATCCTCAGCGTGGACGCGTCGCGCGATGGCCTGTCCCTCGAGCAGCGCCCTGGCCTCGAACTGCGGCTGCGGCGAGGCGACGGCGCGGCCGGAGCCCTCCACGACATAGTACAGACTACACTAACCGAGCGTGAAGCCCATATCCTCAGCGTGGACGCGTCGCGCGATGGCCTGTCCCTCGAGCAGCGCCCTGGCCTCGAACTGCGGCTGCGGCGAGGCGACGGCGCGGCCGGAGCCCTCCACGACATAGTACAGACTACACTAACCGAGCGTGAAGCCCATATCCTCAGCGTGGACGCGTCGCGCGATGGCCTGTCCCTCGAGCAGCGCCCTGGCCTCGAACTGCGGCTGCGGCGAGGCGACGGCGCGGCCGGAGCCCTCCACGACATAGTACAGACTACACTAACCGAGCGTGAAGCCCATATCCTCAGCGTGGACGCGTCGCGCGATGGCCTGTCCCTCGAGCAGCGCCCTGGCCTCGAACTGCGGCTGCGGCGAGGCGACGGCGCGGCCGGAGCCCTCCACGAACCACCGTCCCGCCGCGCAGCGCGGCACGATCTCCGCTGTATCGTAGTAAATGCCTGCGGACCGGTCAAAATGTATATAAACAGGTGAGGAAATTCAGTTGCTATTTAAAGACAGTGCGGGGCACACTAGTATTCTCCATCTTCTAGTATAGGGCTGAGACGTGTACACTCAGAGCAGCGGACCGCAAGCGTGTTGACGCTTTCGAGATGTGGTGCTGGAGGAAGATTCTTCGTATCCCCTGGACTGCACACAAGACCAATTCTTCCATTTTGAAGAAACTAAAAGTGACTACCAGATTTATCAACCATCGTCTTACAAAGAGTGCTGCTAATCTGGAAAAATTATTGGTCACTGGAAAAAGGGAAGAGGCCTCGGAGCTGCAGCCCGATACGTTGGTCCGACCAAATCCGCACTGCACTTGACTCCAACTTCCACGACGCGCTGAAGGTGGCCGAAGACCGTAAAAGGTGGCGCAACATCATCCGGAGGAAGCTGATCCATGGTAGATGTCAGGACCCTTAGCAATGAGGATTACCATGCACGGAGGAGGAGAGATTAATCCTAACTCACCCATATAGCCCATATTTCCCCTGACGGTGGCTCTCAGCAGCTCGTTAAAGGCGTCCCAGCTCGGCCCGGCCAGCCGGTCCCTGTCAAATAACGTGTGTATCAGACATGTGCCAGTATAATCGTTATGTTAAAGGATGCGCGATGCTTTAAAACATTTTTTTTTTACTATTTCGGCACTTAAAGAAGCATAGATAGAATGGAATGGGCCTCGGGTACCACGACTGAGATTCACCCAGCTCTAGCGGTCTAGACCGACTCTTGGACAGGTTACCTGTGGTTCTGCCTGGTGAGCGAGCCGTTGGCGAAGCACAGTAGCGCCATGTAGGGGGCCTGCGAGGGTCCGACCAGTATATGCCCGGCAGGGGGCGCCTCGGCCCGCTGCAGCCCGAGCAGCAGGGTGTCCGACGTGCCCAGGCTCAGTCCCACCCAGCCCGGCCGGAGGTGGAGACCTAGAAACGAGGCCAACTAACAAATGACGAAAATCCACCTAGATAAAGGAAAACAAAATTGTGGATACCATATTTTATGGGCTCGAATGTCGAATTCATCATAATCATATCAGCCTATAGACGTCCACTGCTGGACAAAGGCCTCCCCCAAAGTTCTCCACAACGATCGATCTTGCGCCGCCCTCATCCAATTTCTACCCGCGATCTTAACCAGGTCGTCGGTCCACCTTGTTGGAGGCCGATGGGCGATGTCGAATTATTTTCTGGCATTAATCTGACTAGGTTCACACGAACAAACTACAACCGGGCCAATATTCGTATCCCTTTTTGCTACTTTAAGCAGTGTTATCTCAAACATGAGCGTTGCCGTGGAGGCGCGATCATGTACACGATAACACAGCTTCGATAGAATCTTGTACACTTCGATAGAATGTTGTACCAACAGCATATCGTTGCGCGTTCATGTTAATGTACATATACAAATGACATAGTTAGATAATATAAAATTCACTGTAATTTATGTTTAAGGCAAACCAATTGACAGGCAAACCGTTTCTCGTATGTACGGTATGTAGGTAAATTATTTTTGTAAAGAATACCTTTATTATAGTTTTTTTCAAGGAAATTAGTTAAGCTTATGGTGCCATCCAGATTTTCGGTCAATGAATGCATCAAAGGGGAAAAGATTAATGTGTACGACAAAAAAGAAAACGATCAGATAATGTAATGATAAGTTTACCATTACCATTCTTAACTGATCCAGACACGGTGTCGCAATGTTTACAATATCTTATCTCTGCATTACTGTGCTTATTGCTTATCCAGTGCTCGAGATAAGTGAGATGACAGTCAATTATTTTATAATGGACTAGCTGTGTTGCCCGCGACTTCGTCCACGTGGAACCTTATCTTGAAAATTTTACATCGTTATTATTTTCAGATCTAAGCAATGTTGAAATTACTAAACGTGATTATTTTGCCATTTTTTACGTAATAGTAACGAACCCTTCGTACGCGAGTCCGACTCGCTCTTGGCCTTTTTTAGTTTTTTTTCGGCTAAATTGCTCTAATTACGCGGTATCATTATGAAATCAGGTACATCTACGAACGAATAGCTTTACTAAATTCGATGAGTTTAAGAATAATACGTTTATAAATTCTTGGATTCGAATAATAATGCCTTTATACAAAGTTTCAAGTCCCGCACACAAAAAAATGTTGGATCTTCATACAACTTTTCAACCCCTTTTTCACCACCTTCAGGGCTGAATTTTCTAAAACGTCACTTTTCTTGTATTCTAATAATATGCCCTTATAAAAACTTTCAAGTCCTGCGCTCAAAAAAATGTTTGATCTCAATACAAATTTTCAACCCCTTTTTCACCACCTTCAGGGCCGAATTTTCAAAAACGCTGAAATTACTTTTCTTGTTTTCTAATTATATGCCTTTATACAAAGTTTAAAGTCCCGCGCTCAGAAAAAGGTTTGATCTCCATACAAACTTTCAACCCCTTTTTAATCCTTGTAGGGGACGAATTTTCAAAAACGCTGAAATTACTTTTCTTCCATATTATTTTAATACCTTTTTACAAAGTTTCAAGTTACTAGCTTAAAATTAAATTTGAATCCCAAGACAAACTTTCATCCCCCTTTGAACCCCCTTAGAAGTTGAATTTTTAATAACGTTCAATTAATGTTATTTTGTTATTCTTGTATATGCCTTTATAAGAAGTTTCAAAGAATTTGTAATGGATTCAAACTTTCAACCCTTAGGGGATGAAGTTTTGAAAACGCTGAAATCATTTTTTGTATTTGATTAAGTAAGCTTTCTACAAAGTTTCAAGTCTAGTTCAAAAAATAAAGTGTCTCCCATATAAACATTGCGCCCCTATTTAACCCCCTAAGGGGTGAAATTTTCTAAAACGCTGAAAGTACTCTTTGTGTTTTTTAATAAGTAATCTTTCCACAAAGTTTCAAGTCTCTAGCTAAAAAAAAAAGGTTCCCCCATACAAACTTTGCACCCCTATTTACCCGTATCCAGTGAGGATTTCTCCATGAAAAAAAATAAAAAAATAAAAGGGTTGTTTGGGAGGCCCCGATGACGAGCGAGGGCGCTCGTCTAGGGCTACGCCACTACTCAGATAGGTACTCACTCACCCGCAAGCGCCGAGTTATTGTCGCCAGTGAACGCCACGACCTGGCAGTCTGGTTTGAATCCGTATCGCTGCACGAAGTATGGAGAAATGGACCCAAGCACACTCGCCGTGGGTGCTGGATTGCCCAATTTGGCTGCTAGTGTCTCGTCGCCACACGCCTAGAAAATATAGCAAATATAATCTTGTGACATTGACATGCCACAATTATGTCCAGCGCTTTAGCAAGCAGTTTGTCTGAGACATTATTAGTGATAAGTGTCAGTCCCCCCCCCCATACGCGGTTATCACTTCTTGGCTGATATATGTATTGAATCAGTTAACGATCACTTATAACTTCATATCCGTTGTCTTGTTACGGTATAAAAATGGTAACTACTCGTATAAACTCGAGTTCTAACTAGGTACTTATCTACATGGGTCAATGCATTGAGTAAATAATTGTTTGTTATAATTTAAGAATTTATATCAACTATTAAGTAGCAAACATTGTAGTAGTATCGAGAAACAAGATATTGTTACATACATTTAATTTAGTATGTTGCATGTTCTTGTATCTAAATAGGGCAAAGAACTTGGCCCCATATGGATCTCAATTCTTTTGTCGGCGAAGTCGACAGCCTTGCACGCGATATTGAACTTGGCTTTCATTTAACATTATATTTTTGATGATAAAAATGTTAACTATAAACTCGCGTTAACTAGGTACTTATTCATTTCAACAAGTGTAAAATAGTTTAACAATTAGTTACTTTGGCCTAAATGTTTACAACCGTGTCCATTTTCACACACATGAACGCTTACGCGAAAATGTCGGTGCTCAATAGGTAGGTATAACAAACAGTGAAAGAAAATTGCGCAATCAAAAATTCTATCGAGTTCTCATCAACTCGTACTAAGTACTCTTATCAGACGAGTATACCACCGGTAGCAGCGGTAGAAGAATATATAGGACCATTAAGCTGTCATCTATGCATTCATGAATCATTTAATACGTGACCCAAGCAAAGACACTTTTCCACTTATGACAACTGTGAGAAAACCTTCACAAGTTCAGATCAGGCAGATTATACCGAGGTATCAGAGAATGTATCTTTTTTTCCTCGTGGGTAGGCAAACAATAAACACACGAAATTTGTAGTGCTATAATTTTAATTTGTTAAAAATAAGATAAACAAATAAGTTTAGTGTAATGTTCACTTACATGTGACACTTAACTCCTCTTTGCCACCTATAGCTATTTTTCACCACTTTCACTAACTTTTTTGTATCAACTCTTTGTGACACTCAAGAGTCCAAAGGTCACCTTTGATACACTCAACAATGGACCAACTAGTGCATCTGCAGAGAAGTTTGGAGGATATGAAGAGCATGTTTTCAAAACAGATGGCCAATTTTGAGAACTCCGTGACCACCCGGAGTACAGACACTCTTACAGCGGAGTACAGCACATTCAAGGCGCTGGTTTGGAAAGCTGTCCAAAGTTTGCAGGAGCAAATGGGTTATGTCCTAGGAACTTTAGAGGAGATGGAGACCCGTTCCCGTTCCAACATCCTCCTACTACATGGTGTTCCTGAGGCAAGGAATGAGGATGCTATGACAACAGCGGTCAACCTTTTGCAGCAAAAGATGGGGCTGCAGGCGGTCTCAACACTGTCCTTCATTGCAGTGTACCGTCTTGGTAAGGACGTGGTGCCATCAAAGCCGAGGCCTCTGCTGCTTAAATTTGCCTGCCTAAGGACTCGGAGTGCAGTTTGGTCCTCCAAGAAAAAACTCAAAGGCTCCGGACAGACTGTGTCTGAGTTTTTAACAAGTAGCCGGCATGCAGTATTCTTGGAAGCCCGCAAACTGTATGGTGTCAAGGGCAGCTGGACGAGCGACGGGCGCATCGTGGTGCAGTGTCATGACGGAGTGCGCCGAAAGGTGACGTCGTTCGTGGAGCTGCGTGCGTTGCCTGCACCGAACGTTGTGGCGGACACTGGCGTCATGGTGACGAAGACCTCTTCCTCAACGCCGAAGGCAACGTCTGTTGATGTGGTTCAAGGCGTCGCACCGCCTCAGGAAACATCACGTCGAACCAGGCCCACCCGTTCAGGCAGTTCCGGCAGAGGCAAGAACCCAAAATCCACGACTGTGCCGAGTTCTTAGGGAGTACTTTTCATAGTTAGTGTTACTTTTCCTTGTTTCTAACGGTACATTGTGTGTTCTTGGAGGTAATATCTTATTTTTTCTTTTTTCTTAATGTTTAACGGTGATACGAAAACAAACGCTGTACGTCACAATCACAACTGTCATTAATGTCGAGTCGAGTGTCCTGTCATTTACGTTGACGTACAGTGCGTTTAGTATTTGCTTTGTGAGAGTCGTATTTTCCTGTTTTGTATAATTTTAATGTTTTCTTGTGTGTCACTTAATGGCTATTTATTATTATAAATCTATTTTACTGTTTCTTCACGAGCTACTGGCGAGCAAATGAGGTGATAAGCTTTTTGTGGTTGTCTTTTAAATATAAATTATATATATATAAATATTATTTTAGTAGGTAGTCTATTGTATATATATATTGTTACATTTTATATATAATTTTAAGTATTCTGTTGTACTCACTATGTCAGACGTTTTCAATGCCAGTTTAGATAGCGAATTCTTCTCACTTTCTTCTTCAAGCCACTACGATTCCTTGAGTGATGCATCAGATATGCCTGATCTGAGTGACCGATTGCAACTAACGTTTGGCTCGTCCATTAAACGTTTCAATGTCGTCCACATTAATGCACAGAGTATACCGGCACATTACTCTGAACTACTGGCATCTTTTAGCTCCAATAAAAATATACACGCCATTCTTATTTCGGAGTCTTGGCTAAAACCGTCGCTGCCATCGACTCTGTACCCTTTACCCGGCTACCGTCTAATTCGCAATGACAGGACAGGCACAAAGGATGGCGGGACGGAAACCGTTCGTGGCGGCGGTGTTGCCATTTACATCAAGAGTAATATTGCTTGTCAAGTAGTTGCTCAGTCACCGACAGTTTACTCAAATAACTCTCCCGAGTATCTTTTCTTAGATGTTACTTTGCATCATTCCAAAGTCCTTCTTGGCGTCTTTTACAGCCCATCCTCGAATATTAATTACTTTGATACCCTGTACAGCACAATTTCTGATTTAGGCCCACAGTTTGACCATAGTATTATCATGGGCGACTTCAACACTTGTCTTCTCAAAAACGATCTTCGTACCTCTAAACTTCAGTCACTAGCAACTTCTCTTAACCTTAGTGTATTATCTCTTAGTCCCACCCATTTTCCGCATAACGGCCCCCCCTCGCTTTTAGATCTTATTTTAACTTCTTCTCCAGACTTGGTCTCGTTTCATGGTCAATTTAATGCTGCAGGTTTCTCCAATCATGACCTTATTTATGCTTCATTTAATATTCGTCCCCCGAAAAGGAAGCATAAAGTAATTATGCGCAGAAATCTACATGATGTAGATATACAGGCGCTTTATAACGATGTTGCAAGTGCAGATTGGCATAGCATTGAGCTCCTGGATGATGTCGACCTTAAGGTGCAGGCTTTCAATGGCATATTGCTTGCGATTTATGATAAACATGCTCCACTGAAACCGACGCGTGTGAAGCATTACCCTGCTCCGTGGCTTACACCGGATATTAAATCGCTTATGGCTAAAAGGGACCGAGCACGCGTCAAAGCTCGGCAAAACAGTGACTACCAACAGGCATATATCTCTTTACGAAACCGCTGTAATAAGATCTGTAGAGATGCCAGACGCCGCCATATCCACAGCTGCATTGAGGATTGTCCCCCGACTAAGCTGTGGAAATTTCTCAGGTCATTGGGTGTGGGCAAAGCTCAACAAAGTTCCTCTTGCTTTCTTGATCTTGACGCCATCAATATTCACTTTAGTACTTCTCCGGTTACTCTCCACCCTTCTATTAAACAATCTACATTAAATCTTCTTGCTAATACGCCACACCCCGTTTCACCTCCCTTTGAGCTTGGTAGCATTTCTCCGCAAGAGACACTTGCCTATCTGAAATCTATTAAGACGAAGGCCATTGGTGAAGATAGCCTTAGTATAGACATGCTTATGCTCGTCGCGGAATCCATTGCTCCGATCCTTTCTAGTATATTAAATTTCTCATTTTCCTCGGGCACATTTCCTTCATGTTGGAAACATGCCCATGTAATTCCCCTTCCCAAAAAACCTAATCCTACTGATTTTTCACAATATCGCCCCATTTCCATACTCCCAGTTTTGTCTAAAATTATTGAACATTTTGTAAATCGCCGGCTCCTTTCACATCTTAATAGGTATTCATTGTTTAACCCATTTCAATCCGGATTCCGCCCCGGGCATAGCACAGTTACTGCTCTGGTTAAGGTCACTGATGACATCCGTCTTAATATAGAACACAAAAAACTCACCGTACTTGTCCTTCTCGATTTTAGTAGTGCTTTCAATACCGTAGATTTTGACATCCTCCTTGGTATCCTTCGTACACTTAATCTGTCTCACTCATCCCTATCTTGGTTTCACGACTACCTCTTTGGTCGACGCCAGCGGGTTAGGGTCGACGACAAACTGTCGGAATGGCGTGAAATTTCCGCTGGTGTCCCTCAGGGGGGCGTCCTCTCTCCACTTCTCTTCTCAATATTTATTGGTGGGATCACCGAGTGTTTAAGATCCTCGTTCCATCTTTATGCAGATGACCTGCAGATCTATGCAGCGGCTAGTATCGAGGATATGCCGTCGCTTATTAATTTGATCAATGCGGATTTGAAGTCTATTAACACCTGGGCAAATAACTTCGGGTTAAACATAAACGCAAAAAAGTCGCAAGCAATTGTTATTGGTAGTCCTCACTTTGTAAATAAAGTATCTGATATGGTGGTACCTGATATTCTTTTTGGTGGGATTCCTATCCCCCTTTCCTCTACAGTTAGAAATTTGGGTATCACCATGGACCAGACGCTTTCGTGGGCACCGCACATAGCGCAAGTTAGCCAGAGGCTTTTTGCATCTCTCCACTCTTTAAGGCGCCTACAGAACTTTCTGCCAATTTCCACCAAGATCACTCTTGCCAGATCTCTCTTGCTCCCTCTACTAGACTATGGTGATATTGCTCTACTGGATCTTAAGGAGGAACTACTTGACAAGCTTGAACGCCTACAAAATGTGTGTATCAGGTATATATTTGGATTGCGAAAATATGACCACATCTCTTCCTTTCGAGCGCAGCTGGGTTGGCTACCGATTCGTCGGCGTAGAGACGTGCATGTCCTTTCATTGCTCTTTAATGTCCTGTTTAATCCTACTTCTCCTCCTTACCTTAGTGAAAGATTTTCGTATATGGCTGATGGCAGTGGTCACCGCTTGCGGTCTAGCGCCAATCTCACTCTGGCTGTACCGTCTAATAAGACGCGTACCTACAGCAAGTCTTTCACGGTAAGCGCAGTGAAGTTGTGGAATGAGTTGCCTTTGTCCCTTAGGAAGTCTCCATCTGTTGCATCACTTAAGATTAACTTGAAGAAATTGTGGCTGTCCGATGACGTGTGAATTCATTGAATACTATATTTATTTACGCATTTATATGTATTATATATAGATATGTATATATATATTATATATCTTATAAATAGTATAAATATATGTGTATTATTACTTACTTAGTTTATGTACTTATTATAGTTTTATTAAGTATAATATAGATATCTTGGTTGTACGCAGTGTAGTTTGCCTATTTTCTTCGAATACCCATTCCTTCAATTGCTCAAAGGTTAACTGGAAGAGATCCCTAATAGGGATAAGTTCGCCTTTGTACATATTTCATTTGTTATCAATGTATTTATAACCAGTTGTTGTGTACAATAAAGCGTTTACATACATACATACATGTATTTCGGGTACATGGACGATGTCGCACGCGTTGTTGGTCATTTCAGTTAGTTACCTTTTTAGGTCAAAGTCACTACGCCAACCATAGACGTACATATTATAAGGACAGGGTCAACGGGCGCGCAGAATGTTCCAGCGCACCGGCCCTAAATAGAGTACGAGGGGCACACCGAAATGATCGGGAATAGAGTACTTTAAACTGAGTTACATTAAATCCTTTTTTGTCGCATGCATACTGGCGACTTACAATCACGATGCCGTTTTTACAATTTAAAAAAAGAACGATATATTTTTTTAATTCCATTTTTAAATTGACAACTCGATGAACAAAATGGAGCTGACGCGTGAAAATTTTCGTGCAATTATTTACCATAACTTTCGTCGTGGCTTATCTCCAGATGAATGTCGCAATGAGCTTGTTACTATATACGACATTGAAGCACCTAGTCAGACGACAATATATCGGTGGTATGCTGAGTTTCGACGGGGTCGTGCCTCTCTTGGCACCGTACCTTCATCAGGTCGGCCGAAAACGGCGGTTTCGCCTGAAAACATCGCGGCTGTGGAAAAACTACTAAAAGAAGATAGACATGTGACATACGAGCAGATTCGGGCAACCATAGGCATTGGAATGACTGCAATTCACACTATTTTGCATGGTCTGAAGAGCAAAAGGCGGCTCGTGTTGATTGGTGCCGATCTATTCTGAAATGCTACAATGGAGGAAAGTCAAAAGCCGTTTATAATATGGTCTCGGGTGACGAATCCTGGATTTATTCTTATGAGCCTGAAAGAAAGCACCAGTCGGCAGTATGGGTCTTCGATGACGAGGTCAAACCAACGAAAGTTGTGCGTTCTCGAAGCGTGTCGAAGAAGATGGTGGCTTCGTTCGTCTCAAAAAAGGGGCATGTTGCCACAATTCCTCTAGAAGAACAAAGAACCGTTACCGCTGATTGGTATATCACAGTTTGTTTGCCGGAGGTGCTGGCCGAACTTCGCCAAGGGAACCCGAGACGCCGCGTCATCTTACACCACGACAATGCGAGCTCCCACACCGCCCACAAAACAACTAAATTTTTGAACGACGAAAACGTTGAGTTGATGTCCCATCCTCCATACAGCCCTGACCTGAGTCCAAATGATTTTTTTACGTTCCCTAGAATTAAAGATTTATTGCGTGGTCAGCGGTTTGAGAACCCAGAAGCCGCTGTGGAAGCCTATAAATCGGCCATTTTGGCAATGCCTACTTCAAACTGGAATTATTGTTTTAATGACTGGTTTAAAAGAATGCAAAAGTGCATTGAATGTAACGGAGAATACTTCGAAAAACAATAAAATATAATTTATGTATATAGTGCACATAGTTTTTTAAATTCCCGATCATTTCGGTTTGCCCCTCGTAATAGGTACCAACGCCGCGTCAGCCGGCGGCAGAATGTCCCTTGTTGTTACAAATATCACTAAAATGCCTAGTTGCGAAGTCAAAGGCTACAAAAACTACGATACGAAATTTAACTGAGTTTAAGTAAGACGCCACCGTGTCGGTATCTTTACTGTATTTAGGGCCGGTGCGCTGGAACATTCCGCGCGCGCCGTTGGCCTTGTCTTTACTTTATAATATGCATGTTTATGACGCCAACTAATTTTATTTCACTCACCTTTTTCTCTCGTCGTGGTGGATTAGTAGAGACAAGACGGTTAACGCACGAGTGTTTGTATGAGACTTTACCTTAAGACACTCCTCGCTCCAAGCCTTGGTGTGAATATAGAGAGCCATCTGACAAATCTATCTCGAGGTACACCCGAAGGAAGAGGCCAAGGATATCCTGGCGGTGTCCTGGTACACCCTCGACTTTGTGCAGTGCATCATGCGAATATGAGATCCTTTGCTGTAAATAAAATCTTACCTTAAGACACTCTTCGCTCCAAGCCTTAGTGTGAACATCGAGGAGATTCATCCCAGAGCCATCAGACAGATCTATTTCAGCAATTCGGCCGAGGAACAGGCTGCACGCGAATGAGGAGACCAGGGATATCCTGGCGGTGGCGTGGTACGCCCGCGGCTTGGTGCGGTGCATCTTGCGGATCTGGGGGCCCGTGAACCGCTCGTACGCGGTTGAACCGGTGATTTTAGCGAGCGTCTGCAACGGGAAGTTAGGTTTAATTATTAGGAATCTGCAGTTGATTTATTGGGGCTGGCCTACTATTGAGGTTATGCGTAAATTTCTTTGAGTTGAGTGATAATCTTAGGATACGATGGTGGAGTGGAACTTCCACCGTGGAAGATATTCCTAATTGGGATGTACGGTGTTAATTGACTAGCGGTGGTAGCCTAGTGGTTAGGGTATGTGACTTTCAATCCGGAGGTCGCGGGTTCGAACCCGGCCCGTACCAATGACTTTTTCGGAACTTATGTACGGAATGTCATTTGATATTTACCACTCGCTTTTCGGTGAAGGAACACATCGTGAGGAAACCACCTAAGCCCAATAAGGCCTAGTTTCCCCTCTGGGTTGGAAGGTCTGATGGCAGTCGCTTGCGTAAAAACTAGTGCCTACGCCACATCTTGGGATTTAGGTAGCCGACCCCGATTGAGAATTCACTCTCTACAAAGATATGGGACAAAGGCTAGGAGGATGATGATGATGTAGAAGTCGAATAACGCTCGACATGTTTCGAATCGGTACGCGATCCATCATCAGGAGAGACGATCAGTCGCGGCGGCGGACAACCGAACACTGAATGATGAATCGCGTACCGATTTTTTCTCCTAATTAGATCGAAAGAGCTCGTGATTCTGAGTAGAAAATACCCAAAATATCGAAAATAAAAATAAAAAAGTGGGGTGTGGGTACAACTTTAGAAAAAATGGCCCATCTCTCGCGTGAAAGAGTCGCGTGTCAAAGTTGTAGTAGAGGTGCAGATAGATTTTCTCCGCTCCACACTTCTGTAGACCGACAACCTAAGTTACAGCTGCCTGCAAACTTTTAGAGCATAACCTTGAGTGCGCAGTAGTCGATTTACGTACAAATGTACATGCGCAGATCCGCCATTTTTGTTCTAAAAGTTTGCCGGCAACTATATCATTAGCGGCGGCAAGGACCATATGGCGGCTATAAAACACGTAGGAAAATACGTCGCACTCATCATTATCGCATCTTAGCAGTTCACACCTAGACAAAACAAACTATAGTACGACTAAAACTGGTTTTGACTGCACACTTGCCATTACTATCCGAGGTTTTAACATTACTATGCCTCAATCTTGGAATGCAAGTGTTTTTAAATCCAGCCGAACGAGTTAATACGAGATTTTATACCTAGGAGATTTCGTATTCCTGGAGCGCCGGTGAAACTACGACCAGTTAACGCGGGAAAAGCGGGGCCACATTCGTGCTACGACTTGTGGCCATGCAATATTATTTTGTATGTGCTGTATGTAGGTAGGTACATACACCTACGTAGAAAAAACAATACCGCGGCGAATTCGCTTGTCGAGCGACTCAGCGTCACCTGTCTTGCTCGCACCACATTAACTGCAGAAAAGTGACATAGTATTTGTCGCGCGACAAACACATCAGTTATGCTAGACGTGCTGTTTCGTTTCTTGTATTACCTACAGTAACAACATATTGAGTAAAAAATAAAAGATACACGAAAGCATTTTTGAAAACCTGTTGCAAAGTTGTAAAGTGAATTATAACTATCACCTCTGAACCTCCGACAGCTTCCTCTAACGCACTGCAGTCAGCAGTGGTGCTGGAATCCATCCACACTGGGGAGTCCGTCACAAAGGAGGCGGCCAGTTGTGTGTGCAGGAAGTCATCAGAAGACAGCTTGGAGAGACGGTCCTCTGCATCTTTGGACCACCAAACTGAACCGTGTTGCTGCAATATTTATATGGTAACAGAATGGACATATTGATATAAAGGGTAAAATAAGAAGCCCAAATTTTATGCGATCCACAACCTGTTTAACTGGAACATTGCTCTTCCAACTGAGCTAGAGGACAATTCAGGCTAAATGCATTGCCTTCTGATTCCGCTTTTTTACAGCGCCCTCTGTATTTAGGCTCCCTCAGGAAAAAGGCATGCAGTCTACCAATTATGACTTATCATATAGCCTATCTGAAACTCTAAGATCCCAGTTTGGCGCAAGTTACAAACGCCCATAAACCTGGAACGTTAAGAGCGTTTTTCACTTGTGCCTGTTTGACATAATTTGCGCTTAGGTTCTGGATTACATGATTTATTAAAGTGTGATACTCTCCACACTTGTTAAAAATAATTAGTGTAGATTATTAGCTAAGAAAAATCGTAATTAAGGCAGAAAGCATGACCAAATGAGTTGTAACTTAGTGACAGTATAAATATTAAATGTTGACAAAATGACAAACAAAAAAAGTAAAGTACTATTTTAGTGTTAAAGTAAGATTAATCACATGACAAATCTTTTTATTAACTATCCTCATGTCTTCTTTACTGTACAATTTGACATACAAAAGGTATGAAAAATTTACTTTAGTTTACCATTGATACAAAAATAAAAGCACAAAAAAATTTAAAATACGTAACCTTGCCTTTGTGTGTGTGCTTTGATCTTTGTAATAAAAATTGTGGTGTTTGCACATTAAAATAATGAAACATTATCTTTCACAAATTTAAAAAACCGGCCAAGAGCATGTCGGGCCACGCTCAGTTTAGGATTCCGTAGTTGCTCATCCTTCACAATAAACTGCTGTTTTAAGCCCGGGGTTTAAGTTAAGAAATATTTTAAGCTCTATAAAAAGGTCGTAAACGCCCTAGAAACTGTCATCACTTATTACCTTCTGGTAGTCAACTTACGACCTTTTAAAGAAAAAATATGAAATTTGGCGATAACTCAAAAACGGCTCGACCGATTTTGTTCAATATAGTTTTCATTGAAAGTACTTATAAGGCCTCATTAACATGAATTTTTCCGAATTTTTTGACCCGTGGTTGAAAAGTTAGAGGGGGGGACAATATTTTTTTGTTTTTGGAGCGTATATTTACAAAACTGCTGACTTTATCAAAAAATAATGTTAGAAGACCCCTATTATTTTTAAAAGACCAACACAACAGTGTTGAAAAGAAAAAAAGAGAGGTACCCGAAAAAAAATCTTTTTTTTTTAATTTTATTTTACCGTTCTGTGCGTTATACATACACATACTCATACCAAATAAAAACGGACAGACGGACATGGCGAAACTATAAGAGTTCCTAGTTGACTACGGAACCCTAAAAAGGGTTATCTTATTCTGAAATGTCAAATTTAATAGAAAAAAATGAGTTTGAAGTAAAACCTGTGCTGCTCCTGATAAAGATTCCACAGCAGAGAAATCAACTCCAGCAACCACAAGCCGGTCCATCACCATGTCCAGGGCTTTGACCCATAACACAGGCGGTGCCGTGACCTCGCCCCGCTCCCCGCGCCGCACCCCACCATGTGTTCTGCAATTTCCAGTATATTTTATTTTTGCCTTTTGCTCGGATTCCGTGGTCATTTTAACATACTTTTTGATTGCATATAGAACTACTGCCACCATAGGCACTACCAGTGAAGACTTTAATCACAGACCCAAGATACATTTCAGTTGCAGCATGTTATCATCATACCCTGGAGTTTCTGGTGCATGAATGATTTGTTACCTATTGTTGACCTAGTGTTAAATCACCACACTAATATTATAAAGGTGAAAAATTGTGTGTGTGTTTGTATGTTTGTTACTTATTCACGCTCAAATGTGGGCCAATTTTGATAAAATTCGGTATGGTGGTAGGTAACACTCTGGATTAACACATAGGCATTCTGTTCAGCTGATAAACTGCGAGTAATACGCTGGAGTCCACTAGATGTCAAAAGTAATTCTTAGAACAAAATATTATTAACTAGTTTACTATAAGTAACACCCTAGGGACATAATAAATTAAGCAACTGATTGAAAAATTAGATGCTTTAGCTAGTGGCTTTGATAGAATAATTGGTAACTCACCGGTCTGGCCCAGAAAACCGTGGAGATGTGGGTTCAAATCCCACTCAAAGCATAATTTTTTTCGTTCTTAAATAAACATTTACTATAAGTTTGTTCCCACAGACCTGAATTCTGGTAAATCAACATCAAATTCGACATCTGCTTCTTGGAGTATTGCATAGTCCTCGTCTATAACTAGAGCTTTTAACTGTAACAAAATATTTAAAGCTGTATAACAAGTGCAATGTTCATAAAATTAAAACTGGCCAAGTGCAAGTCTAACTCGCGCACAAAGGGTTCTATAGCATCAAATAAAATAAATGGCCTGACTTTAATTATTATTAATTATGTATTATCAAATAAATTAAGTCTAAATTCGAACACAATTATGAGATGTCCATTTGTACCTCTGACATTCATTTATTTATTATTTGTAGACATCATTATCAATAATGAATATGATTGGTTTAATAATTGTATAGGTTCATAATTAATAAGTTCTTGATATTTAGTATGCCAGATGCTGGTAGTGTGTGACCTTAAAATACCGGTGACAGACAGACAGACGGACGGACGGACAGTGGAGTTTTAGTAATGGGTCCCGTTTTTACCCTTTGGGTGCAGACTCCTAAAATTTTAACATTTTTACTTGGATCAAAACTTGTAAACAGATGTTGGAAGAGTTCAATCACTATCTCATTTATCTACGTCAATGACACGAGCTACTAAAGGCATGAATATTATTCAGTGATGATAAATAAACCAGGGGTTATCTCTCCATAAGTTAAACTGTTTTCGTTGCTATGATTCAATTTAATTTATAATTTGTCAAAAAGAACCTGTTAAAATAATTTCACTGCAAACCATCTAATTATCATTTCAACAATGCACTATCTCCCAAACATTAAAATTACACGACAATTCTAATTAAGTTAATTATGCTAATACGATAAAATCACATTTTAGGCAAGTTTTGGCAAAAAAGAAAAGGCCCAGTAAATTTAACCACGCGTTATAAATTTGTTTTCATTTGTTTAATTTTGTTTATTTATCTTTACTCACCCTTTGTGTACTAAAATCAAATCCCAAAAAAGTTTTCTTTCGTGTGACTTCGGTCATTTTGACAGCCAGTGACTAGGTGCGTTCGGGAGCGGGTGTGTTCACTACTTCGCACCGCTCTCGTGACTGAATGCGTAATTTTATTTAATGAATGTTGTCCGCCGTTTCACGCTATCATATCATTCATTATAATATACAGTTTATTACCCCGAGCTAAGCATTTCTTAATCAATCCGGCAGAATGTGACATAATTTGATAAGAAGTCAACGCCAAGGTCGCGTCGCGATTATCTTTATCACAATCTTTAACGCCTTGCCTACGCCTACCCTATGCTGTATGAAAACAAAAAGTAAAATAACGTTTAAATTAAGCCCTTGTTAACTAAACTTTATTTAACAAGTTGTAATGTTATTTATTATACATTTTAAGGATTCAGTATTAAAACAGTGTATGACGTCAGCTAGGCAGGTTATGAGTAAATCATAGAATGACCATCTATCTATAAAAGGTTATGAAGGTAGTCGGCAGGTGTGTCGTAATTTCCGCGCTTACCTAAATGGGTTTTACAGCGGGCCGGGCAAGTTCACTGACCTATTAAAAGATGGTTGATGTAAAATTTACAGCTTATTAATTCTTTTACGCTTTAAAATCTTTTAATCTTGTTCACACAGCTAGCTATTAGTAGATACCTTAACCGATAGGTATTTATTTTATTTAGGTAGGTATTTATTCTTTAATTACCAAGTTTCATAGAAGTGGTCACTATCTGAATTGAGTTGTCATACCTAAGTAGGTAAATGAAATATGAAAAACTAATACGAAACGAACTTGCTGGCAATGCTGGTTGATTTCAGTACTGTTATGCCACTGAATTCCACGTACGCGTAGCGGTATCGTTGCACGAAGATGAAAAAGAATGTAAGTAACTCCTACTGTGTTTCTGTGCGTAAATCTCAATAACGTAATATATACGATCTCAATTATCTCACGGCAATAACTTTTGTTAAATAACAAAACGCTACATACGGTATAGGTGTTAGGTACTTAAATGAAATATTATGTATTCAAAATGCATCTTTGGCATCAAATAAAAACGGTTTTGGAAAACTCTAGTTCCTACAATTTGAATTGAACGCCGAAACGAAATATTTGCTATCACTTTTCCGTAGGCGCATCCTAAAACCGAAGCTAATGCTCAAACTAGTCTGGACAATGCGGTAATGGGACACCCAAAGATTGTTTGGTAGACCACCTCTTGTTTTACTGTACTTACATATACTTAATATTGCGTAATAGTACCTAGTGTTTGTATGCATTTCTTGTTGGCATATGTAAGTTTAATAAAGAGTAGTAGGCTGACGACGAATGGAGGTCCATCTTTATGATTTTTAGGGTTCCGTGCCCAAAGGGTAAAAAGTAATAGGGTCCCGTATTACTTACGACTCCACTTTTCTTCTGTTTGTCTGTCTGTCCGTCTGTCCGTCCGTCTGTCTGTCTGTCTGTCTGCCACCAGACTGCATCTCATGAAATTGTGATAGACAGTTGAGATTTTTTCACAGATGATGTATTTCTGCTATAACAACAAAAACTAAAAACAATAAAATGAGTATTTAATTGGGGCTCGCATACAACAAACGTGATCGGTTGCGTTAAGTTTGCACCTCATTTGTATATATCCGGCGCCATACATACCAAGTGCAATGTAGCCTGGCTGGTTAAGATGGGATAAGTATTTGTATGCACTTGGCCAGTTTTTTCCATGTTTATACAAATACAAACATTGTTTTTAGGGTTCCGTACCCAAAGGGTAAAAATGGGACCCTATTACTGAGACTTCGAAAATAAAATAAATATTGAAGGGGGGCTCCCATACACCAAATTACAGATAATGGTAATACGCGGAACCCTTCGTGCGCGAGTCCCACTCGCGCTTGGCCGATATTTATTATTAAACGAATCACCTAAACTAATTTATTTTATTCAAGGCTGCAGCGACCGAGACACCACGATATGGATATATAAAGTTTGGAATAGCTGTAAGGCGGGGTGTATGTGGGTCTATAACGGGCGCGGCCCCCTCGCGGAGCTAATCACTCGGAAGCACACGGCTCGCGGCCCAGCACTCATATAGCACCTACAGAGCACCGCAGCTGAGGCACTTGCAGTGCTTCTATATCCTTTATAAACAAAGGTGGACTGATAAGTGAGACTAGTTAAGCCGGCTAAGAAAGTAGGATTATTGGCTAAACGGGTTTGCTCCTGTAAGCAGCCGTAAGAATTAGCTGGTACTTACCGTTATTGTTATTGGACGACGTGTTGACAGGACGCTGCAACATCCTTAGTAGGTACCACAACATCTACTTGAATTGAACTTGAAAAACGTGGCTGTTTGAGACTTAGTAGTTAAGCTGTATAGATTTACCAAACTCAGGTTCGTTCTATATGCGTCATCGTACTGCTGCCATCTTTGGGACAACTCTGCCATGTATCAATTAGCCGAACTGTCCTGAAATTGGTAGAACGATAAACCTTTTGTAGTACTTATTGAAGTTCTGTAGGATTGTAGCACATCACGCGTATATCTAAGATGCCGAAATATGAGCTAAGTGGTGGTTTGCCATACATCTATTCGTCAACGATATCACCCATTAATGTTCCTTTATTTTGCCCACATTACAGTCATAACCATACCGCATGAGTGAACTCGGACTGTAGGTTTACTTGGGATGATATTAAATGTAGGTACTTAATGTATTGTCGGCAGCAATATGTCCGACATGGATGCTTCGTCTCGGCCCCCTATCATACTCGATCTGGTGTTAGTCAGGGCTCCATATTAGGACCTTTTTTGTTCGGAATTATGATAAATGACCTTCAGTCCGTTCTCAGGTCATCTCAATGCCTCCTCTACGCTGATGACTTAAAGTTAGTGCGCAGAGTGGAGACGAAAACGGATTCAGATTCATTACAGGATGATATCAACTTGGTCTTTCGGTGGAGTATGGATAACAAGCTTCTTTTCAACTCAGCCAAGTGTTGCGTTTGTAGTTTCAGTCGAGCGCGTACTCCAATACTTGCGCAATATGTTTTAGGGTCTGAGCTCATAAGCCGTGTGTCTTCAGTTAAGGATCTTGGTGTGGTCTTCGATACGCGTCTCACATTTCATGAGCACATATCGATACTTGCAGCTGACTGCTATCGAAGACTAGGCTTTGTCATTCGTAACTTGCGTGACTTTAATGACCCTTTAGCGATCAAGCTAGTCTATAACGCCCTGGTCAGAAGCAAGCTGGAAACTTCGTCGATTGTGTGGCTCCCATACGAATCAACATATACTTTACTACTGGAAAAAGTACAAAAAGCCTTTCTCAGGTTTTTATATAAAAAAATGTATGGGTACTACCCGTTCATGTACCCAACCAAATATCTTCTGGGAACACTCGGCTACAACTCACTAGAGGTTAGGCGAAAGTTTTGTTTGCTGACTACCGCATGTCGAATCCTGCGCGGCAAGTCCGACTGTCCTGAACTTGTAGGCCGCCTCGTGCGACTGTTTGTTCCTGACGTCCCTAGGATAGCTCTCAGACCGCGGCAGCGCGATCTCTTGATGGCGCCGGCGGCGCGTACTGTGTCTCGCAAAAATTCCCCACTTGTTCGTGCTCTTGTGCTACTCAATGCGTTCCTGACATCAGCACCGGAGTGTGATTTGTTTGCGTGGCGATGGGCGGTTGTGTGCACTGAATGTTTGAGATTTTGTGAGGAATTGGATGATCGATGATAATTGTTATTATTATTATTTGTTTGTGTTGCTGTTTTTTTTTATGTTTATGTTGGTTTTTCTATGATAATGTTGTACTAATAATGTAAGTTTCATGGCGCATTAGTTAAGAAACTGTAATGTCATGTAAACGTGTTTTTAATAAAATAAAAAAAAAATTGTCACGGGCGTACCAGAAGGATTTTTTGAAAATCAAACCTTACCCAAAATATGACCCTTCTCCAAAATACTTACCGGAGGTGAAAAAACAAGGGTATTTAAGAGTAAGACCAGCTTTTCCAGCCACATCGGGACAGATATGGATGTTGCTGTTCTTACTAAAACTTAGCTACGCCGGCCGTGATGCTTGTGGCCGCCGCCGAATACTGGAGGACTAGATAATGTTGAGACGCTTGGTCTCGTACAGCTATTTTAGGATTCTCCAAATCTCGTACTATTAAGGAAGAAGAAGCACTGTTTTAAATTTAAAAACAGCCCTCTGTTTGGTAAGCTGCGCGGCTATCGACGGGGAAAGTCGGGCTCATTACGTTCGGGACGGTAATTCGCGCCTTTGACACTAAAATAGGCGTTTTTACCTGCCACGCGAAAGGTCGTCCGGCCCGTGCCAAAACTTGCGTTACCCACTTGCCGCTTAACACTAAAATACATTGGAAGTACCTACCTGGTATGGACTTCTTACCAGTATTCAATCCCACCTCCTATTAGGTCAAAATAGGCGTTTTTACCTGCCACACGAAAGGTCGCCCGGCCCGCGCCAAAACTTGCGTTACCCACTTGCCGCTCAACACTAAAATACATTGGAAGTACCTACCTGGTATGAACGTCTTACCAGTACCTATTCAATCCCACCTCCTATTAGGTCAAAATAGGCATTTTTTACTTGCTACACGAAAGGTCGCCCGGCTTGTGCCAAAACTTCCGCTATCCATTTGCTGCTCGACACTAAAATACTTTGGAAGTACCTACCTGGTATGGACGTCTTACCAGTATCCGAACCCACTACCCACTGGGTCAAAGTAGGCGTTTTTACCTGCCACACGGAAGGGCGCCCGGCCCTTGCCAAAACTTGCGTTACCCACTTGCCGCTTAGCACTAAAATACATTGGAAGTACCTAATACCTGGTATGGACGTCTTACCAGTATTCGAACCCACTACCCACTGGGGTCAAAGTAGGCGTTTTTATTTTACCTGCCACACGGAAGGGCGCCCGGTCCGCGTCTTTACAAAGCCTATACTGATAGGGTTCAGATGCGAACTGAACCAGATTAGATTTTGTTTGGACAAAACTTAACAAAACCCTAATCTGGTATAGTACAGAAATTTACTGAAATCGTATAGACTTTATTAACTAAATTCATACGGATATTGCTGGTACAAATGCTAGTCTGTTGCGGTCTATAACTTGAACAATACTTTAGTAACGACTCCGATTATATTCAATAAATTACCGTTCATACCAATGGCTAAGCATTTTTTTTTACCTTTAGAGTTATTTCAGTTGATAGGTACTCTTATTAGGCCATATTATTTAGTGTGAAATCGTGATAAAATAGTTGAATTTATATCAGGAGGCGTGCTGTTGTGGTCGCAGTTCTAACCTAACCTACTTTACTGGTTCGTTCGTTTCTGGCGCTTCGCCGACCGCTGCCGCGGTACACTCGCTTCGCTCGCTCGGCTCGCGCGCTGTTGTGGTCGGAGTTCTAACCTAACCTAACCCATTAATCTAGTTTACTGGTAGCAGTTTGGTTCATGCGCTTCCTCGTCCACTACCGCGGCACGCTTGCTCCATATAGACGTTACCAAACTCGACTAGGTTTTTGTCGTGAATAATACTTCAAAATATGTAAGCAAAAAGCTAATACATTTGAGTGACTACTTTTTACCGTAACGGTATAGATATTGTTAACTAATATGCGCAAACAAAAGCTCCCCGCTTTGAATCTGAATCGTGACTGAAGTAGTATAGGTTTTGTAAATTCGCGCCCGGTCCGTGCCAAAACTTGCGCTACCCACTTGCTACTCGACACTAAAATTCATTGGAAGTACCTACCTGGTATGGACTTCTTACCAGTAGTCAATCCCACCTCCTATTAGATCAAAATAGGCGTTTTACCTGCCACACGAAAGGTCGCCCGGCTTGGCCCAAAACTTGCGCTACCCACTTGCTGCTCGACACTATAATATATTGGAAGTACCTACCTGGTATGGACTTCTTCCCAGTATTCGATCCTACTACCCATTGGGTCTAAATATGCGTCTTTACCTGCAGCGCGAAATGTTGCCCGGGCCGTGTTGAAAATTGCGCTACCCTTAACTGTTGAACTGGAACCTACACTGGGTTTACTGGGTCCCTTACTGGCAAGGTGACCGCGCAAGTTTACCAAGCTCAAAAAACCCTGTTCGAAAGAAATTGCATATAAAGGAAGTGTAGATAGATATTTAGAGCGGGTATCTAGGTGATAACACGATCACGGCCTATTCTAACTGGTTTGTTTTCCATGAGAGCTTTTGGTCTCTATGAGACTAAATTCATTTGAGCTACGTCCGTTTACCTAGGTAGATAGAATTTTAATGCTTCTGATGGATGCATGCTTTAGTTTTAGCGTCTGGTCTTGATATTGAGAAATGATAGCACTATAATCATCACTAATTGCGATTCAGTTTGGTGCGCTAGGTTGGGAATCTTTACTGCGAGTAAATATAATGTAGGTCAAGTTTGTAAGTCAGAATAATATGTGCCGTCTACAAGGAAGCTCCTTGGTGTTTTTGTCAGACTAAAACCGATTTTAAACCAGTTGTACCTACTATGGCAAGAAAACGAGGTTTGGATTCCCTAGCTACGGTAGCTTATATTTAGCCCTAGGCTCTAAATACATACACCATCAGCCTTACATTACATCTTAGAAAAAGAATTAAGTATAGGTATTTGAATCACCTTTTGAAGTCGGTGCCAAACCACTAAATTATTACTATGAAAAAAGATTGTATGAATCATTACTATGCAGTTGTAGAATACGATAGTATTTTTATTGGATAAATCACCTTTTCAACTGATGACGTAAACTTACGTCAGGTCGGTGCCGACTTGAAAAAGTGATTCAAATGTAATCTGTACAGCACATGAACGGGTTTTTTTGGCTTTACAGTTTACTTTACTTTTTAAATAACATACATAGGTACCTAGGGCTTGTGCACAAATCACGTGAGGTTTTTTCTGCTACTTTTTGACCCAACCCGTTTTAAAATAACTGGCAGGGTTAAGTTAAGTTTGTACCTGGTATGTATGGCGTCGGATACAAATGAGGTGCAAAGTTAACGCAACCGATCACGTTTGTTGTATGAGAGAGATTTCCAAATCGGTTTATAAATGTCGGAGTTCAGAAGTAACAATCATAAAAAGAAAAAAAAAGCATCCCAACGGCAACTTAACCCTGCAGAGCTAGCGTAGGTACCTATCTTGCCGCGCCTATTAGGTACGTATTATCGCGCGATTCAGCGTCACCTGTCTTGCTCGCACGATATCGAAAGGAAAGTGACAGGTATTAGTGACAGTATATAGACAGCGCGATAAAGAGTTGCGCGAGTCAGATGCTAATATGCTAGACGTACAGATGATAGGATCTTTCGACTCGGCCGGGGCCTGCCCTGCTCATAAGTAATATAAATTTCAATTACTTAGTACCTAAGCTACTATTTACAGTTCATTAATTACAATTATCGTCAGTTGACGGTAATTACCTACACTACCTAAATAGGTAAAAAAAACGCTTTGTTTATTTTATTTAAGCTACAGAAAAATCTGTAAGTAACTACTTCTAAGAATTACCAGTTATTCCTATACATAATTAGATTTTTTTTTATTTCACCTATTCTCGTTTAAGGAAAAATAACCGCATACTTATATCAACAATATCTTGTAGTTCCAAAGTTATTGAAGAATACACAGATGGCGCTATGCAGTGTCAAAAAATCTTTAAAAATATCTAAAACCTGAACGGATGTCGGATACTCCGATTTTGATTATTAAGGTTCTACTAATAATTACTAAATATTATATAAAAAAAAAACAGAAAATATTTATAAAAACCTTAGGGAAGTACTCACATTTTTAATATTTTTTTTTTTAGGTTTTTATGTAATTTTATACAAAAAAATATATGAATATGGTACTATTTTATTCATGTTAGTATATTACTAAAATTACACTATTAATAGATCGTTGAATATAAAACCGCATATATCAAGACCTGTTCAAAGTTATTGAACTCGCACTTGCACAATAATTTGATGGCCCGGCCCGGCCGTCACGAAACTACGATTAATGTCAAAATGGTATACTTAATATTTTCATTTCAATTCACTTTGACATAAGTCTCAATTTATTGACGACGCGGTTGGCTCAGTTTGCAAGCACCTGCCTACTGAGCGGCGGTCCCGGGTTCGAATCCCGGCCAGGGCAAATATTTGTGTGATGAACTCGAATATTTGTGCCTGGGTCATGGTTGTTCCTATGTATTTAAGTATATGGGTAAGGCCGCGGAAAGTTACCAATGTGACATAGAAGTAACATAAAAAGATATACGTTATGTTATCATAAAACGTTACATAAGTCGTTATAAAGCTTAGATCATACTGGAAAATATTCCCATTAAATAACGTAGCTAAGAAAAAAAATCAAGTTATAAAATTATTAGCTCTTATTGCCTGTAAACAAAATTTTCATGGCACATTAAAATCAATATAATGAAACACGCGTGTGATGGAACTAATGAAACCCAAACCGCTCTAGTGTTTTAAAGCCTCTCATTTTGTACCAGGTGGCAAAAATTACTATTTGTTCACTGCAGGTACCCAATACTAGTAACAAGACGACCGTATAACAATAAAACAGCTTTAGAATCAATGATTCTACCTACTGTGACTTGAGGTCGAAAATAAATTATTTTCTTCTTAAAACAGTTTTTTTTATTAATATGTTGTTTTTATTTATTTTATTATTGTACAGCAGTTTTGTTAGACTTTGTATATTTTCGGGTCATTAAAAATCTAATAAAAGTCATTTAAGTTAGTATAATCTGTGTGCACTTCCCTTTACAACATTTATTCGTTATGTTACGTAGAAAATACGTAACATTTTGCAAAAATGTAACATATTCGTAATGAAAGTGTAACGTATTTTTGAAAAAAAGTGGATTTTCATGGTGAAATAAAGACATTTTTAATACAATAATACGAGTACGTGTCACTTGCTTGACAACCGTTACGCTATTGTACAAAAAAAAAACTGATTAAATACAATCACTCCTTACCTTTAAAATCACACACGACACTTTGGGGGTACTTTCACGAAACTATGACTGTGTCTACTTTGAATTGCGTTTGTTGACAAACTGACGGATTTGGACTTGCTCATCGGTGTTGCCCTACTAGAATATGAGTTGCCAGTGCACGTAAACGTATTTTCGCCAAAAAATATTTAAAAACAAGCTACATAAAGCGTCACGAAAGTATTGTAATGCACAAATCAAATTTCGCTAGGTCGTGACGAAGAGAAAATTTCGAAATTGTTCTTAATTAAAAAGTTCTGTTAAAAAAACAAAAAGCTCCCATGGATCGACTCGAATGGACTTTGTAACAATGCGCAGATCTCATCGAGTTCTCAACCGATTTTGGAAATTTTTGTTTTAAAATGCACAAATTAAATTTCGCTAGGTCGTGACGAAGAGCAAATTTCAAAATTGTTCTTAATTAAAAAATTCTGATAAAAAAACAAAAAGCTCCCATGGATCGACTCAAATGGACTTTGTAACAATGCGCAGATCTCAGCGAGTTCTCAACCGATTTTAGAAATTTTTGTTTTAAAATGCACAAATTAAATTTCGCTAGGTCGTGACGAAGAGAAAATTTCGAAAACAAAAAAAAAAACTCCGCTCCAATCTATGGATCAAGCTTAGCCGGTGGCTGGCTCTGCATCGACCTAGTTTATTGTGTCTTCAACTTCAAATAAAAACAACCAATAACGCATATCAATAAAACCTTTTAAATGAACAATGTCGCGCATACCGTTTCAGTTTCCGAAATTTCGAATGCTACATGCTTCTATGCTCACGGGGTGGACTATTTATTGGAGCGGAGCGAGCGAAGCGAGCGAAGCTCCCATGGATCGACTCGAATGGACTTTGTAACAATGCGCAGATCTCAGCGAGTTCTCAACCGATTTTAGAAATTTTTGTTTTAAAATGCACAAATTAAATTTCGCTAGGTCGTGACGAAGAGAAAATTTCGAAAAAAAAAAAACTCCGCTCCAATCTATGGTGCCAGCTTAGCCGGTGGCTGACTCTGCATCGACCTAGTTACGTCCAGTAGTCAACGGTCATGCCGGCCAAATACAGTATACAAATAGAAAACTAAAATTTCGTACACAATGGTGATAAGAATTTAATTATATTGTGAATGGCCAGTGACAATCTATACTTGTGACTGACCAATGAGGCATTGAATAACGTATCTGAACCTAATAACGGTCATCGGTTCAACCGACCAAGTGTAATCGTGCAATTTTGAATTTCGAACCAAGATGAAAAAAAAAATTGCTTTTGTGGACGACCCAGATACAATTTGACTTGGCATTTTAGTGACAATAGTATCGATTAACTAAGAAATAAGACAACGATTACTTGCAGCCTCCAACCTTGACGCTGGCAGAATTATCCCAATGGAAATGGACTGTAGCTATTAAGTTAAAAATTTAATTAAATTGAACGAATAAGAATGTCAAAGTAAGATTCTAATGTGTAATGCTAATGTTAACGTAGTTCTAATGCTAGACGTACGATCTGAAGTAAGTAGGTAACGGTCGGCAGTTCAACCAGTGAAATGCAAGAGGAAATTTTTATTAGAGTAAAAATATTTTACCGTTTTGTCAGCGTGATACATACACATACTCATACCAAATTTCAGCTTTCTAGTACTAATGGTCACGTACCTAAGCCGCGGACGGACAGACAGACGGACAGACGGACATGGCGAAACTATACGGGTTCCTAGTTGACTACAGAACCCTAAAAAGGCACTAAATGTCTAAGTGAGACGTAAGAAGCCTTTCACCAGTGAAATAAACTAAAACACTTAAATAAATATCAGACAACCTCAAAAAATGTTATGAAGAAAAAATGTAAATGATTTGCATTTAGTAAACGGCGGTGACAAACGGTGGGGGTGACTAGAAAATAAGGCACTAAATGCCGAAGTGCGAAAATTCAAGGACTTCTTCTTATCTTGTTAATGATCAACAGTGGTAATGATCAACAATTCCACGACAAATTTTGAATTTGGAATAAAGAAAAAGAAATGAACTGCAATCGTGAATGGCCACTGTAAAACGGTGGCAATGACTGGCAAATAAGGCATTGAATGCCAAAGTGAGATATACGTCAAGGCCTTGCTCTAACGTATCTGTGTTAACGGTTAAACTAAAAACCAGTCAAATTCAATAGAAAATATTCAATTTGGAAGAGACAGAAATTAATCGCAATCGTGAATGGCCTGTGACAAACGATGGTAATGACTGGATTGACTGGCAAAAAACGCTATGGATTGTATTTTATCCGAAATAAAATTTTATTCATTCATTCATTCATTCAAATGAGGTACAGTGAATGCCGAAGTGAGATGTACGTCAAGACCTTGCTCTAACGAATTTGTGTTAACGATTAAACCAGTCGAATGCAGTAGGAAATTTTGAATTTGGAATAGAGAGAAATAAATTAATTGCATTAGTGAACGGCCAGTGATAAGGCGGTGGCGAGTGGCGAGTAGCGAGCGGAGCGGGATGCTGCGCTTCTCAATATTGTAAACAAGAGCTTTTTCGATTGGTGGGCGGCACCGCGCACGCGCCGCAAGGACTGACTTTGTCGTGAGGTCGACGTATTTTTCTTAGAGTTGGATAGAATATTCGCTGAGAGGCAGTTTGATGTGAAAAAAGAAATACAATTTGGCTGCAATACATTTATACATTGTATAGAAAAAACATTGCTTTCTCGCCACACGACTGCTCCTGTGAAGTATATCCAACATTTACAAAGTGACCCTTTTCTCTACTAATCTAACTCGGATAGGCACCGCTTTGAAAGCTATGGCGTCTTCTCAACCGTAACACATAGTCTTAAGCTAAAAGTTTTAATTTATGAGTGTCACCACTGATGAAGCGATGACATAGCTCTGAATATGGCTGATTATAAGAAAACTCATGCTTAATGTTAGGTACTGAAATAACAAGCGATGGAAATTTCTAAGGTTCTCTTGCGTGTGAAGGAACCCGATCAACAATCAGGTCGTTTAGGGAGATTATGATGATGATTCAAATTAAATATTTTAAAAGTTTAGTACAAGAGCATACAAAAGTTAGGACATTACGTATTAAGGACATTTCCATTTAAAGGGAATTACATGGAAATGACTTGTCAGTTTGTATCATTTTGAATGGGGAATCGATGAAATAAAAAAATGAACTTTTGATTATAGTTCCCTTTCTTTACTAGAAAAAAATACAGTTTACAATTTTTATGTACTTAGCTTTAAAAAAAAAATAAGCATTTTTTCCCCGCCTTGTACGGGCTATTTAACAGCAACCTGGCCGGAGGCTGCCTAGCTCCTCTCTTCATTTAATAATTTTTACCATTACCTAGTGACTCAACGTTATAAAGAAGACCTAATGCGTACGAGACTTATAATAAAAAAAGCTCATAGAGGAGACCAGTGGCGGATTAAGGGTCGAGAGCGCCCTAGGCAAAAACGCCATCGGCGTCCCTTTGCGCTCCTTTGCGGCCCTTTGCGCCTCTTGCGCCCTTTTGCGGCCCTTTGCGCCCCTTTGCAGCCTTGCGCCCCTAGGCACGTGCCTACTTTGCCTTAGGGATAATCCGCCACTGGAGGAGACGTCGGTAGGATGTTGTATCGTTGGTCAGCATGGGCGGGCGGGGTGCGCGCGCCTCTATGTGGTGGTTGCGCGGGACTCGGGCGGGCGCGGGTGTGCGGCGCGCGCGGGGCGCGGGCGGGCCGCGCGGCCGGCGCACGCAGACGCGCCGCGATGGTGGGCCGCGACAGCCGCTCTGTGAGCGCGGCGCGCCCCTGGGCGCCGCGCGATGAGTAGCGCCCGCCCGGCCGGCCCGCGCGCCCGCGATGGCGCAGGCCGCGCCCCACCGCACGCACTCCTTCGCGAAGAAAACATTTCATAAGCCAACCTACTGCCACCACTGCTCCGATCTCCTGTGGGGCCTCATCGGGCAGGGCTACGGCTGCGAAGGTACGCGACGCGCATGCGCCGGTGGCGCGTCGATACCGGCCACGATCAGGGTTATGCAACGCGACCCGGGCACGACCACCTGTCCGCACCCTCGACCTTCCCCGCCGCTTAACCTCCCGACCCTGGTGTGAATGTGGCCGCTCGCCCGAGCGACCTGCGATGTCAAGAACCTTTGTGAGATCCGCTACCCGAGTCCGGCTCGCCCCTGTGTGAATGTAGTACGTGTGGTGACGAGGCGGACGGTGATCAGTTGCTGGTGCCGACCGGTATCCGAGGATATTGATCGATCTGTTTTGTGCGAGGTTTTTCCTACCGCGGGGCGGAGGGCGCGGGCGGGGCGGGGCGCGGCTGCATCCCCCTCTGGCTCCACTCTAAGCTAGACGTGACCGTGCCGACCTGGTCCTGGGCATCTGTTAAATCCTGTAATTTTATGTCTCTTTCCCGCTTCTCTAGTAGCAACATCTCTAGAGTGAGACGGATGCGAGTCTCGGCTCCCTGGCCCAGGTTCCATCGGCGCTGCCACGTCTGGCTTCTGCGCACCATATTTTAGATTTGATGTTTCCCATACTGGAGTGCCCATCTTGTTTGCTTTTTGTACATAATGCAATGTTCTATGTAAGTCTCCGTTCTGATTTTGCTCTAAATTATCGGTATCACTCATATTTCAGAACTTAATCATAAACACCCTAAAATATCTTCTAATTACGTGAACGTGCTCCAATGATCTCAACCGTGGATATATTTTACTTACATATAACATAACTTAAAAATATTGGAATAAATTACATGTTTAATCGTTATACGAAATTACGCATGACGCACTCGCACTCGCAAGATTTTTACGGTTTCATGAAAAGAGCAGAACAGTTTTCCTGCGATATGTAACATGTCCGAGATAGGAGATAATGTACTTAGAGCAGTTTTTACTACTAACCCAAAATATTTTGTAAATTATTGTCTTCCGCTTAATTGGATACCTACTTTCTTATATAAGCTGACAATTAATATATTAAACAAAAATGACAGGTTATACATTAACTACTTATCTAATTTTGCCAAACCATAAAAGTGTTGCCCAAAATGGCAGCCTCGAACAAATTAACTAATTTTTATTTGCTACATTTAGAAAATCGATTTCACACCGTGATTCTAGTAAGTAGGATCAGCACTGGACTGCCAATCTATAGAGTCCCACAGTATCAATAAATCGTAAAGAAAACACGGCGTTACCCCAATTTGTCCGTATTGTTGTAATTCATTAGGAAATTGCGCTTAATTCATTCACAATGCAAACCGTAGTGAGCGTCGTTTGTAGTCAAATCGGCTGGACGAGGATAATAATGTATTTTCCTTGTACTATCGTAGCTTACCCATAACTTTCGGGTTATAACAGGAATTATTAACACCATTATCATACTCTGAACTAGTGTCTGCTATAGAATATGACTGTAGCGTTATTTCAACCCTTCGAATACAAAGCTACATTTGTAACGATTGTTGGGCGTGCTTATCTGATACGCTCGACTGCCGCTCTGAAATCGCAGCCTCCGAGGCTGCCTGCCTGTCCACTGGAGTGGGTCGCAGTAAATGAGTCAATCAGGCTTCGTAACGTCTTGTGAAGTACATTTAAATCTGAGGATTCTGATTGGTCAATTTTACGCAGCTCCGGTCCAGTGGACATACAGCCTTAGCAAGAAATTTCTTTATTTCTTTCTATTAAGAAGCCTAAATCACTGCCGTTCATAAAATTCTGCCAATGACGAAGAATGAGTCATGAGATATGTTAATAACATGGGCGAAAAGAAGTATCTCATAGGAGAAAAAGACAATATCTGTTTTTTTGGAAATATGAAATTAAACAGGCACTTGCAAAACATATTAAAAATTATTTGAAATAAAAGCATACTGCTCAAGCAAAATGCATATGAACTTTAAAAAAAATACGTTAAGCGAATTAACGTTAAGTGAATTCAAATCTAATATTCAGTTATGCATCATAGGAGTAATGTTACACAAATTACGATGTAGATCTATAGTGGATAAAGTTTCGTTATCGTATTTTGTCGGGAAAGCTCGTTTCTAGGGTTCCGTACCCAAAGGCTGCTACGGGACCCTATTACAAAGCCACCACCGTCTGTATGTCTGTCGGTCACAGGATATTATCTTTCCAATCGTAATAGGTATAGACTTGAAACTTGCGCATAATGGGTATTAAAATAGCCGCTATAATAACAAATATTTGAAATAAGAAAAACTTAAAAATTAAAGGGGGTCCTCATTCAACAAACGTAGGTTTTTTAGACGTTTTGTACCCGACAATTGAATAGTAATAAGTAGACACTTGAAATTGGTATAGCGTATGTGTTACTAAGGCCACTATAACGACAAATACCAACAATACAAAAAATTACCCTTCGTGTGTAGTTCGACTCCTTCTTGGTCAGTTTTTATATTTATATCTCAACTTTTAAATTAATAGAAAAAGCAGGTTAATACGAACATTTCAACAAAAACGATGGCAAAATTCACTTTACTACGTCGTAGGGTACCAGTCGATTTTGCTGGGTACGTAACCACTACACTTGTACATATATATACCGGCCACACCCGGTATAATATACAGCGTGTATATTTGATATAACCGCAAACTATACGGGGTCTTAGTATAGGCACTTATTAATAATATTGATCCGAAAATTAATTAAAAAATCGATTTTCTTTTTCCATATAAAATAATTCAGCACGCAATGTATTTGTTTGTTGTTGTTTGTTGAAACTTAACATAGTCATATCACAACTGTCACTTAGTAATAACTACGCCATACATTGCTGCTCAGAACGTTAACGCTAAATTAATATTATTTATGAATATCAGATTATAGCACTAAAATCTCCGTCTGGCTTCAATTTGCGGTTATATCAAATGTACACGCTGTATAATATAACAGGATCAATAAATTAAAACATATAATTTAATCTTCAAACTGAACAACATTTGTTTACTGCATTTTAAATAAAACAGAGTTTTCAGAAGGTCATTACTAATCGAGCGAAGCGTCTCCGTTTCAGGTCCGTTTATGTCCGGATCTTTGGATGTTCGAACGCGTTCGGATGTCCGGATTTCCGGCTGTTCTCGTCTACAAGCCGCATTTCTCAACCGATTCTCGTGAAATTTTGTGAGCATTTTCAATAATCATAAGAAAAATTGTCATTTTTGAAGTCTTCAAAATTGTAGTACTACTCGTAAAAGTACAGATAGTCGTGTACGTGTATTCGAAGACAAGAAAAGGGCAAAGCAAGGTAACAGTAAAAACTTAAACTAAACAACAACACAGAAGAAAAACGTATGTATTACTCTAAACAACCTATAATAGAATACTAAAAATTGGGCAAGTGCGAGTCCGACTCGCGCATGAAGGGTTCCGTACCTATATATATGTATATATAGGAATAACAAGTTTTTTGTATGGGAGCCCCCCTTAAATATTTATTTTATTTCATTTTTAGTATTTGTTGTTATAGCGGCAATAGAAATACATCATCTGTGAAAATTTCAAGTGTCTAGCTATCACCGTTCTTGAGATACAGCCTGGTGACAGACGGACGGACGGACGGACGGACGGACGGACGGACAGCGAAGTCTCAGTAATAGGGTCCCGTTTTTACCCTTTGGGTACGGAACCCTAATAAAAAAGAGTCGTAAAAAGAATACCCTATCTAATAGGTCCGCCTTCGGCATGGTCCCCAGTATGCTGGCGGCGTTACCTGTTTGTATACGTCTAATAAATTAAATATGCCTATTAAGAGATATATCACAAATTATACAAAAGACAAAATATCATATTACAAAACATTACTGGACATTTGGCATCCTATAAATTTTACGAAAGATGTAATTGTCAAATTTAAAAAAAATACTTATTACTGTCATGGCATAGAAGGTATCATTAAACATACAAATACAAATACAAAATTATTTATTGTTTGAATGTGAGTGGTTATAAATGGTGGTAGGGTTAGTGTTTGGTACATCACAATCAGGCAGAATTTGGCGCACAATATTTTGTCTTTAAATATGCATGTCACTAAAACCTATGAAGAGTATGTGTTTAATAATGTCAGATTAAAAATAAGTTATGAGGAGAATAAAAGTATTTAGATAATAAATTAATGTCATGCATATAGAAAAGTGGTAAACAGCAAATTACAATACTTAATAAATCATTTTTTAATGTCAATGTAAAAAAAAATCTCATAATAATAAAAAAAATGGTTGCCTGTAAAGTCGGTTTTACGGGCGAAGGAAGGTTTTACGTGACAACGTCTTTTTCTCGGTAGAATATTTATTTGTATCATATCCATTCACAATTTCCCTGACAACATTTTAAGTGTTACTCTGAACGCACCCATCACATGTGTCATTAATGTCATTATAGTGTCATTATTTTACATGTTTTAAATCTAAATATGACTTCCGGTTCGTGTCCCAAGATGGCCGCATGCGTTTAAGTTTAGTTGTTCATTATTTATTCATTTTAGTTGTTCAATGTGTAGTATTGATAGCGTATTGTGCAGTGATCTAACGTATGAGTGAATAGCTAATGAAGAATTCAACTTGAAGCGTTCATAGCCCTTCCTGGGTCAAGGCCCGATAGTCCGCGTGGTTTTTAGTAAATCGCTATCACTTTACAAAAAGCACGATTTTTTCAACTCACCGTACAACGTGGTATCAATCCTCTATCTAGTCGCCTAGTGCGATTGGCAACGAGACATTGGCAGTAATGGTCGCTTAACTGTGACCGGTTGCCATTTTTTTAAAAAATAGAATAGAATAGAAATCTAAATATGCGATAATCAGACTGTTATGCATGTATGTTGTCGATTCCAAACCCTTATTTAGTCTAGATCTACATGTAATTATTCAAAAAATACCGAACCGACGGAACAAACATCATATGTTTGACAGGTAAGTACGAACAGTTTGTATTTGTATGGGAATATAAAATTATCGTTTTTATTATTTTCCACTCATTTATTCAATATTTTCTCACCGTTTAAACCTTCCCTTGACTTCCACGAATATTTCAATACTAAAATTAGCCAAATCGGTTCAGCCGTTCTCGAGTTTTAGCGGGACAACCGGCCCTCGTAACGTGAGCGGGCGTTACACTTTTTCATGAGTGACTCCGAGCCGCAACCTAATTTAAGACGTTGTCACGTCAATAAAACAAGTATTGATTAGGTATTGGTGGTCATAAAATGTTCATTAACAGAGTAGTACATTATTTGTAGGCACCACTTAAACAATTTGGGTTTGTAACCTTGGCAATCCAAGGATTTCAAGTCATTTGGCAAACTATTAAAGATTTTGAATTACAAGAATACTTTTTTCAAATGAGCAGAGCTATGACATGGATAACAGATAATAAGCCCATGGTGCTTAGAAGCTAGTTGACCTATCGTTAGATTTCATTATATTGTACTGACTAATACGAGCTTTCACAAAGAGACACATTTCATAAATGTACCTACAGTGTGGGTAACGGAAGAATTTTCAACTTTTGGAACAACGGTCTACATGAATCCGTCGTTTTGGCACCACAGATCGCTCACATATGGTTTATATATTTTATTTTGACCGTGCCCTGACACTTTGTATACTGAATGCAATCAAAAAGCATAAAGGATGTATGGAATAAATTTAATATCGAAATTCTCTTCTGGCAAAAAAAAACAAAAAAAAAAAACAAATCGGTTTAGCCGTTTACGAGGCATCATAGCTACTTTTTGTAACTAAACATATTTATTACTAGGGTGAACATTCAAAGCCTCCTCAAGCCCCACGCGCTCGTAGCCGCCTACGGCTGCTACGGTCCGGCGTAGCCCGTAGGGTCTGCGTAGCACCAGCCTCCGTAGAGAATTATGCGAGGGCGGGTTGCTTTAAACCGTCTGTAAAACAGTATGTGTCTGTAGTGGAAATAAGCTATCTAACTTTAAATCGCATTCAAAAATATAAGGAATTACACACATAAATAAGGCCAAGAGCATGTCGGGCCAAGCTCAGAGTAGGGTTCTGTAGTTGCCCATCCATCACAATAGACCGAGGTTTAAATTATGAGAAAGATTTTACTCATTACTTTCTTATCTTCTATCGATTATACGCGCCAGATTGAGCGGAATGTTTTGATGCAGTGTGGCACTTCACTAATATCTATAACGTTCGAAGTATAAGGACACCGCGCGGCACTTACATCATTATAAAGAAATTTTGAAATAATGCGATAACTCGAAAACGGCTGGACCGATTTTATTCAATATAGTTTTCATTGAAAGTAATTATAAGGCTTCTTTTTTACGAATTTCCCCATAATTTTTTGACTTTTGTTTGAAAAGTTAAAGGGGGGAGACGCTATTTTTTGGATTTCTAGAGCAAATATTTACAAAACTGCTGACTTTATAAAAAAATAATGTTTGGAGACCCCTTATTTTTTAAAGACCTATTCAACGACACACATACACTAGTGTTGGAGCGAAAAAAAAAATCGCCTCCACTTTAGGTGTACGGGATGTGCCAGAAAAAAAGTTTTTTTTTTTAGTTTTTATTTTACCGTTTTGTCGGTGTGATGTGATACATACACATATCCATACCAAATTTCAGCTTTCTAGTACTAATGATCACGGAGCTAAGCCATGGACGGACAGACGGACAGACGGACATGGCGAAACTATAAGAGTTCCTAGTTGACTACGGAACCATCAAAATAAGATTCGGTGAACGACAGGCGGTCTTATCAATAAAGAGCTTCCAGACAACCTTAGGGTAGTGAAAGTGATGCTAAAATAATTTTACAATTTACATGGATATGTAAATCGCATGACAACGCAATATGAACGAGCTCAAGTGACGTAAATAGGAAAATATATACAAGTATTATAAAGACTAATCTAACCTAAAGGACCCCGCCCTGCATTATACCTGGCTCAAAGGTCCCCATAACACCAGCAGCATTGCCCCGCTAAATGGCTATGGAGCCCCCAACCCAATGGCTATGAAATAGTGAAATTGCGACAGTTCGCTGAAAACCACTTTATTTTCATGGCGTAAAAAAAATACGGCCGTTACGACTTACCTACAATAGTGTTGCCTAACGTGTTATGAGCATTTGAATTTATTTCTTGCCAAAATGTGCTACACACATCACATCTGATGCATACATAAAATATCTGATGAACCTAACTACTTATTATACAGCGTGTATATTTCATATAACCGCAAATTGAAGCCAGACGGAGATTTTAGGGCTATAATGTGATATTATTAAAAAAATATTAATTTAGCGTTAACTGCCATAGCGTAATTAATTTTTAAAAAAATTCGATGCTGTAATGTATTATGGCGTAGTTATTACTAAGTGACAGTTGTGACATCACGATATTAGGTAAGTGTCATCAAAAAACATCAAACACATTGCGTGCTGAATTATTTTATATGAAAAAAAAAAGTTAGATTTTTTAATAATTTACTGATCAATATTTATTAATAAATGCCTATACTAAGACCTCGTAAAGTTTGCGGTTAAATCAAATATACACGCTGTATACAGTGAAAGAGAACTGAAGTTATTAACTCTATCTACATTAAGAATCAGACATATTTAGAGCAACCTAACTCCCTTTAACAACGTGAGTAGCCATTTTGTAATCTACGGGTAAACATGCCTATATTCGTCTTCAACTCGCTTCGCGCAACTTGAACATTGAAACGTTTGTGCCCGACAACCTACAGTTATGTAGGTTGTCGGGCACAAATACATAACACACAGACCCAGTAAATAGGGACAGCATTGTATGCATCCAATTTTCCCCCGCTCTCAAACAAAACGTCTCTCTTCAGGGCTGCCAACGCAACAATAACATTATTTCATTATGCCACTATCGCTCGTCACCACAGACAAGCACATTGTGCCATAGACAATGGCTGGGGAGCTATTGTGGGAGAGATAGCAGTGTGTGATGGCGGGAAATGGGAATGGACAAGTTAGGTATGTCGTGTTAGTTAAGTTTGAGTTGAAGGGCTTTCTATGGGCGGAGGATGTCCGTTCCGAAGGCAATGGTTTTGGAGGTTATATGGTACACTTGGCGACCAAGTTTGTGGCGTGTATTCTATCCAAATGATGATCTATGGATTTAGAATTTGAGCGTGAATAGAATGAGGAACTTGAAAACTTTATAAAATGTCGCATGAATTATAAACGTTTTTCGAAATATTGATGCCATTAATAAAAGCGTTTTGATTACTTTTTTCATAAGCAAATAAAATCAGATTTATCATAATGTTTTTAGTTTAACCCCTAACTCGATCGTATTAGTAATTAGAATTATAAAAAAAATAACGATTGATTGACAGTAAAAATCTGAATTGACTGACATAATAAAATGTTTTTACCAGCTTTTATTTAACTTGCAATATATGTATGTAACTACATATTATGCTTATAAATAAGTATGTTTACATGTTCGGGTGGAATATTGAGTCAATTTTGAAGCAGATATCTTCAATGATTTTTAAGACAATACAATAATATGGTACCATGGGGCTGATCTGATGATGGAGCCGGCAGGTGGCCTTAGAAACTTTGTAATAGATAAAGCGATTCTATACCGAGTTAGGGGTCTTTAGAATCATCTGAGTGAGCAATAGATGGATGTTCAAAGAAAAGTACAGTCGAATATAAAAGCTGGTCGTATTTTTTTTTACAGTAACTTTAACTCCTATCTTGATCGTCTTAAAAATTACTGACGATGACTTAGAAACATTTACAGAATGACTGACGAATAAAACTGTTTTTTTCCATTCTATTACACAATGATTTCAATTCTTAAAGCGAGAGATCAATATCAAAATCCACGAACAATTTTATAAGCCGAGTAGCTGTATAGGCATGCATTCGATATAATATATACTACTATACTAAGACGCGCAAAGCAAAACGTACACATACACCATCTCGTATGTACGAATCCTATTTTTAGGAGACAGCAAAGCCGGTACATTATTTCGGCATCAAAGGATAAGAGCTGTTCCCTCCGTCCTGGCGCTATAAATAGAACACGCTTCAGCTTTTTTGCTCGATACAAATATTACTCACTTGTAATATTTGACAAGCTTGAGGACGCCTGCAGTCCACGGAAGCGGAGAGGAGATGTGTATGGAATGGGCCAATCACATTTCTCAGACTAAAATGTTCTTTTTTTGGGCTTCACAAAGAAAGCCTGATAGGTTCATTTTCTCCGATCCGCTTTAATGGGACAGTGGCCTTTAGGTCAATTTAAAGGTATACTTATATCCTAGTTGCAGAGACCGAATTCTACTGAACTATACATACAAAGTATTGTCTGATAACATAATGTTTTTGCAATTCAAGTTTCATCAGATTAAGTGACATTCATTTGTTTAAGAAAATATCTTTAAATTGCACAACAGTATAAATACTTACAATAAAACTAAACCTTTAGGTTTAGTTTTATTGTAAGTATTTATTAAAAATAAAACTAAATTAGAACACAATACAGTTAAACTAGGTCTAAAAATCTAAAAATGGCTTCTTAAGTCGAATGAATGACTCAATACAGCAAAATTAGAACATTTCTAATGTCCACGAAGTGACCGTAGACAGTTACTCTCCATCACGTTACTACGTGGATAACAGATAGGTATACAGTGTGTTACCGCCAAGTAGGCTTTTCTTAAAGTAGAGTAAAGTGACATAGATCTTTAACGTATCCATGAGCTAAATTTAATTAATTAACTTAAATTCAGGCTTTATTAAATTTCTAACAAAATTTTAATTGCCAGTAATGTACAGTAAAGTAAATTGACAAGTGAGTGTTAAATGACAGCGTGATATGAGTAACGACAATAACGCTGTACACCCACTATATTGAATGTGCGGATTTAAGAAATTTAATTGTGCAGTTAATTTACATAATTATGATTAGCTAATACATGCAAACAATTACTAATTGATCATATTAATATCAGTTTTAATAAATGCCCGCATGCCGGTAACAGGCTGTATAATAGTGCTACGTGGACACAATGTCAGTAGAAACGTCAAATTATGCTGTTAGTTGTGATGTCATCCATGCGATATAATATTACTGTTTGCTTTATATTATATTATAGTGACATTACTTGGAACATGGTTAACATTTGAATAGAATTGGAATCTTGCTCAACAGCATGAACAACAAAAAAGTACGTATATCAAAAATATTTTCAGAAATGCATAACTTTTCGAAATTAACGATATTATTTTAGTTTATCGAGCATTCATTCACAGCCACTATTCCGTCTATAAATAACCCCAGGAACACCGGATTCGTGTTTGACTAATTCATTGTATCCTCTATAATCGCTCAAACGACGGGTCCATCCAGAAGCAGCCCTTATGTCCGGGGGCACAGAGCCCAAGTGTCCCTGGCTGCAGCCAGGGCTACGCCCGGCGTATGTAGGGCAACAGTGACGTCACGCCGTGGTGACCCACTTTGGCTGCCATTGAGATATGCGCGTCAATGGTGCCCCCCTGCACCGACCCCCTTTTGGTAGGCGTGGCAATATTCAATGTATTTCTGTATTGAAAATATCACAAAGAAGTATTTTTTTGGTATTTGAATGAAGGAAAAATAAAGTTTGGAGCACTTAGTAAAGATTTTTTTAAGGTAGTTGTTTCAGTTTGGCGCATTTTTTTTTTTTTTTTTATAACGGCACAACATAGTGGCTCCACTTCGCCTGATGGTAAGCAAAAAGGGGAGCCCAAGTCGCAATGGCAACTGACGAGAAACCAACGGTGCCAAGTCAGTTGACACTGCCATGCTGGCCCGAGAGATGCTTCTTCACGCTTCGTTTGAAGGGTCCCAAGTTATAAGAAGGAGGAAACACATGAGCCGGCAAGGAGTTCCATACTTTAATAGTTCGGCAGATGAAGGAATTGCCAAACTTCTTGGTACGGGTGGGAATATTCTCCACGGTGAGGCGATGACATCGCAAGCTGGCACGTGTGGTTCTATGACGGAAAGGGGAGGGTGGGATAAGAGAAAATAACTCTTCAGAACACTCGCCATGGTATAGGCGATAGAAAACGCTCAGCGACCCAATGTCCCTACGTAATTGAAGGGGTTCGAGGAATCTGGTACTTTTCTCGTCACCTCTATGATGCGGGCATAAAAAGATATAGACACGCGGCGGCGTGTCCAGCCAAGTTCACCCCAGGAACTGGCGAGGAGCAGCGTGTGTTATTTAGAAAACTTTCTAAAGTTATATAATTGACTCTAGTCAGACAGAACTGATTTATTATTAGGGCACGTTTTTAGAATATTTTAAATTGCTTAAACAAAATAACGTTTTTAGCAAGAATGTATTTTCAGGTCTCTTTTTAGTCGTACATGTTGTTGAAATCATCATTTTTAGTGTATGTAGGTAGTCTTTAATCTAATTAGAAGTTTTTATGTTAGTTGTCAATCATTTATGAAAAAATGAAACTAATTTTAGCCAAACGGGTTATGTAAACCATAGAACTTTATATATTTATTACTCAGAATTGTTTACCTGCAATACATAATTTAACGACAAACCCATTGAAAGTTAACTTGCTTTACCTAGCTTACAATAGCCTGCAACAATGCCCGTGTAAAATTCATGGAAAGTATTCTCATCCGTCTAAAACAGGCACAAAGACGTTGCAGCCCCATTCACCGTCGCATATAATATTCATCAATGTACCTGCAGTAGGTATGCACGCCTGAATGGGCGGCACAGGCTTTGTGCAAGTATAACTTTCTTCATACAATAATCGTGCTCTAACTTTGATATTAATGTTGAAATCTGAAATATGTGACGACATGGTTGGCGCAGTTTGTAGTGCACCTGCCTTCCCAGCCCGCCGGCTGGGTTCCTGGGTTCGAATCCCTGCCAGGGCAAATATTTGTGTGATGAACTCGAATATTTGTTCCTGGGCCATGGATGTTATCTATATAAGTATGTATTTATACACGATGATTTTTAATCGGTGATCAGTTACCAACTTTTCTGACTCAGTAATTGATGGCGGTCACGTTGAAGTCGTAATTACATGAAAACAAACTTTTATTTTTCTATGATAATTTTTATTTTCAAACCAATTTTTGTCTTAAATTCCTTGTCACCGATCTAATCTGTATCGGTGTGCTTACAACCTCTTTAATAATTTAATGGGAATGACAATTTATGAGTAATAACTTGTCATTGTCATTGTCATTACATAAACAAAGTCGTAGAAAATTTCCCGCCAAAGCGATGACACTTGACGTAGGTATCGTACTTCAATAATTTATGTAGAATGACCATGTATCTAGTGGTTATTAGTTTTAATTATGTTTTAACTTTTAATTAATTTAACAGTGAGGTATTTGCGCGGGACCTCGCGTATTAAGTTTAATTTTAGCCAAATATTAATATTTTCCTACTCCTGATCACCGATTAAAAATCATCGTGTATATTATGTAGGTATATCGTCATCTAGTACCCCTAGTACAAACTTTGCCTAGTTTAGGACTAGGTCAATTTGTGTAAGATTGAACCTTAATATTTATTTATTTATCCATTTGATTTCGAACTCTACTTGCCACAAAAGAAATCCAACTATTAGTGTTTTGCTAACAGTACCAATTGAGAAACAATTAATTAAAATGCTTGTACAATTCCTAAAACTAGTTTTTTATATGTAAAAGTTCAGTCTATTTCTTAGATTTCATCTATTACATCATAAATATTTCTTTGATAATGGTGTTCAGAATTAACAAGTCTTATAACATAACCAGCGGGCTCATGATTGCTTTTATCACCCGATAAATACCTAAATGACAAAACAATCGTCACGTTTTGACAAAATGTGAGTGTGAGCGATAGATGCCCGCTGGTATTTCGAAAAGGGCACAAACAGCGGTCATCTATTCTCACTCTGACTAAATAATCTGAACGCCTGCTGGTTTAACTGCTTTTGTTGCTGCTGACTGTGCAAGTCCAACAATGACCGTGTAAAATTCATGGAAAGTTCTCATCCATCTAAATCGGGCACAAAGGCGTCGCAGCCCCATTCACCGTCGCATATAAATTTATCAATGCAGTAGCAGTAGATATGCACGCCTGGATGGGTGACAAAGGCTTTGTGCAAGTACAACTGTATACCTACAGTCGTGGTCTGACTTTATACTTTTAAATGGATGTTACTCGTAATGTTGGAATATGAAAATGATCTTTCCATTTCGCATTCTACTCGCATACATTAAAACATCTAGGTTTTTAAGAACTTGACTTTTCTTCACGGATGGAGACTTGGCCAAGTTGTTTTGACCGAGCGTTTCAGCTTAGTATTTTTTTTTTCTGGTTATTGGATGTACAGTCGAGTTCATTTACATCTACACGCTTACGAGAACAAACATATCTGAACACGACCCTATTTTCAGGAGCATAAAGTCGTGTTCAGATATTTTTGTTCTCGTAAGATGTGTAGATGTAAATGAACTCGACTGTACCTATTTTTCGGCTGTTCTCGCCTACAGGACGCACTTCTCTACCGATTCTCGTGAAATTTTGTGAGCAGCTGCAAATTTTATATGCACAATGTTTTTGTTTTCCGGATTTTTTCTAAAATCATAGCGGAGATTTATAAAAGATGTGTAGATGACAAAGAGTGACTTCGTGGTTAGACTTCTACTTTATAAGTCTGTTGCTGATTTTTGTCTATTGCATTGTTCAGCACCGCATACAATAATACAATATTTATCAATGCACGTGCAATCATTTATTTATTTATTTATTTATTTATTAACATTAGAAGAAAATCATAACATTACAGGATTACACCCAAGTCATTACAAAATTCTTAAAAATTAAATTATATTATTCCACAGATACATTAAATAAGATTAAATTATTACACATACAATTACTAAATTAAATACATACATCACAGACTAATTGGCAAGACTCTCGCATAATTTCAGACACTCTCTTTCAACGACCGTCCATCCATCCGCAAACAAATCGCAGGAGAGTTGCACCGCGCTAAGCCCGTTAAGGGCATGTAGAGCGCGGCAGACGGGAGAGTTGCGGCGCGCCACCGTGTGCGCGGGGGGCACCGCGAATAGGCGCTGCCGATCTGCGCGAAACCGCGTCCGTCCGTCAGGGACGAATAGTCGACAGGCTTCGCCGACCAGCACTGGGCAATCGAGACGACCTCGCAAAATACGGAGGATAGTGATCAACTGATCAAAGAGTCTGCGCGTAGCCAGAGAATGGTAGCCAAGGGTGCCCTGCAGATAGGCAGTAGGGTAAAGGAACGGATAATAGCCGCCAACTTTTTTAAATAGGAAGCGCAAGAAACGTTTCTGCACTTTCTCAAGCATTAAGGCATAGGTTGATTCATGAGGATTCCATACGCAGGAACTAGCCTCTAACTTGGATCTTACGAGAGCAGAGTAAAGCAACCTTATGGCTCCTACATGTGTGAAGTTTTCACAGTTACGAGTAACGAAGCCTAGCCGCTTGAAACCTTCTGCTGCCAACCCACGCACGTGATCGTGGAATGTGAGTCCAGGATCAAACACTACCCCAAGGTCTTTGATGGATTGAGTGCGAGAAAGTGGTTGCTTGTCAAGAGTATATTGGGCAATTGTAACCTGTCAATCATAGATATTTATGCACGCCTGAATCAACAGTTCATCACCATTTAAAAAAAAAAACATCAAAAAATCCCGTTGATGTCTTTTGTGCTAGAATTCCAAGGGGTTCAAAATACAACAAGTTATTAATTTAAAAATCATATTCTTCTAAACACTTATTCATATACTATATTTCAATAGTTGAACTATCCTAGATCGATGTGAAGGCGGTGACTAATAGTCATAGATTTATGGATATTATATAATTGACCGTCGAATATTTTGCTTATGTAAAAATTACAAAAGGCAAAATACAACATTATGTTTCCTCGCATTTAAAAGGACGTCCATCCAAAGGGTCCCGAGCCTGCGTCATTACCGAAGAAGTCATTACCCACATCATAAAGGTCTCATACACTTTTCTCTAAAAGGCTTTTGTAACTACGCGAGTCCTGCACTCTAATGTGGAACTTGCATTCAACTCGTTAGTGTGAGTACGTCACGACTACCCGGCTAAGTTAAGTTGGTGCCTTTGTTCATATACGTGGTACAAACTAGGTGTAAACATAACTCAACAGGGTAGTAAGGGTTCACATAGAGGGCGTAATTAGGGTGGTATCACACGTCCCGAGAGTCGTGTTGTCGAGTTCATTTATTTGCTCGTAATGATGATTTCATAAAGAGCAAGATTTAACATAAATGTATTAGGTTAGCTATGTATAGCCTCCTAAGACCCAGAGCAATTTTTGTGTTTTTGAAATTGGAACATTCTGTTATTCAATAAAAGTTCAAATCTAAATTTGAATTTGTACTTTTATAATGTTCGCGGGGACATACACTGAGCATCACTGGGCTAGAATCACTAGAATATAATAGAATATCTTAGAAATTAGAGGTACTTAAACTATCGAGTATCGATATACGTATGAGTTACAAACTTAGGTACCTATTTAAAATGGAAAAGTAACAACAATATTCTCTTATTTTAGTTTATTTAGTTTAATTAATAAATTAAGACTGTAATATATGCATGAAGCTTGAGATGCTGCTTTGTTTTATACCAATTTCATATATTAATTATTGATTTAGTATGTTAAAAGAACACAGTCAAATAATTTTACCAGCGTATTGTTAATATTTAGTAACATGTCCAATTATGTTTGCTAAAAGCTATTTAGCTTTCTGATAACCAGTCCACCAAAGTTTCTTCTCATCAAACTTACTTCACAAACTAGCACATCTTTAAATAAATCCCCTTCATTCCGCATTAAGTTCGCAAAGCGAACTATTGGCTCACATCCTTTCGAGCCAATTCCCAGCCAACTGGAGAACTGCAACAAAGTTTAAGAACAAAGGCTTGCAGCACAACTTCTGCCTTTGGCTCAATGGTGTGGGCGCTCGAGCGATACGCAGACTGTGCAAACTGTTTCTATTATGTGTTTTCTCAATGAATAAATCATACAATATTAAAATCATTGGTAGGTACGGCTAACCGATTGTAATGATTGGGCAACGACCCAACCCTAAGCCATACGTAACGTCACCAGATCTGTCAAGAGAGACTCCCATGCGTCTATATTATTGATTGTTTACATGTTTTATATAGGCGTTTACTTTAAAATAATTTTATAAACAAATTAAAACAGACTAACAAATAAAACGTATTTCCGAAGACGACTGAACGAGTGACACTTTATAAAATCATCGAAATCGCCATAGATGTGCCTTTAGTACTTGAGGAAGCCAAATAACACTGGTGCCCATTGGTGTAACATTTAAGTGCGCCTTGCGGCCACAGACCGTGGCAAAAAATAGAAAATATTCGAGTGTTGTATATGTTCGAAAAAGAAGTACAAGGTTACCTTTGCCTGTCTCTGCTCGTAGGTCAAGATCCAACTACATACTAATATACTCGTACAATAATCGAATAAAGAACGATAGGGTAATAATCTATATCTATGTATGTCTATGTTCGTCTTTCAGAGACCCGACTATATGCATTATGCACTCAAAGTAAATGCTGCTTGAGCATATGCGAGACAAGGCTAATGAGTTCCTTAGTTCTTTGACTCTTGTTAGATGTTATGATTTACACCTTTGGCGTGTAACGTAACGTGTTCAACAAATTTGCGAAAAATGCAACATCAGATTGTTTCTTTTTTAATTATCATCATTATCATTATCAATCGAAAAAAGCCCCGTGTCCAATCCCATTGACCGTGCGCCACCGACTTTGAACGGCTACCAGCGAATCAGGCCAGATCGTCAGTCCTCTTTCTTTCTTGGGACCCTTCTCACGCTGCGTCTTCAATTACAACGATTTTACAGGATACCAGAAATAATTGGCAGCAAAAATGTGAAATTATCCTAGCATAGTATACCTATAGTTATCCTGCAACATATTTGGTTAAGTTTCGCACGCCGATGGACAATAAAATTTGGCAATGGCTATAATTTGGGTCAGTCGACAATGGCTCTATTTATATCAGGCGTGAAAATACCCGCCGTATTCCTGTAGCGTCGGAAATAGCCGGGCCGCCGGCCGCACAAACTTTTGTATGTATGTAAACATATTGTTTACATACAAATTAATGACTAGGCTTGACCTTGTAAGTCGATGTCACTGATGCTAAAACGTTACATACTCAATACTCATTCATCGGCCTGCAAAAGGTCCAGGGTATCGCTTATTTTTCGAAATACAAAATCTTGTAACACTAATTCCAAGAGCGGAGCCGATATTTTATTCACACTACCCGGTTGTTTAAGCTTCTACCTGTTGGCATTAAATATATACAAGGTTTACAAGAGATATATAGCTGGTGTGACTCACCAAGGAAACAAAATGTCTTTTATACACAAAGTGACAATATAGGTTGAAGAAGTGTGGTCACTCTTATCCCAGAAAATATCGCAGTTCCTAGGCAAGAATCAAAACCTTCTGTATAAGGATGAAGCCCCGGAAATAAATAATAATACTTACACATAAAAGATACCACGTACCAGTCGTTATATAACCAGATTATAGGAAAACCAATGTCGTCAGATTATATTTATCAGACCCATTGTGTTCAAGACTTAATTGGCTTATACTGGTTGCTCTCATTATAGCAAGGACCTGAGAGTTGGTTACATTTGTTAAATCCTGTAGTTTTGGCTATGGTAGGTAGAGCTTGATTTGACTCAAGATACTACTGTTAAATGGCCAAATCCTGCGCTACCACTGACATTTGTATCACGCACGAAGTTCTTTAAGCACGCACACAGTTCTTTTATTTTTTTACCTCGTCACGATCGACTGGGATAATAGCCGCGAGCTGACCACCCCTGGACTATGGGATGACAGCGGTCAGTGGGCACCGGTTAAATATGGTATCACCCTGCAACTCGCCCTAAGCCTCGACTCTACAAAAACATTTGTCCGGCAGCCGCTCTCCAGCACAGTCTTACGTAGACGCGACCTAGTTCCGCGTGGCGCACGTGCTCGTGTTTCGCACTAACGTGTTAGCTACTCGTACACTACTCGCAGTTGCATGGACGACCATTAACACTACTGCCGGACAAAGCTTTGTCCGGCAGTTGCTCTCCGGCACACTCTTACGTCGATGGTTCATATATGTGAAATGTCTATGACCAATAAGTGTGACGTAAAAAATGATTTTTTTTTAAACAATTTTCCTATAAAAGTGACACAGAAAAAGTAAATAATAAAAACAGAGTGCAATATTAAATTTAAATGCAACTTCTAAGTAAATCTTTTCGCGCCTTTTCTTATTTTCTCGGGGTTGGATTGTCGGTTTCCTTCTACCGAGAAAATTGATACCTGTCCCTTTTATATACAAATAACTCAAATACCTATTTTATTAGTAATTATGTGTCCCTGTTACATAGATACCTTAGTTAATTATGGCATGTATTTATATCGATATCTGTATGTTCCCTTTTTTCGATCAAAATATTTGAAAGTTTCACCAAAAATACTGACTTGCACACTAAATAATGCGAATTCAATATATTACTTAAAGGTATTTGCAATACTGTTTTAATGGATATAAAAAAAACTAACCTAACCTAACCCGGCCGAGTAGGATCTTAGTGTGCAGTGCGAGGATAATTAGTGTGCAAGTCAGTATTTTTGGTGAAATTTTCAAATATATCCGATGTACGAACCATATTTTTGGTGTGAATTCGGTTAAAAAGGTCATCTCATTTTGTATGATGTTTAAGTTTTTTTTGTAGGACATGTTCAGTTAATCAATTGTTTTTTTTGCACAGCATTCGTTTTTCTGGTATGCATTCAGTTAGTTAGTGGAGTTACCTAGTGTGCTGAAAAAATATACAGATGTGCAATTAAATATATCCCGTTAATTATTACGGGTTGGATAATTTCTCGTGGAGGAGAATTACCTATGTTGTAAACCTCAGTTTTAACGGGTTTCATCTATCTCTAATCGGTTACTTAGCCCAAAATACGGTCTTATCCGAAATAAAGCACGAAACTTATGTATACCGCATGGTTGTGACCTTCGCTAAAACTTCGTAGTGGAAAGTGTACTCTGACATTTAACATTGCAAACTTAATGAAAGCTACTTATAATTAAACATTAGTTGTATCGTATCCAGGCAAAGCACGTTCATAAATTTCATAACATTCCCTTTGTTTCTAGTTCTCTTAAAATTTCGGCTACCCATTCCAGCTAGTAGTAGCATAATTTAATATAATAGAAACGCAAATTCCCTGGATAATAATAATCTGTGCAGCGCGCGCACTTCCGAACGGTTCTGACGTCACGGGTGACACAGTTGTCGGCGACCCGGTTTCGGAACGCTACGGGCCGGCCGGCCGGAATATTAGTTTAGATTTCGAATTTCGAATATCGTCGATCTTTGTTTTGAATTTGGAATATTAAAAGGTTTTGTTTTAATGCACTGATTGTTTCTAGCAAAGTCAAAACCTAATATTGAGAGATAGAGAGTTTTTGTAAGAGCTTCCCTTAGTATATGAATTCGCAACATGACGCTTTTATAAATTACGTCATAAATGGGTGAAGGCAATCAAGAAAGAGTAAAAATAACAATAAGTTACATGAAACAAATGATTGAGAAGGTAGGCGTCAAGTCATAAATCAAAGAGGTGGCTATAGATTATAAATATATTATAAATGAAGTAGATACTTCATCAGCTAAACCAACAATAGTATGACTTCCCAAATTGACAAATGGTAAGGGAGTGGGAGTCAAGTAGACGGATCCCTTCAAATAACACGCGCGCGACGCGTGTCACTCATTGAATTTGAAAATGAAGGTTTGAAATAGAGTTTTTGTTGTGTAGGTACGAGTATATAGACAATGTATACTTAATCACTTAGAGCCAACTAATTGCATTTGCCAGCAACTGGGTCAGAGGGAACAGTGACTTCACGCCGACACGCTATCCTAGTTTCAGTTGCACTTCGTTCTACATCCAGCTCGATTGATTTTACAATACGATCTATACTATAGCCACCCGCCCCGGCTTCGCACGGGTGCAATTATGCTGATACTAAATATATTATGCATGTACTATGCATATAAACCTTCCTCTTGAATAATCTATATATTTAAAAAAAATCCGTTGCGTAGTTTTAAGCATACATAAGAACTAGCAGGAAGCGACTTTGTTTTATACTAATGTAGTGACAGTGATCTATAAGTCGTTTTAACAGACATGAAGTAAACGCTTGTAGCTTGTGGGACAACATGGACGTATGTGGAGTGTCTTTTCAAAAATACTTATTTCTCTATGGAAGCCTTACAAAACTAAGCGTTTTTGAAAAGACTCTCCTCGTATGACATCACAGCTTCCAGCATCTTTGTTTTTATAATCGAGTAAAATTATAAAATGAGTGAGTTTGGTGAATTTTTAGTTGCTTTTCTTGGCGTTGCGCCCCCGGGCGTTAAGTATTAGATCATCCGTTTGGTCTTAAACTACTATGATGCAACAAACATCAACCTACGGACAAATATTTCGGGTCACTATCGTAATGTGTAATATTTCAAAAAGGGCAAAAAGGGAATAATTTATTCTTTTAAATAATAATTATGTAATTTTAAAATGGTATATAATTTCAAGACCTATTGCCATGAGGCTAGGATGATGATGGAATCCGCGAGCCATACCATAACTAATTATGAAAAAAAATCCTTTGTATAATACTGAGGAGATCTGTATTAAAACAACATCCATTGTCAAAATGTAATGCAACACTTACGACCCGGCCAATACTTCGCGGGACCAGCGGCGAGTATCCGCCATTACGAGTGAGAGAGACAACGCGCTCCTTCTGGTCCCGCTATGGCCGCCGCTCGCCGCTCCGCTGGTCCCTCGATGTCGTGGCCGGGCCGATATTCATTGAGCGGCGTGCCGTTTTCGGTGCCAAGTCTCCATTGAGCGCCTTGGCAACACACGAGGGATCCCTCAGTTGATTGCAAGTGTTCATCACTTCTAGACACCCTGTATACCTATTTGGACTGTTTAGTATGTCTTTATCAACTGATTCATTAATACGATTTATTTAAGTTATGAACGATAACTAAACATAATTATAACTAGTGACTAGGTGCCTAGATCTCGCGAGTCTCTTTGGAAATGGCTGAATATTCTTTTTTACATTTTCAAACCTTCGAAGATGTTTTCTAATATATATATAGTTTTCTTTCTTTCTTTTTATAATATATATATAGTTATCATACCAGCTCTCAATTTCACGAAAATCGGTTGAGATGCGACCTGTAGGCGAGAGCATCCGGAAATAATAGGACATGAAATGATTTATGCCCAATCAGAAACGGAGACGCTTCGCTCGGTCGGTCAGTAATAGTAATTGGTGCTAGAACGTTTCGTACATTTTTCTTTCAGTTCTGTAGTGTATAGTACAAATCCTTACGTGAAAAGTACACCGGTCTTATAATTAGCCGTCCAACCCTCGCCTCAGGGCCGTGACGGCAAGACGTCATCAGTCTATTTAACTGCCGTTTATTTTTAACACGATGTTATTAGCTTCAGTTGTAACTAAGTTTGTTAGTTTATTTCTTTGTAATAGGCTATTTGACTTGAATGTTAATTTGGTATAGTCCGTAGGAAACCTAAAGGTCTCTGCCCACTACACCGTATCATACCATGACCGTACTATGAACGTATCAAGCAAAAAGATATTATTTGTATGGAAAAGTATGCGACTATACCCACTAGACCGTTCTGTCACCGACCATCACCGTAGCGTGCCATGCACGGAGCGTCAAGAATTGTCGGAAGGAATATTTTGCCGGTCCGGAGACGCTCCTTGCACGGCACGCGACGTTGTCGGACCGGTGCATGCCGGCGGCGACACGGTGAGCATACGGGTTACAACCGGTATGATGATCGTTCTAAACGCGTTGTAACGCGTCGCGTTAGGTGCTTAAATAATGTCCAGTATTCTCCTTCGACTTTTCTTTTCTTCAAAGCATCGTGAACCCAGCACCTCTAGCATATCTGTGACACGCGACTCTTTGTCGCGCGACAAATACTACCTTTCACTTTCCTTTCAATGCCGTGCGAGCAAGACAAGTAGTGCTGAGTCGCGCGACAAGCGAAGTCGCGGTAAGATATGCTAGCCCTGCAGTAACGTCTAGATTGTGGGTTTTTATTATCTTCTCTTTCTTCCTCATCCAAAATAATAGCTATCATTGCCAATTCTCTCGTCGACAATTTTCTTTTAGTCATCGTATAGACACGAAAGAAGTCTTAGTAAAACTGTTCCTCACTCTAACGCGTCTACTTCACGCGAGAACACAGATGAACTACCACAAATACACAGAACGGTTACACGGATATGACACGCGAATAAAACGCGGCGCGGCTGCGACGGAGCAGATACGCGGATGCTACGGGGATGATACGCGGATGCTATCATCACCAAACCCGTTATGTACAGGTGTGGAACGCAGTTGACACGGTCTAATGGGCATAGTAGTCCGTATCGGGTTATATTCCGTGCCTGATACGTTCATAGTACGGTCATGGTATGATACGGTGTAGTGGGCAGAGACCTTAAATATATATTTTTCAGTTATTAGTAAAATCAGATTTGCTGAAACAATTAAAATTAAAAACATGGTTTTTTTTCTGTATTTTGAAATACTTAAAAAACGCTGTCAGCCATTTTCACCCTTAGTGACGTCACCAGTCCAGTAAAAAACAACTAAAAACGGTCTTTCTTTACGGGATCGCCTACGTCACGCCACAGATAATCAGAGAGCTGTTTATGAAATTTCTATTTTTTTATTAATTAAATTTAGCTTTCTAGGTTTGTACGAAAATTGTATGATTATTTTTCCCATATAGACATTTGATCCGAATAAAAAATAGGATCGATTGACATCCTCAAAAGATAATTGTCCACACGCCTATTGTTGATTCATGGACTGAATTCCGTCTATACTTCGAGAATTCTTTGCTTTGGCCACGTATTCCGCTGGGGAGAGCGACTTGTGGTCCAGGAAAAGGTTGAGGGTACAAGGGCACGAGAAAGATCGCCTATGAAATGGACATAGGTACATAAAATATGTAATATCTGCAATAAATGGCTCATCGTCACTACACGAATGCACGAGGAAGGTGGCTATCAGGAAAGAGTGGCGGCGTGTTGTGATTGTGAAGCTTGCTGCCAAGCTTTGAGCTGATCTCATAATATTTAGAGACGGATGGTGGCCATAAGAACTCTTAAACAGCAGAAGACAAACCCATCGCGTTTGGGCTCGTGTTTGGTCTTGACGAGCAATTACCGTTTGTGTACAGCCGGCTACAAAAACATGTTAAAATTGTTAAATTATTAACTGCGACACACTTATTACGAACATTTTGGAGACGACAGTTTTATTACTTTTTATATTCCGCTTAGAAAGAGGACGTACTCACTGTTTTTAGGGTTCCGTACCCAAAGGGTAAAAACGGGACCCTATTACTGAGACTTCGCTGTCCGTCGGTCCGTCTGTCACCAGGCTGTATCTCAAGAACGGTGATAACTATAGACAGTTGAAATTTTCACAGATGATGTATTTCTATTGCCGCTATAACAACAAATACTAAAAATAAAATAGAATACATATTTAAGGGGGGCTCCCATAAAACAAACTTGTTATGGATTATGGTACCGAACCCTTCATGCGCGGATCGGACTCGCGCTTGTCATATTTTTCATAAGATTACATATTATTTTGTTATTAGTATATTTAAAGTTACTCATTCTAAAATGTAGTAACTTCAAAACTATGCCACAATAAGAATACTTTAGTCTGGTGTCTCATAAAAAAAATAATGACGTTGACCTTGACATTATTGACAGCTTATTTTTTATTTCAAGAATAGGTCGAAGACTGCAACTAATTAGGCATAGTAGTCGTAGATTTCGGTTATCTTATGTATTTTCTTATATTTCTTTAATACAGTTTTTTTTTAATAATTTTTTTGGTTGAAAAGAAAGCAAAGCTAACTCTATCTCCTAATTTTAATTTCCACCTGTTAAAAATACGAAATCATTTCAGATGCGGTTTGACGCCGATTCTCAGATTGATTTCCCACCGTTTATATTTAGCGTATACAGTACGATTTATATAGTGTGCTACCCTTAAACTGTAAGATCCGGATCTATATTTACAGCTATCGAGGAGTGTTTACGCGCCCGCGCAGGTGTCCTACAGTTCCGGCACGTTTGAACTTTGTTTACGGACTGTACCATAGACAATGTTAGGAATAACTGTTACGCTGTAGGGTTTATAGCTCCGAATATGGCTCAAAGTAGGACGTAAATGTGTTCACAAAAATATGTTCAACACAGGCAAAGCTCATGTATACTGCGTGCAACGCGGAAAGTTTTTTTTTTCGTAACCGACGGTTGCCGTTACTTTTACTTCTTTTGCCTGTGTATGTAGTCTGCTTATAAAAAGTAGTCGCCCGCTAATGCAGTTTAATACCTGAAAGCATACTCTACCAGTTAATTGTGGGATGAATCAGGAATATCCAATTTTCCGAGAAAAAATAGTAGGTACCTACACTACATTACTATGCGGCCAATAAAACTATATTTGTTTTTTTTGTGAAATATGAATATGCCCGTTGGTAGGTAGTTGAAAGCGGAATACTTAGTGTGATATCACGCAGAGAGTATAGGGATATTAGGGAGGGACATATCATCTTTCGTATTTAAAGTAGCGCCTATGGTATCTTCTTTGAGTTCTTTGACTCTTAATCGAGGTCTTAATCGTTAGGGGATAATAAAGTATATTTAAACTGAAAAGTTTATCTGTGAAAACTTTACACTCAAAGACATCGAAACCTCATTTTGTAGGTACTCTAGTTACAGCAAAAACAAAAGATTGACAAATATTTTTGTAATTGTATTGTGGCGTCTGCAAGTCTCCATGCTAACTGATGATCTGTACAAGTGTAAAGACACCTGTTGTTATCAAGATAATGCTGCCTTCTTGTTAACGGTACAATCTTCCCCGAGACGATAGTTTGAAAGCCAGCGGTGCTGGATCCAATTTCCAGTCTTAAGATTGGAGCACAGCAGATAATAACATATTTACAGAAATATTTTTTTTTCACGACTCGGTTGGCGCAGTGGTAAGCAGCTGCCTACTGAGACGGCAGTCCTGGGTTCGAATCCCGGCCAGGACAAATATTTGAGTGATGAACTCGAATATTTGTCATAGCGGTCATGGTTATTATTTGTATTTAAGTATGTATTTAGTTGATAAATTATAAAAACAAGTAACGGAACAAAAATTTAAAATAACTCAATTAAAACTAAATTATAAAAATAACAAGGTTCAAAAAACACCACTCCCTGTCATTTCTGGTCCAAAGGTGCCCATAACGCTCGCAGCATTTCCACGTTGGATCGCAATGGACACCCTTTGTACCAGAAATGACTCGGAGCGGGGGTCTTCCCCCTTTTGCCTGAGTCTACGGCCTACGTCGCGCACAAAACATTTTGCATCTGTCCCCCAGCAACCCGCTGTCTCCACCGCAAAGGGAACAAAAATGTAGGAACTACCTAGTGTGACATATTTCTGCCGTTTCAAGTCCGCCTGATATTCGGCTGCAGCTCCAGCCGTGCGGGTGGTACGATTCACGTGGGAGGCAGCGAAGGTGCTCACACACGTAGCGTCCCACACTAAACAACGACCCCTTTCCCATGGTAATAAAGTTAGCCCATCGGGCCGTTTGCCGTCTGTACGACTTAGACCCGGTGGCTCCAGCACGGATGGAACGCCAGCCGACCTAAGCACCCTCTGAATTATGTCATTCAGTGCGTGGTGACGCGGGTGCCTACCAGTACATCGACGGCAACTCATTGCATGGTAGCCGTCAGAACCCACCATGGTACCGCAAATGCACAAATGAGGTTGACAAACATTGCAGCCCAGGCGGAGAGCAACGCACACACGCAGTGAGTCCCCGTCGAGTAAAGTGCCCAATTGAGGCGAAGGTAGCGCGTGCAGCCATGCCCCTGATTCTGACTGAGAAGCAGCCAGAAGTCTTGCTCGGTCTGCACCCACGGCATTATTGAGAAGTCTGTCTAGCGTGGTTTTGCAGCTTATATCAGACCATGACCGTTGAACCTTTGGGTATGTGTTTATCTATATAAGTATGTTTATCGTCGTCTAGTATCCATAACAAGCCTACTAGAGCTCACTGTGGGACTAGATCGATTTGTGTGAGGTAGTCCGATATTTATTTATTTTATAATAGGTATATATATTTATATTTTAATACAAACTTATTACTATTATTAAATGTATTACAAATGAAGTTTCCTATGCATAAAGTCAGAGACTTGTTATTTTGAAAGCTTTTTCGTGGCATCAAGCACAGGACTTGAAGAAATCCGTCATAACACATATCGACACACGACTCGTGTCGGCGCGTCACGCGACACGTGGACATAGTAACACTTACCATCTGGCACAATTAAAGGCAACAAAAGGTCGCACCCGAAATTCGTGATTATTTTTCAGCGCGCGGCCTTCGGAGGGGCGGGGGGGAGGGGAGGGAGGTCGGCATTGACGTCACGCGGGCCCGCCAATGGAGCTCGCTCTGCGAGAATTTCGACTGCTCACTTCGAAAACCTCACATCTCCACGTTATATTTCAAATGGGACTTTATTCCGTAGATTCAAGTTGTTTTCGAATTAGATTGGGTTAGGACTAGTTCGGGGGTTACTTAGCTCCTAGGGCTTAGGGTTTCGCTGTAGCTTATGAATTAGCTTAATAAAAACATGAACCTAGAATGACGCGTCCGAGATATTATACAGGGTGGAACAGATCGAAAGACTTTTAAGCAAACAGGGAATTGATCAGACTGAGTACTTCAATTTTCACCAATGAACTATGCAAATATTTCTATCCATTTTTGAGATACAGTTTGTTAAACATTAGTGTAAAAATCTGCACGTATCAACCCTAGCATCTTTTGAACATCGCTTAAGTTAAAGACAGGTGTCAATTTAAAATGTAAATAAAACCTTTCAATTAGTAGGGTTGTCAGTGATATTAAAATATTTTATTTTATCACTGTTTTTACTTTTAAATCCAGCATAACAATTATAATAGGTTGATTGTTGATCACTCAGATGACACTATCCTGTCAGCCCAATCCTTAGAAATTTTCCACCCTGTATAGCATTCGTTACTGATGAAAGGCTCAAATTTTGTAAAATTTGGTTGTAAGCGATATCAAATCTCACAATTTTCAGACACGTATACCTACTTATTAATTAAAAAGTCTAAGTTGGAAGCTCTAACGGCTACTTTGGTTGGACCAACACGGGCGCGCTATAGCAGGCCTATGATGGTATCAGTATCCGTCACAGGCACCTCTAGCACAACTGTGACGCGCGACTCCTTCTCGCGCGAGATGACATGTACTACCTATCTCTTTCTGTACACTACTGTGAGAGAGTGACGGGTAATACTATGTCGCGCGACATGAGTCGCGAGCCATAATTGTGCTAGACAGGCTGCACCCGCACACTACTAAACTACCATCAACCTAACCAACCAAGAACTCACTAACTGCTTAATATCGTACGTGGAAAAAAAATTGTCTTGACAGACGGACAACAGGTTGAACCAAGATTTTCCGTTTTTTATCGTACTTACCGCGTCCGCGTACTCCTATTGCATGATATGTTACTACCTAGAACAGGGCTATTGGGATTTATTTGAAACCTACAGTTTGAATTTTTCATTGATAATTTTATTTTTGTTCGAAAAACTACTCGAAATTGACAAAATTCACGTGGAAAATTCGTTTTTCCAACTTATTTTCGACTGCACGCAATGAAAGCATGAAATAGCTACGTTACTAAACTTGGGAAAAAGTACTTCAAAACCACTTCAGAAAGTTGGTTGAAATTATCAATATATTCGTCATAAGTAATATGATTTTTTTTTATTTTAAAAGGAATAAGGCCTCTTAAAGAAATGTATGGACCGAGCAAACCGAGCGCAGCGTCTCCGTTTCAGCTTGGCCAACATTTATTTCGTATGTATATAAGTATTATTGGATGTTCGGATGTCCGGATATCCGGCTGTTCTCGCCTAGCATTTCGCATTTCTCAACCGATTCTCATGAAATTTTGTAAGTAGGTTTGTCATGTAATGAATATTTTTGCTGATTCTGTTTTTCGAAAAGTTTCAAAATGGTGGAAAAACGGGGGATGAAACGTACAAAATGACAAAAAAATCAGCAAATTCAAACAAAGTCGTGTGGTCTAACCAGCTCAGGAAAAATTTAATAATACACGTTTTTAGGGCGATTTCAATTATTGTGAACAATAGGTACCTATTTTTATTCTTATTTGAACGTTTTATGTTACAATGGTTGTATACCTACTGATCTGTTTTTCGTAATAATTCAAATTAATATGCTTTCAAAAATCAGTTTAACATTCAAACATGGCGGCGGATTCTAGTAGGCTAATGCCCCCGCTATTCCAGCGCTGTTTACTTTGGCATAGTAGATAACCGCTTCGCCTTTGTAAATGAAAACAGTTATCAAACTCCATAGTCTACGGCTGCGGTAAAAAATATTAAAAGGGAATTTAAAGTTTATCAGACGGGCAAGACTCGTGGAAAGAATACCTATATTTAATCCCTACCTTGTAAATATTCCTGTTGATTCCAATGGTTAGCTGGTAGAGAATGTCTATGGCATCAAGTCTGGCTCGCAAGCTCGCTCGGATGGATAAACGTCTCGTGTAAAATGATGCGTTTTATGCACTTGTTGTACAATCTACTATTTATAGTAGGTAATAGAAGGTATTCATGTTGAGGTGTAAGTACATGATTTTCAAGTACATATCTACATATTAGAAACTAAGAATTTATTCAATACAAGAAAAAAGGAAAAACAAAGAAACAGTAGGTAAATAAAAAGCTAGTTAGGTACATAGTGCAGTAAAACTGCAATGTATATTTTTAAATTTTTGTGATCATTTTTAACTGTAATTTTTACCATAAGTTTTAATACCAGTTATACACTTTTTGTGAATCTTTTTGTTTTTGTGTTTGTTTGGTTTGTGACCGTCTGAAGGAAGCTGGCTTGACAGTTAATTTAAAAAAATGTGAATTTTGTAAGTCGGGACATGCGACCACAGGAGAATTAAGCAACTTTTCTTTTAATTGTTGAAAAGCCGACTGCGAATCACAGTTCCAATCAATTGGATCTCGTCCTTTCCGTTTACCAATTAAAGCTGTTAAAGGAGCAATAATGGAGGAAAAATTTGGTACGAACCTCCTATAGTAAGAACATATACCAATAAATGCCCGCAATGACTTGGCGGTTGATGGTACAGGGTATTCTCTTATCGCCTCAAGCTTTTTGGGATCAGTTTGGAGACCTTTCTCGTTAACAATATAGCCTAAATATCTCAATTCCGACTTACAAAATTCACATTTTTTTAAATTAACTGTCAAGCCAGCTTCCTTCAGACGGTCACAAACCTTCTCGATTAGGCGTAAATGGCTATCAAAATCGCGTGAAATAAGAATCAAGTCGTCAACATACCCAAAAACGCAATCTTCCGAGAAATTGGAGAACTCGTGATTAACAATCATATCCGTCAGCCTCTGCATCTCTGAAGCAGCGTTTGTCAGACCAAATGGCATGCGAACGAATTCGAATAGACCCCTTTGAGGAACTATAAATGCAGTTTTCTCAATACTATCTTTATCAGCAAGAGGGATCTGCCAAAAGGCACTCCGTAGATCAAGAGAAGTCATAAACCTGGCTCCCCGGAGATTATCGAGAATGTCTTGGATACGTGGCAGAGGATACGAATCGCGAACAGTAACACTATTGAGTTTCCGGCTGTCCACGCAAAAACGAACCGAACCATCCTTCTTGGTTACCATAACAACCGGACTGGCCCAGGGCGAACGTGAAGGTCTAATAACTCCCTGCTCGAGCATCTTATCTATCTCTTCATTGAGAATCGCCAGCTTCGCGGGTGACAATGGATAATATCGCTGTCGGATTGGAGGACCATTGGTAACAATCTTATGCGACAACCAAGACGTTCTACCAAGCCCAACTTTGTCGGCTGAAATCTCCTCAAATCTATCAATAACGTGTTGAAGACGGACCTCTTGCTCAACCGAAAGACTTTCGCGCGCGTGTACATATCTAGCCTCGTATACGCAAGACGACCTAAAATTCTCAGTGGATTGTGGCAAAAATAGTTTGCCGTCTACCTTCCTATCAAAGGCGGAAGTTAAGTAAGGATGTCAAGCCAAATTTATTCCAAAACTCAATCCCAAGTCCCAAGTATGATGTCAGACGTCATACGATCCGCTACCAAAAATTGATGGTCAACCAAAGCACCATTGAAAGCAATTGGAAGAACAGTAGTGCCTAAAATATTAATCGGCGAATTTTTGGCCGAAACTGCAACAGGTCGGTTGCTAGTATTAAAAGATCTATTCAATTTTAATAGACAGTCCCTGCTGACCAACGACATTTGTGCGCCAGAATCCAGGAGACCCCTAACTTTCGAACCACTAATGTTCATTTCAATAAACAGTCTATTATCAGAAGACTCTAAAGAAATAACCGGTAACACCGAATGGTCAATTGGAGTACCGGTATAAGCTAGTTTTTTGAACCAGATGGTTTCGGGTTACATTTTGGACAAAAACGCGTGGTCGTACCGGGTTGATGACATTTAAAACAAACTGCTCCAGGTATATTAGGACAAAGACGATACGAATGACCAGCCTCGCCACATTTCGGGCAGGATGAAAAGGAACAGTCGGCTACAGGAGCAACTACCCTATGCTGTGATATTTTCGGTTGAAAGGCTTCGAAGTTGGTAGTAACTGACAGGAGAGTGTCAATATCAAAAACTAGGTTAGTAGCCAAGCACGGATAACGCGAATGTAAATTGTATTTAACAATGTTGAACAAATTGTGTTCCTTAATTGGATTTTCTAATTTTGAGTTTAAATCGCGTACGCTAATAATAAAATCACGAACAGATTCATTCACCCTTTGTTTACGTTCGCGAAGGTACCTCTCTGTTTTAAAATCATAATCGATCGCATCGAATGTTTGAAAAAAAACTGCCTTTAATTCAGAATATGAAATTTCAGGTGTTCTTATCGTTCTAAAATATTTTAAAGCAGAACCCGCCAGAACCTCGTGAAATCTGCGTACAATATAGCTTGATGGAAGGCTACGTGCGTCTCTCTCTTCTTCTAATGCGAGAAAGAATTCGCGAACACATTCTGAACCAGAGAACTTCACATTCCATTTAGCTAATGACACGTCTTTGCAGACAACACGCAGAGCTGGACTAGGTGCAGGGGTAGCGGTAGCGCTAGGCGGAATGTTGTCACGGATGACATCGCTATCCTCGGATGGGTGAACGGACAAACGCCTTGGTCTTGGCATCGGTACCGTAGGACTCCTCGGCGTCTCTTCGATCGCGACATCCTCCGTAACAGACATGTCTACTCCGAACTATGTTATGAAAGCTTCTTGCGACTTACCTTGATTCCCTGGCACGCTGGCCTAATAGCACTACAGGTCCTAACTAAAGCTATCTAACTATTGATTAAAACAAATAGGATTAGTATAATTCGGTAGGGAAATAAAAGTCACAGCACAAAAAGGATGTTAGCAAGCACTTTCATTGAGAAAAGAATTTAACAAGCTCAGAGCAAACTCTCCTTCAAGCGCATGTTGCGCAAGCATCTCTCGGACAATCTCTCTTCCTAACTTTCTTCGAAATATTTTACTTTGGGTACAAAATATATGTATGTAAGTATATCATATAAAGTATTCGTGTACGTTTATGGCAATTATATATACATTCCTATATATATCTTATATTATTGATTTGTGTTTTAATTATTTTGTTTCTCTGTAACTCTGATCCTGCACCGACTACATATTTCTGTTTAACCCAGTGGTTGACTGGTAGAGAATGCCTAAAGGCATTAAGTCCGCCATTTGTACTTTTTTTTTGTATTGTGCAATAAAGTTTAAATAAATAAATAAATAACAATACAAATATTATTTCGAAATGAATCTGCTGGGCCGTGTAGAAGGGGTATGTCGGTGCTCTCCAATCCCAGGCTGGATAAATGATTGGTACTACGGGCTCCACAACACACGTCGTTGACAAGAGACTAAAAAAAGAGACGCTCCTGCAAACAAATGATTATTAGACACAGAGTGTCGACCACCGACACAGTTAAGAAAAAAATATATATATATCTATAAATACAAAAAAATATATGATAACTTTATAATATTTATCTTACCTTCGGGCGCCAATTTATAGCACAAAATAAAAAAAGAACTGCTTTATTTGGTTACAACAGGCGGCCTATAGGGCACTGTTGCAACCAAATATAGCAGTTCTTTTTTTATTTTGTGCTATAATAGGTACTGACAACATTCTGTTTTTGTTTTTACACGACAAGTCCCGTATCTTACTCCGCAGGAGTATTTTAACTAGTCCTTCGAGAACTTTAATTTTACGGAAAAAAAACAAAGTTATATAAACTAGATTTGCTTTGTTTCTTCTATAAGTCTATGCTCAAATTACTTGGATCTTATCCGTTGCTGCACTTGGCTCAACAAACCACCAAACAGGCGTACGCATTTAGGTAGGTAGGGTCTCGCTACTGAAATACCTATTACCTGATTTTTTGGCGGGAGATTTAAAAAATATTGGGCGGTCACGCCTTATGTAGTGGAAATTATACTTTTGATACTAGAAAATATTATACATTTTCTGTCCACACGTAAATTACCTAAAGAAATAAGTTCAATATGTCAAACTAAGCCAGCATAAGAATTTTTAATTTTCCGCCAAACATTTGAGTAATATTTCAGTAGCCAGACTATATATAAACATATGGATTACTTACAACTATTGCAAGTTTAAAGTTCAGAAGCCACGACGCGTACAGATGCATATCGTTAATATTATGCCGTAGTTAGTTGTAGCTACATTTGTCCGCCTGAACAAATACGGTGATGGCCCTTTATCACGTGATAAATAAAACAGATGCTTTGTCACTTACACTCGCATTTTGTCGAAACGCGACGGATGCTTTGTCACTTATTTATCTCGTGATAAAAGCAACCATCATAGGCCCGCAGCAGGCCTATCACAGGTCACCTGTTTAAATGTTTAAATTATTTAAATAACTAGTTATTTATTTATTTATATTTAATCTTTATTGCACAAAAGAAAGCTTATCGTACAAAAGGCGGACTTAATGCCATGAGGCATTCTCTACCAGTCAACCTTTGGGCAAAGCAGATAAATTGTGGGCGGTGCAACTAACTCAAGCAAGTTTTAATAAATAAATACTTAGATAAATACATATATTCATATAATATATACCCATATATATTATTAAATACAGATGATTTATATAGGGAGTGTAGCGAGTTTGAAGCCTTTTTCCTCTATCATGCAATGTCAGTCTGTGTAATCTTTGAACGACCGCAGACTATAAGATATTTCAAGCAATAAGACTAAATTAGGTACTGCTTTGTAGTAGAAATAATAGGTAGGTACCTACGGTAATTCTCCATCTAACATAATATATATTTGAAATATTTAAATTATCTCAAGCTATTTGTTATCGTTACTAAGCTACCAAAACCTTAATAAAATTACCGGTCGTGGTTTTCAAAGACGTAACTTGAGAGCTTGTTAAAAGCAGTTAGTAGCACAGAATACAATAGAATCTTCATTGCGTTCATGAGTGTTACATTAGCAGGTCTTATAATATGCATATTTACTTAGAACTAACTTATAAATACAGTAAAAATTGTCCAGTTCGTTAATGCTATGATAATACTTATTTTTTAACTGAACTGAATGAAATGAATGGAACAAAAATGGAAGGCGAAACGAACGCTGGAACGGAACGGAATGAGGATGGGCACGATTTTCACTCGCCCCTCAGTACTAAACCACATTGTTGTCGAGTCATCCGTCATCTTCATCTCATCCACCAATCAATACGATTCACGTTAAATTCTACAGCAGCATACTGTAGTTATATGAATAAAATTAGCTCAATATGCCATGAAACAAAGAAAAAAAAAGTGTGTGTGTCAGCTCCGACGCACGACTGGAGTTTACTCTTCAGGCCAGGCGCGCACCACTTTTTTGTCGCAGAAATAAGCGTACTTATGGGTTTATGAAAATCGTGGTGCGCGCACTCTCATATAAACCCATATCTTGCATTTATGCGACAAAATTATCGTGCGACTAAAATCTTGGTGCGCGCCTGGCCTTAAGAACGTTTATAAAATATATACTCAATACTCAATACGTTTATTGCACATAATGATTATACAGGTGAAAGTTAATAGTTTAAGTATCACATTATGTACCCTGTTGGGCGCTGCAAACAAGAACGAAAAGGTAGGCACACTTTTTGTGCAACCTGAATTCGAGCGCTGCGAGGAATTCGTTTGACCACTGGAATTGAATGTTTAAGCTCACTGATTTTTTCAGAAAAAGGCCTGATCTGACTTGGTTGTGAATTGTTTGCCTGGTGGCGACGTAATTGCGCCAGCACGAATGCCATGGGTTCTACTGATGTGTATATTAAGTCCTTTCTGACCTTTAAAGAAACGAATCTGGGAGCAATGTGGGCACTGTACGGAATTCTCCAGCGACAGCGACACAGACCTGGAAGCGACATTCTGAGAGGAGCCCGTGCTATTAGGATTCATCAAGTAAACTATTAAAAAACGCAATAGATAAAAACTTACGGCTACGATAACAAATAAAGTATTTAAAAAAACCGCTCCAAGTTTCGGCATACAAATTGCCCCATAAAGTTCCTGGGGGAAGCGGTGGTTTATAATTGCACATACGAGTATAACTAGATAGTACTCATGCACTGATAGCAATCACACTCGTAACATGATAGAGATTCACGCAAAATATTAGCAAAAACTTGAAAACAAAAACACATTTCTCAGCTGTTGTAGATTGACAACTGTCAGTCAAGCTGCCCGATGCGCACTTGCGCAGCAACGCGCCGTGTAGGCCGCCGGCCGCCGCCGCAGTCTCCGCGGAGAAATTATGAATATGTTTCTTGTCTATGTTATTTGTTAAGCCTCTTGTGGTAATTTAAAATAAATAAATGCCAGAGAACAATTAATATTAATTTTCTCTAACGGGAGCCATGTTTTCCCGTTGCTAAGTACATTTAAAATACATTTCATGAAATAAACATCTCGGTGAAGGTCATTTTATATAGGGATCTTAGTCTATAACGCTTAACGTAACGCATAACCTGCTAAATTAAGAAGTCGTATTTTTACCCCGATCGTATACTGAGATACGACTTTTTAAATTAGCACGGCAGATACGTTCGATTTTATACCCCATAATTTTCATACCCCGGGCTTATATATGAAAATCGATTCTTAAGGAGTAAACTCAAAAAATAGATATACCTATGTGACTATAAAGTTTTTTTTTAATATAACAAAACCTCTTTCACGGTGACAATGGCAAATTACTTATTGTCTCCAGTAGGTACCCATAACATATAATGACGTCACATTTGTATGGAGCGTTTTAGCGCTCCGTAGAAATGTTGAACTTTGACGGTCATTTCCGACTTTTAGAGCAGTCTAAGTGTAGTTAGCTCTCATATAAACATTTGATCCTAATAAATAATAGAATCCGTCGAGTCCGTCACACCTTTGAAATCACTACGATCGTCGTGTCACATGTAATCTTAAGTAAGTACCGCAAGGTTACTAAGCCAAGTCAACTTCAATTCTACGAAATATCTACTTCCATATGAGTACTTGCTTTGTGTTACTCAAGGAATGGGAATTTCCATTGTAGCCACCCATGACGTGGACGGTAGAGATACGAAAATCATGAAAAACATGTGTAGGCAAAAAAACATGCGAATGGCATCTTAGGCCTACAACTTGCTTCACGCGCAACGCAACGGAATTTTATTTAATCACATTCCCCATAGCATAATTTCCGGTGATTTAATTATCTATTTACGCTAATATTTATTTTATTAGTAGGTAAATGAATGGCGGACGCCGCGCGGGCTACACCGTCTATTCGCGGCTCCGCCTCGAGGTTATTTAAACACGCGGTGACGTCGGCCGCGTCAGTACTACCAACACTACCTAACCTCAGTATAGCGTCTCCTTGATCCGTGCCCTTCGATAAAGAACCTCGTCTTTATTGACAAGCGCGCGTAAAAATAACCCATAGACAAGATATTGGTTTTATGTGCGTGAAATCAAAAGCGCGGGAATATTTATTGCGTTGTATGCCGATTATTAGGTGTGATGATTTGTTTTTAAGGAATTGGATTGGTGACTCAGAAATAGAGCTGATTTAGCTTTAACTGAAGCTATAATTAACTACTTATACTGGTTTAACATTTGCTATATAGTTTTAGAGTTTCTCGCAGATACATGGCATGTCGTCAGTAGATACTTTTAACTCTTTGAGAAGCATTGAGATTTATCAAAAATAGAACAAAGAAATATGCTACCTAACAACTAACAACCTTCTTGGCTGCTGCAGTGCCCCCGGTGGTCTACGTCCGTAAAACATATCTAAGATCCTACTCTGATATAATAGCCGTTAAATTAAAGCAAAAAAACGCATCCTCAATCGATCGAACGATCTATATCAAATAAAATGGTAGTAGTACTACCTATACACAAACAACTACTAACCCCAACCCCAAACGCATATAGGTAATATACCGCCTCCGTTCCGTTCCATCCGTCGTGGACAAAACACAATTATTATTCGTTCCTACCCACATTATAAACGAGGAAGAATTGATACGCACTTTGTTGATGAGCAACGGATCGGGCGATTTCTAGGTAAAGAAAGACCCTAGTAGTTATAGTTATCCCTTATAAGAAAAATACGCTTGCGATGCGTTTGTGCATCAAACACTCAGACTGCATCAATTTGAGGGTTGAAATAAAATTACCATTATTCTTTTAATTATCAAATATTGGCACAATTATTATCAAAATTCGAATTCTGTATAAGTAGGTAAGTAACTGAAGTTCAATTTGCAACCACATAGGTAAGTATATCTGGGCAAGGTCGTAAAATTGGCCTTATGCCACATAAAAGTAACATAAAAGTGTATGTAACAGAGTTACATATAAGTATCAGAAAAGTTATGAAAAGGCAAATCTACAATGAAACGAAATTGTTTATTTTTTATATTATTAAGTTTAACTCTTGTTGTTTAATGTAAATTTATAATACAATAGTGAGCTGGCCTTTATACCACTTTTATGTAACGTTACATAGAAACCGATTCATATCGTTACATACGTTACATAAAAGTCACATACAAGCGCTCTATTTCGACATTAAAATCCCAATAACATGACACTGCAACGAAGGAAAAACCACGCACACAGCCTCTTAGCACTTAACTAACATTAATACTGCTAAGTAATTTCACCTTTGAACAATATAATGCACAGTTACCTTTAAAATCACCAAACAATGTGTTTTTGAAAAGTCCGCAAACACGACCGTTCCCTTTGAATAGGCGGCACACGACTTAATATGGCCGGAAAAATAGCGGCGGTGCATAGACTAACTAGAAAATATTGTTGTAATTGAATAAATTTGGATTCTTCTACATAATTGCCCAGTTTCAATAATAATTATGGTTACATAAAAAGTGTTACATAATAGCGTACACTACGATAACATAATGTTTTTTAATGAAATAAGCATTTTTTTAACGTGCAATTTCGTTGCTAATGTAGTCAAACTCTTCCATGATTAAGTAACATACGGAAAGCTTATTGAAATGCCCGATGAATAATACAAAACACAAAAAAAAACATTGTAAATAGGCAGGAGATAATTTTGCACATTTTTTTTTTTGTATTGGGGACGTTGTGATCACACATTATTAAAATACAAAAAAAATATTGACAGGCGATTTAACGTATTCCTCTATATTGAAACAAATAAAACAGATGTTGCTTTTCCCAAAAGAAACATTGGAAATAAATAATTTGAAGCATTTTTTTAAACTAACAGCACATTTTGTTACTGGCGAAATATATCTTTTTTGGCGGCCTTACCCATCTAATTCTTGATAAAACAATTGAAGGGCGAAGGGATAAAACTGGCTTAGGCTGCGTTTAACCAAACTTTTATTCCAAAAATAACACTTACTAGTTTGACACTACCAGGTTTTTTTTTAATCCAGCCTAAGTGACATTTAATGTCGCTAATATATGTATTAGCAAAAAGGAGGATGGGCAGATTTAGTATGGACTCTGGCCTAGGGACCAATAACGACAAGCCATATATCATTGGAAAGGTTTTTTCATATTCTCGGGAAATCTCGAAACCTTGTGTAAAAAAGTTACTAAAAAGCAAGCAAGAAACAGGAACTTTAGTGTCGAAAAACCCTACATAATAACGTTTCAACTCAAACTTCTTTATGTAGTATGTTAAGTATGTAGCGATACCTTTATTTACTTCCTGCCATAGTAAACGTTTAAGAACTTAGAATAAGCTATCCAGAGTGACATATCGCTTGTCTTTATTGGTCATATAGACCAATTCGCCCACCTTCCTTTACTATTACAAACGATTAAAGTTGTGAAAACATGCTTATAGCGTTTTACCCGTTTTAAATACTTATTCTTATGATGAACTGGATAATTTTGTAGCTGCAGACAAAAAAAAATGGAATTAGCACTTTCATGATAATGTGTGTCATAAACCTAAAGAAACATATAACTTCGCGACGTCTAGAGACGTTGGCGACGTTGCTCACCCGACAGTGTTACCAAGTTTTTCCCTTAGCCCTTCAATTTAATTACAAACCTATGACCAACGAGCACTTAAACTTATATTTTGTCATAGCACGCCCCGTTCACACCTCATTAAAGACCATTCGCTAGTTTCCAACCTCGCCGTCTCTCGCATCAAGTTTGAGTAGACTCGCAATCAGCGTGCATTCTGCAAGGTTCAAGTAGCCCGTTATGTCGGACGTGCGCGCGCAGCTATCGATCGCGGGACGTGTCTCCGCGAACACCGAAACGCTGAGAACGTTACAGTTTGTCTATGCCCAGATGGAACGTTGATTCAATAGAATAGACTATCATACCTATTGGTGTTAGTATTTTTTTCACTACCCATTCAGTCAAACACAAGAATACGGGTATTAAGTCCAGCTTCACTAATGGCTCAGTGACCTGTAGACCTCCCGCGAGGCTGTTTCGAAATGGGCGAAATATGTTTATTTTTTTTGGTTTCAACCACTCATACTTTTTTTTTTACTCTCATATTTAGAATTTTTTCTAAAAATATACTACAAAATTATCTAACCTAGTCAGAAAATTACTTGAGAAATGTGACCTGTCGGCGAGAACAGTCGGAAATCTGTACATACGAATTGGCCAAGCTGAAACGGACACGCTTCGCTCGCTCGGCGAGTTATACTAAAAAAAGTTTTGTTACACACTTTTTAATAATCTTGTTGGCAAGCACAGGTGAACTCCAAGTAACGTAAATCCGAGGCACAAGCTCACAGCAGGCTCACTGAATCACTTGTTGTGCCGCGAGTTCGCGTGCCAAGTGCGCCGCACGCCGCACGCCACCCGCCGCCATGCGATTGATGCGGTGCACCCGCGGTTGTACCGACATGTTGCTTTTCACAACAATAAATACATTATTGGGGTCTCAATTCAACATTTTTATTTGACTAATGTAAATTTATATAGTTATTTTCACAGGAAATCAATAACTCTATGTATCTATCTGCATTCTGCACACTTCTATCCAAGATACTTCTAATTTAGCGGTCTGCGCTATTCAACCGTTACCTTAGTGGCATATATCCTCGCATTGATATGAATATACCTTAGAGGAAGGAATCCCAGAATATACTCTATTTTAACTGTGCAAAATTTTCGATAAGACCACATCATGTTCATCCGTGCATTAAAATGTCTTGTAATCATGCAATCACTGAAATATTCAACATACCTATAAGTAGAACTGAGAAAAGCTACCCTATACGAATTGTAAAGGCTGCGGACCATATCTACCCAAATGTGTTAAATCAGTGTGCTGCTCTGTGGCGGCGCCACTATAATGAAAATCAATGAATTATTTGGTGAAATAAATGATGTACGTTGAACGTACACCATGTACATACTCGTATGTTTTTGGCTGTACCTGTACCAGGGCACGAAATAATGGACATTGATTGTGGCGCCGCTGGGGAGCATACTCTGCAGCGGCGCCACAAAGAACTCATAGATATAAATGTCATTTTTTTGCATTGATGTTATTTATAGATAAATGATATAAGTTAGGTTAGATAGGGAGGTGTAGAACTAGAGCACAAAGAAAGCAGACCCCTCAATCAGATGTAACAATAAAAGACTTACGGGAGAAAGATAAACAGAGTAGACCCCAGTTCCCGGATGTACCTGAATATTTCCAAGTTGTGGTTTTGCGATCGCGCGCTATCAATGACTCATTGAATAATTTTTCCTCATTCGGCACCGGTATTGGATCAGGTTCACGGAAATGCTATATTTGATTCCAATCTCATATAAACACACGCTATACATCGTTATTTATAATAAGAAAACGACGTACCTACCTACATATTATTATAGTATTGCATAAGGTACCTTAGAGTATACCTAACTATACGATTATAATTTATAACTGCTCACAACACATACCGACATGTTATTCTCTAATGGTATATTATCGAGAGACAAACCAATGCAACTTATACTTACTAAAATCATGATCGCATTTTCGGAATTTCGTATGGGGAACAGTATAAATTCGAATTCGAAAATTGAATAAAAAAACTTTCTATCTTCTAAGAAAAATTTTCTCAGCATTTTATTACATTTTACCTACGTAAGTTTAAGCCCTTCATAATATTCGAAAACGACATTTCAACGCCACAACAATAAACAGAGAAATGTCCTTTGCACCGCTCTCTAGTATAGTAAGGAAAATTAATGAAAATTCACGTAAATGTAATATTGTTTCAGTGTGCAACTTCATAGTGCACGAGCGTTGCGTGGGGCAGGTGGTGACGCCATGCTGCGGGGTAGCGCCGAGCCTCATCAAAGTAAGTACCTACCGCTATATTTAACCTGCGCCTCTAGCACAATTGTGATACGAGAGTTTCTCGCGCGAGAAATATTAACTATCTCTTTCTTCGCTGTACTATGAGAGAGTAACGGGCAATGTTATGTCGCGTGACAAGAGTCGCGAAGCCTAGTTGTGCTAGGCAGGCTGGGGGCCTATGATGGTTGCGTTTATCTGATAAAAGCAACGATCATAGGCCCAGACCTGTTCACAGTTAAGAGTTTACGGTCCGTAAAAGGACAAAATTAGAGATCTTGCCTTAGTACAATAGTTACTAATGAAAATTATCTTAAGACCTATTTATATCTCAAAAGATTAAAAACAGTGATCAAAGTCATTACCACCACCGCAAAACAAGACGCAGCGTGCAGATTCTGCTATAGGTGATAGAAAAGACTGCAATGCATCCTCGCGTGGACCACTCACGGAAAAAGAAGTATCCACTAGAGGAGGATATCAATACCTCCAGAACCAAAGAGATACAACAGTTTACTACATAAAGCGTCTAGGAATTTCTGAACCTCACGGCACGGGCCTTTATAGTGAAATGTAAAAATGGCTGCCACCGCCATACATAGATCGACACTGGTCGCAACGACGTACAAAGGCTCACAATTGTCAATTATAATAAACACGGCTTGATATTTTGAACATACTCACCATTCTTTTTTTTAAGTATCCAACCATCTCTGAATATCCTGCTATCCTTTTATAAAAATTTGTTAAAATCTAACCAGCTGTTTCGGTGTGATGAGCGGACAAAGAAATTTGTACCAACAGATATCTCGTTGTACGGCTAGTGCCGCGCTGTTAAAACTTTTACGGAAGTAATGAACCCTCTCAAGAAAACTGATTTTCAATACATTTAAAGAATTTTGAATGAGCAATCCCATGCCAATACTGCTAATATTAGGTTACGTCAGGTGCTACGCCGTAGACTCCTTGCTACGACCGCGCGTAGCGATAGGCTTGCCTGGCAGAGTCATTCACCTGACTTAAAAAAATGTTTACACTTACAGTGTGGTGATCGAGTTAATGTGAGTTTTGGCTGTTCGCTAAACCTAGCTTAACTACGTCACTCAATAAGTTTGGAAATGCTCCTAATTTAAAAATTTGAAATCATCTGTATAACCTATGTGTTTTTAAAATAACACAAGTAGCCAGTTTGCTCAGTAAAAAAAAGTTAAATACAATGTATTGTAATCGTATTTTTCTCAAAAATTGCATGTAATGTTGCTTTACCATCGCTAGATAGACTACAGTAAGTGGAACATACCGAAGACTTTTTAGAAGTGTCCAGTAAACAGCGAAATTTTAAATTTGGAATCAATATTTGTCCAGTAAGTAAGTATGTAATTCCTATTACGTATCAAGATATTTGAATATCGAAACACGATTTACATCGTCACCGACCTATAAAAAAACTAAGGATGTGAAGGCGATGAGGACGTATATAAATGTAAAAAGGATGCATTCCACAAATTGTTTTAATTATAAGTACAGTGCGAGAGCAAATTGTAGAAATTAAAAAGTGACGTCCCTTTTTCATAGATTAAATAGAAAGAGACGACATTGCAGTATACACTTGCAATTTACACTAAGAGCAAATGTAAAATAAAAAGAGGTTAGTACTATTGACAGTATAAACGTAACTCAAGATGCATATTAAAAAAAAAAAAGTAGCGACAAGGTTTAGTGCGGAAGTTTGTATGCAGCGTTTAGTTCATAATTGTGCTGTGTAAAATGACAATGATATTTCGGAATTCCTTCCTTTTTTGTGTCGTTTAGAAAAAACCTCGGAGTTAAAATTGAAGGTAAGCTTTATGATATGAAAATTAGTTAGAAAATACAACAATGTATAACAATAATTAAATTTTATCTTTAAGACTTAGATTTGTAAGACAGTGCAAATAATTAAACGCAGTATTTATAAAAAAAGAAATTAAGGCGGGATTTAAATTAAAAGACAAAAATTTCAAATTTGTTTGTGTGATCTATTACAATAATTCAGCAAAAATGAGTTCAGACGAGTCTGATTCCGAATAGACGGCACTCCTCCATACTTAAAAGCGGAGGCAGAGTTAGCTAAAATAATATACTTCCGACTAAATCCAAGGAGATATAAAAGAGATTCATTAAATGGAAGGAAGAAAATCAAGTTAATAGTTGGTCAGATATTTCAAGAATCTTTCTGAGACAATCGGATGGCTACAAAGGAAAGAAATCACAAATTTTCAGCAGCAAAATATAGAAAAGTTCTTAAATCAAGCTCTAGATGATAAACAGTTTGGCGATGAAGGTAAATAAATGCTGCCACTATTTGATAACGATATAACTATATCTTTTATCCAAGTATAAACTCATAATTATTTTTGTTATAGGTGGTTATCATGGGAGTTAATGGTGCCTGCGACGACGAATATCACAAATGTGTAATAATAAAAATGGGATATAAAAAAAATATTCATTCGAAAATGGCCGAATATGAATGTCACCTATAAAATATAATTTTAATCTAATTTTCTTGTTTAATTTTTGAGAAAAGCACTATACTTGCTTCGACCGTAAGAGCCATCCTGGCCTCGTATTATATCCGGACCTCGCCTACGGCTCGGTCCGTCTAATTCCTACTCGGCCAGTATGGCTTACTTACTGGTCTCTGCCGTAATGTACTAATAAACATAACCTTTGTTCCAGAACCCGGTGGCCCACTGTTGGTCAGAGCCGGCCCACCACAAACGGAAGTTCTGCACCGTGTGCCGAAAGCGGCTCGATGAACTGCCAGCTTTACATTGTATGAGTAAGTACCGCAGCTAACACATGGTTTAAAAATTAATCTCATAAGCCGAAATAATTTAATATTTGCATACCTGCATGCAGGCTGGATACATGGAACTGTATTGCTTAGATTATAAGACCTCATTTGTATCTAACTGTATTCTAGCAAGTAAACGATTTGATACAATTAATTTGCAGAGGTTGCCCGTGAGAGAATGGCATTTAATTAACTTTTTGTACATTATCTTTTCTTTTATTTCATAATTAAATGATGTTTACCTACTCCTCCAGAAAAATACAAAATACTGAAATGTGTTCATTCATTTAAATCGTTTCTTTTTTCGGCAGGAAACTATTTAACTGAGTTATATTTTTATGAATGAACGTTATTAACATATGGAACTCAGAGTCATCATTTAACTACATTATAGTTAAATAATGTCTGAGTTCAAAACAATTTATCAAGATTTGATGTTACACTTGCTGTTGTTATTATCTACTATACTGGCAGAATAATAACTTTGATTCTGATCGTCGTAAAAATATCGACTAGTCTACTGCGGGCTACAATATCAGCTCAATCCTCCGTTAGGTCAACTAATTTATTGTACTCTAGCTGCGCCCCGCGGTGTTACCCGCTTATCCCACGGGAACCTTACATGAATAAACCTATGTCTTAATGCAGGGTGTCAACTACCTTCGTACCAAAATTAATCAAAACTAGCTGTGCCCCGCGGTGTTACCCGCTCACCCCATGGGAACACTAAATTTATTCGGGATGAAAAGTATCCTATGTCCTTCCCTGGAACTGAAACTATCTATATACCAAATTTCATCTATATCGGTTCAGCGGTTTAAGCGTGAAGCGATAACAGACAGACAGACAGACAGACACACTTTCGCATTTATAATATTAGTATGGATTGCTCCAACCGTTTGAGCGTGATGAAGTAACAAACAAACACACAAACTTTCGCCTAAATATATCATATTTTGACAATACTTCTTTTTCTTCTTTAGTTTACTACGTAACCGGCATTCGGTAATATATACATGTAATTATAACAACATTGATTACCTATTACTAATATTAGGTCTGCGCTAAAATGTATTCTATTGCAATACTGAAGATTTTGTGTGTATGAATTTAGTTAGCTAGATTTGTATGTATTATTAAAGCATCGGGAATACAATAATATGGTTGCATTTATCGAGTGATAAATAAATCATAAAGCATCTGTCACTCTTTCTCACATAGGTACTTGCTTTGTCACTTATTTATCGCGTGATAAACGTAACCATTATAGGCCCGATAGTCGCGTTTATCTCGTGATTAATAAACGACAAACCATCCGTGATCCGCGATTATGTAATTTACCTACCAAGTGATAAACGCGGTCATCATAGTTAGTCCCACTGATATAGTTATTTGAGTGTATACGTTGAGAGTAGATGTGCTAGTGATTTTTTTAGGGCTATACAAAATTCAACTAACTGCATGTATTTTGCCAGTGATTAAGTCACTAAACCATAGCAATGTTGCGTTAACAAGTTCAATTTAATTCCACAGTATGCGAGTACTATGTCCACGGAGAATGCGTGGACTTCGCAGCCGCAGATTGCAAGGAGAACGCAACATACTGCGCAGGCTCAGAACCGCGGCCAGCCCATCACTGGCGCGAGGGCAACCTGCCCGCCAACTCCAAGTGCGCGGCGTGCAGGCGGGCCTGCTGCTCCGCGGAGTGCCTCACCGGCTACCGCTGCGAGTGGTGCGGCAGCACGGTGAGTGGTGAACGAGGGTGACCTGCCCACCAACACCAAATATGCAGACGCGCCTGCTGCTTCACGGAGTGCCTGACGTTGTGTTTAACTGGAGCAACGAATAAACTGGGGCTTCAACTTGGTCTGCTGACCAAGACTCGATTATGATCTCTTTAGATCTGAAATCCGTGGTCGTAAGGTAAAGTTAAAATTAACCCCTGTAACAGGCCTGATAAAGATTTTAATATACTCGTGGAAATGTAATTTTTCCACTCCTTGGAGAATGCAAGATCCAAATAAGTACATCATTTATTTATTATTCAGATGTTGTTTACGGTTGTTACACGTTGTACGGTTTATGTATATAAACTCTGTAAATAAATATTCCTAATGTACTCTTTAAATAAATATTCCGTGTAAATCTCACAGTGTCACGCGGGATGTCGGGCGCTAATACCGGAGGAATGCAACTTCGGGATGTTACAACCCATCTTCCTGCCTCCCTCCGCGGTTTCCATCCCCCGCACGGAAGTCCCCATGGAAGCCATCATCGGCGTGCACGTGCGACCACCACCGTCGCAGCGGGACTTCGGCTGCCGTAAGTCTAAGCTAGGCTTGCCTAGACCTGGCTTTGGCCAGGGTGGGTCCGCACCTCCGCCGCCGCAGACATGTGCCTCGCCATTCGCAGGCTTGGTAGCCGCTTGTAGACAGTCAGCTATCGCTCGCGACCACGATCAGATGTTGGCGCTAAAATTAGTAGCTATTCCCCAATAGCCTCCCGAATCTATCCTACATAGAAGGTCTGGGACTAACAGCAGGAGGGACTTTTGGCAGAAAAACGGGCGCAAGCAGGCGCTTCATCAACTGGCATGTTCTGCTAGCAAATTTATTTCAATCTTTTCTAATAACCGCGTACGTTTTTCTAGCCACTGCGTATTTTTAACTCTCGAACAGGTGAAACTTTGTTTAATCGCTGCCTAATCGAAGACTCGCCTTTCTGTTTCTTTGTCTTCCTTAACTGTGACTTCGTTTCTCTTTCGACTTCCCACAAATTCGGCCTTAACAATGTGATCGTGGTTGCCGTTCATCAAATTCCATCTTTGGCTATTAGACGCCTATTTCGTGAGTGGGGTAGGGTAATAGTTGCGAATACCGCGGCACATGTGGAAAGAGGTAAAAGTGGTGGAGTGTGAGCGGTGTCTTTGGGCAGCGCGGGAGCGACGCTGGGGCCCGGCGCGCCTGGTGACGCTGGCGCGGCGCCTGCTGCCAGCCGCCTGCAGCCCGCACGGAGGCGCTTCGCCCCCCTACACCAGAGGTACTATCTACATTCATCGCTTGCACTGCCTCCTATACGTGCTCTGTCCCTATCTCGCGAACCCTACAAGTCCCGCTCTATCAAGTGGCTTAGAAATGCTCTGCGGAAAGGGATTTGTCGAGGGTTTAGGTGTCATCCCGTGCGCGCGTTTGCTATGCAATGCAGATACGGTTCATCGTTTGTCGTGGAACATAAACAGGCCTTATCGGAACTATTGTCAGATTTCCTTGTACTAGTAACAGATTTAACTGATACGGTTATTGCAAAGGGCTAGATAGTGGAATCGGGTTTGTCTTTGAAACTTCTACTTTCTCTCTAGCTATGTTCATGGATATATCTAAAAAGTGTGTTACGCTCCAAAAAACTTCTTATCAGTTGTGATCTACGATTGCGGGTAGGTATTCACTCATTTGAAAAAAATTAAAATGATTTCTGATAAGGTCTGAAAAAGGAATTGAGAGTCTTAATGGTTTTTTTAATTAAATTAGGATGCAGTGTGGGCTGAGGAGAGGAAGACGTGATCATCAAAATACTCTACCTACAGATAGTTATTGTATATCAAACATTCCTATGAAATCGGATCATTTTGAAGTTCACGCATCTACCCCAAGGGTTACGCATGGTAGAATGTTACTGGTCTGAGCACAATTACTCATTATCAATTCAATTTTTTATTGCTGTTAGTTCGTGGTTGGGCACGTTTCCTGAATGGGCCATGCAGATTTTTTCTATCATATTTGCATTACCTACACGTCTTTCCTGTGGATATCTCAAAGCTAATTCTTCATATTTGCTACACTTATTGGCATACACATACATTGTACACTAAACTCTCTGCCAAGGCCTATTGACTATTAGGAGGCTCGGCAGTATAGTACCGCTGCCAAGTCGAGTAAAATTGTATAGAGCCCAAAGATGGCTATTTTCTAAAATCTGTACGTTCATTTGAAATTTGTAGCCCAAGCGTGGATATTTCTATGATATAGGAATGAGAACCTAATAAATCCAAAGGGAACATGTTTAGATTCCGATTTTAGTCTTAAAAAATATTTAACCAACGAACATAGCAGTCAATAATGTAAGTAGGTACCTTTTGACTGTACAATACAATACAATACAAGTACACTTTATTGCACGCCAAAAGGCGTTTACACAAGAAAAAGTTTAAAAACGTTAGACAACAGGCGGTCTTATCGCTACAGAGCCATATCTTCCAGACGACCTTTAGGTAGTTTTGTTGAAAGTTGATGCTAAAAATCACATACAGAGTAGGTCACTGTACAGAGATAGCGGCAATTTACATGAAAACAGCGATTTAAAAGATAGACTTTAAAGTATCGAATGTCTAGTAATTTTGCTCATACCAGAACATGCAGCTTTTGCTATGTGCTTCATATAATTATCATTTATCTACATCAACGTCCATTCCTATACTTACTTTACAAAATCAAAAGATCTATATCAAGGCTGAACAAAATGTCCCCTCTCTGCGCATGCCTTAACTCTGCCTTATTTTGAGGTTAGATGAATGACGATGAAAGAAGTAGCTACATTTGTGGATTGTCTAATTGCACCTCGCACAACAGTAACTATGTATGTTTATAAAAACAATGTGGAATAATAAGTACAATATTGTTGTGTTATTTACGCCTGGTAAGGCATCATAAGTCATTATAAGTATAATATCGTAGTACTGGTACAGTGGAACGAAGTACGCATGCGCGCCTCCTGTCAACCGGCCATTGTATTGTAAGTGCCCCGAGACGAAATCAGGAGAAGTCAATAAACACAACTCATACAATTGAGAGGTTCTGAAGTAAATTAACGGCGCAGGAAATTTGGATCCACCTTTTATCTTTGAGATATGAAGTTCCTTATGATCTTACTAATATAGATACTAAGACCGATAGAACAGAATTACTTCTTTTAAAGCCATTCACCTATTTCAAAGATCTAACGCGGCTTCAATGCAAATTAATAGTAACACGCAATCGTTCATTGGCCTATTACTCTTACCTATACATACCTACACTTATAAAGCTTAGTAAGTATGGTCATTCATGACTTTAAAACACACTTTTTATTTGACTTGATACTCATACGTATAATTACATTTCCCAGATAATGTTTCACTATGAAGCGAATAAAATTCATCAAATAGGTTTGATGCTCGGCAACCATTCGGCCACATTTCCTCCATTAGAGCAATGTCAACAGTGAAGATTTGTGGAGCTATTATTAATTTACCTAAAGGTTTGTAACGGCTTAACAGCATCCTTGATTAACATTACATTAAAGAAAACGCTAAAAGACTCTATATACGGAATAAAAAAAAATACGCTGTACTAAAGCAAGTCACGGCAATAGTATCCAGTGTTGCCAAAAGACAATAATATCTTCATACTCGAATCTGGTAGATTGTTACGAAAACATCCTTTGAGTCAAGCTTTAGCTTTACCAAAAACTATATGATTGTGGCGTTAAATAGTATCAAGGCAAAACTCCAAACATTTTAATTCCACTTCACTTCAATTTTTGAATATTCTATTGAAGCCCACCTCATTTTTCGCTCATTTAATATAAAGAAGCCGTCGCCTGAAGGATACTCATGATGCGGTATTCCATCGGCCAGGTATGGGGGCGCAGACATATAATATAATATATATATATACACGGACATAACATAAACATCTGTGAGCGCGCTAGCGTTTATCTGATTAACTGTGTCTGTCCCTTTTTAGCTGGTTTAATTCTACAGGGACAACAATATTAACGATAACCTTAGCACGCTGACGCGAGTCTTACACTGTAGATTAAATGACGATAAATTTATCGATATGACATATTTATCGCATCTAACGTTAGCGATAAAATGTCGACAATTTGATCTATTAAAAGTTTCATGGGGTTATGGTTAATTTATCTTTATCTACGACTATTCAAATTGTCATTTTGTCTACAAAGACGCTATGACGCTGGACCGCTATTATATTTATTTCATAGCTGGCTTGGTGTTGAACAAGATAAGTGTTAGAAGGTGGCACACTGTAATTTTAACTGTTAATACTTTAAGACAGTTAAATTACATCGTGCATCCATAATTAGTTTAATGTTTTATTTATCCTACATATCGATTTGTTCTATAACTAAGTTAATTGATATTCCGGCCCATAACATACGGATACCTACAACGAAGGATCTTGTAGAAAGTATTGTTTTTTTTTTTGAACCTGAAATTATATTGATATGTAGGATGAGTATTAATAAAAATGTTAACAGATTAGATAAATAAAATGTCGTAGCAACTCGTTTTATTAAACAATAAAAATATGATATGAAATGGATACAAATAACTAACTAGGTACTAAGCTTTTTAACCCCTACCTACTCGTACTCTTAGATATAATTTTAAATATGTTTTTTAGAATTATAATACCTGCTCGCATTATTTTGTTAAGGCATTCCATTTTTTTATGACCACTAACCTTAACACCACAAACACCACCAAATGTGAATAAAATGTCTTAAATTATATTAATCCATAGAAACGATAGAATGAAAACTATAACGTAAGAATAAGAAAATAATTTATCCGATAGTTAAAAGATAACATTCGAAAAAAATCTAAGCACTTTGACACGTTGGTGTTGCAAAAACTGCCAATACTACCAAGAACTATGTGGAATGCCAAGACCTATTTGACGCAACACCTTTTACACAGTACATTGTTGTTTTGTGTGGTGAAAACAGTCAAAGGTTTTACACCCAGCCAATTGATCCAAAGAGCTTAAATCAGATCTGCAAAAAAATCCTGGGCTCCTTGAAGAGTAAATATGTATGATAACTAGCCAATTATAATTAAAAAGGGGCTAAGCTCATCTTGATTTTTCACACACATATTGGTATCCATATTGTATTATGCCGGGGGTTGTGGGGGGTGTATGTGAGCGACATGGTGGTTGCAGCGCGCAGCGTTAGCGAGGAGTTCTCCTCGGGCTGCGAGGGCCGCGCGGGCTCCGCCGGGGGCTCCACCGGCGCGCCCGCCGACCAGGACCACCGGCCCGACCACAAGCAACACCGGGACCGGACGCCGGACGACAGGGATGAAGGTGCGTTTACTTTACATGCCTTAGAAATCACAATATGATAAAAAAAAATTGTTCTAACTTTAACACAGCTAACGTATGCTTTACAAAGACCATTGAAATGAAAACAAATGAAATGAAAATATTTTAGTTTTCAGAATGATTAAATTCCATATCAATTAACACAACAATAGACATACACAAAAACAACACAATATTATAGCCTAATTAGCCACGACGGGTTACCCCGGCTCCGCGACGACAAGCTTGCGGGGATGCCACGACTTTGCGCGACCAGCGGCGCGGCGAGCGGTTGAGCGAGAGATCCGAGCGCGGCGGCCATACAAGTGAGCTAGACACGAAGTACCTACACCGTCGCCGCTTATGGTCTGTGGTCGCCGCTGTCACGCAGGCTCGTGGCATCTCCGTTATTGTAGCCTCGACAGCGCTCGTGGAACGGATTCCCATTCCACTCTCTCTCGCGAGCAGGACTCTTGATTAAAGAGTATAGGGACTCATAATTATCTGTTAAGTAATCTAGAAATTCTAGAAACAAACTTTAAAGCTGCTTACATGAAATATATGTTACCGTTAAACATTAAACGACATTGACGAAATGATCGAGCATAAATTGATAAGTTGTTAAGTGTTGTATATTTTTCTGGATTGCGCAACTATATCACCATGCTGCTACTCTAGCAGTACATTAAGGAAAATTTTACTCTTTTCCGAAAACTCAGCTTATTTAACCGTGGCCAACCATTTTTATCATAGTATCACAAATAATAACCCAATACTACTCCTACAGAGGTAGTGAAGGTGTATGACGGAGAAGCCGCCTGGTCCAGACGGCTGTACCGGCCCGTGGTGGTCGGCCGCAACTGGAACGAGCGGGAGCTGGTATCCGCGGCACTGCGCGCGTTCCACGTCGCGCGGGAGCCGGAACAGTTCGAGCTGACTGACGCGTTAGCTGGCGATGAGCCGCCGCTGAAGGACCCCACCCCGCTGGCGCGCGTCACGCGCCTTCCCAACAAGCGGCCCGCGCTATTTTTGCGTTTCAAGTGAGTCCTCTTGACGAATTTTATGTTCTCACACTTGTCTAGTATCTATATCCTCTACTCGAATACTATCTCAAACGAGTCTGTTGAATAAAACGACTGCTACGTGCCTAATTTCGACTTACTCTATTTGGTCTTAAATGGTTGACGTTGAGGTTGTAATCAACTGATAAATATTATTTATCAGTTATTTGTGGGGCTCGGTAGACAAAGACTCAAAACAGATTTCATTTGTATCATTTTAAATTGTTTCGCTAATCCTCAGGGAACCAGAAACAGGTGGAGGTGAAGTCCGTGTGTACCCTGGACGGATCGCGGGCGCGGGCGAGACCTTCGTGACGGTTTCCTGTCGCGGCGAGCACACCGTGGCCGATCTCATGGCGCTGGCTCTCGAGCGGTTCGGGCTCGACCCCGCGCAAGCCACGCAGGACTACCGCTGCTCCGAGATCTTACTGGATCGTGGAGGTGAGACAGTTTCGCTCTGAGTAGGATTTAGAATCGTCCCTAAAAACGATGGAGAGCTAACTAATTTCATCAGACCGCATTGCCAAATAAATTTTCTGATTTTCTGGAGGAGTCTATCATGTGACTAAATAAATAATCCAAAGTTCCATTCGAGCAACTGACAAGTATGAAGAAATGTCGTGTAGACGAGAAGCCATCCTCATTGCTCAATGCTCATGTAACTATATGATGTTTTAACTTATTTGAATACCGTTCCCCCAGTATCGGAGCGTGTGCTAGAAGAAGAAGAGCGGCCGTGGCGCATCGTGGTGCGGCTGGCGAGGGAGTCGGTGCGGCGGATGGAGTTGGCGCGGTTCTATTTACAACCCCGGCGGGACCCGCACGGGCCCACGCTGGCGCTCTTCGTGGCTAGCCTGCCCCCCGGGCTGTCGGAGAGGAACTATGAAAATATCCTCGTGGAGTTCCTAGGCGCCGGTAATTGCTTCAATTTATTTTCTATGTTTATTACACCCATGATGCACTCTGCACTCTGGCACTATCTGTGGATTCACTGACGCTAAAGATGATAAAAATTTAAAAGGAATAGTAAATATACCTTCAATATTTACGGCACCTCTCTCCTTAACAGAGCAACTATCATCATTCATTAATGTGCTGTGGTTCTTTGGCTTGACAAAAACTGAAACCACCCAGTACTTGTGTATTTCACAGCATTCCACCCTGCGGTTTACGATCTGACTAGGTTTTGCTGCCCCTTTTTCCTGTATATTGTATGGTATCTTCATTTACAGACAACAAGTTCACCTCAATTGGTCCCATTTACTACGAGTACGGCTCGATGGTGATCACATACGAGGACGCAAGTAAAGCCGTGCGCGCACTCTACGCTCTCAGAGAGGCCAAATATGAAGATAAGCCTTTATTAGGTGAGTCCTGTCATGTCTTTACATATCCTCTTATGGACTCTATACTATTTTTATTAATTTTTGTAAGGACAACTTCACTAAATAAGCTGTCGTTGGGTTTATGTATTGATTAAATAGTACACAATCGTGCTTAAAATTACATGAGAGCATGAAAGAAAACATCTCTGAAAGATCTATCCAATGAAATCCAATACCATGAGGTGGACGAAAAAAAAGTTATCAGTTTCTCGTGGCCCCAGTAGGAAAGGGATCGCGTCAATCGTTCGAGTCCCAAGTAAGATCTTTTTTTTTTTAATTAGCTCTAATGTGGGAATGTTTCCAGTGATGCTGTTACCCAGCATCGAGCCGGCGCAGGTGCCGGTGGGGGTGAAGCCGCTGTTGGTGTTCGTGAACGTCAAGTCCGGCGGCTGTCAGGGGCTGGAACTCATCAACTCCTTCCGGAAGCTCCTCAACCCTTACCAAGTCTTCGACTTGGAGAACGGCGGCCCGCTTCCCGGGTGAGTACATGTATTTAATGCCCATAACTGTGTCGTAAAAGGACGGTGGGCAGGTGGAAAAGAACCTGTCATCACAGGGAGACCGATTTCCTATTCGTTAAATTTTTCGTACTGGCAGCTTGTCATCACCTGAATCACCTCACCTTCTGGATTTCACATGAGAAACTATGATCGTTGTCATCAATTTTTATTGAGATTGTGGGCTGAATTAACGCAGTCAAGCGATCGAAAGCCCGTCTGTCTCCGGCCAGGCGTCCCTACGCCAAATCATCATCATTTTTTATAGTTCCCAAGATAGCTATGTACGACGACCCACTAAATTAAATAGTGATTTGATCTGGCAGGCTGTACGTGTTTCGTCACATTCCCAACTACAAGATCCTGGTGTGCGGAGGCGACGGCACCATCGGGTGGGTGCTGCAGTGCCTCGACAACGTCGGCCAGGACTCGCAGTGTTCCAACCCTCCCTGCGCCATTGTGCCGCTCGGCACCGGTAAGTCCCTTATGATCACTATATAAACTTGGAGATCCCTTGTCCTATTAACCCCTATGGTTTTTGATGTGTTAATATTGAAATAAGCAAGGAAAACGGAACAAAAACCCGTTTATTCCTTTTTGAACCGAGTCTACATGAAAATTCATTTGCATAAGATGTAAATTCTTGAAGTTGACCTCTCAACTACGTCATCTTCATGTATCATATTGAAATATCTGATTCGACGCAGAGCTTCCTGTATTAGAATGCTATGCTTTTTGAACCTGATCTATTCCAAAAGGCTTGGTCTCGCTCATAAAAATTATAAACAGAAAAAGAACGTATCATATTTTAAAGATCTAGGACTACAGAGGATCCCTAGAAGCCACAACTAGGTAATCGGCAGTAATCACTGACCTTGTTCTCACCAATAACCCCTAGGGAACGACCTGGCGCGCGTGCTGCGCTGGGGCTCGGGGTACACGGGCTGCGAAGACCCGCTGTCGCTTCTGCGGGACGTCATCGACGCGGAGGAGATCCGCCTCGACCGCTGGACCGTTGTCTTCCACCCTGAGGATAAGCAGGACGAACCGAAGGAGCTCTCTAAGCAGTTACCCGGTAAGTAGTTTCTTCTCGATTAAATACTAGAATACACTGCACACTCTCTGGTTCTCCCGTAATTAATATATAATTAATTGGTTGTTCCCTGTCATGGGGACCCAGCCGTTTGATCTGTAAACCTCAACTCTATCCTGTACTACATCGTGTCTGAAAAAAAAGAAATTCAGAGTTAACATTGACTTTTTGTTTTATCTTCAATTAATAAAAATAAACATTGTTGCTAAATCATATCCCATATGTATACGAAGTACAACTTCACATCTCTACGAATCTATCTGTCAATAAAAGCTACTGTAAATTCGTAGAACACTGACAACTACACGGCCCACCGGCCATAGGGACATTTATGTTATGTAATACACAAAGTAGGCAAATAAATGATATTCTGATTCTGATTAATCAGTGTTAAAAAAGAGGAGACTTAGTTGCTCTAAGCTCAGTTGATTTCTTCTAACACATTGACAAACACACAACGCCTACTGGCTATCAATAGCCAATTCAGGTCTAGCCTGGCAGGAAGTAACGTCGTCGTCTCGTGTAACAGGGTCGCAGAGCGAGGACAACTCGCAGATCCTGGTGATGAACAACTACTTCGGGATCGGGATCGACGCAGATCTGTGTCTGGACTTCCATAACGCGCGGGAAGAGAACCCGAACAAGTTTAATAGCAGGTCAGTGAATAACTTGATTTCGATTCGATTTGAGTTTTGACGGTCTTATTTAAAACTTCCTCATAATAAAAAAATATTAAGTACCAATGGCTGATGACCTAAAACGCCAGCTACAATAGTAACTTTTAGCCCAATCGATGATACGTAGACAGGTCCTTGTTCCTCACTGTTACCTTAATAGTCTCAACTCTCCAAAACCAATCTGGACATTTTCTGGCTATTCTAACTGCAGCAGGCAATGGAAACAGACCGAAATTATTTTGCCATACAATTATATTCATGAATTCGTGATTGAAGAGTAAACTTCCTTTTTTATCTTTATTAGATTTTTTTTTGTTGTTTTGATAAACTTCTATCACGAAAATTTGTAGATAATTCGATTTGAGTTTTGACGGTCTTATTTAAAACTTCCTCATAATAAAAAAATATTAAGTACCAATGGCTGATGACCTAAAACGCCAGCTACAATAGTAACTTTTAGCCCAATCGATGATACGTAGACAGGTCCTTGTTCCTCACTGTTACCTTAATAGTCTCAACTCTCCAAAACCAATCTGGACATTTTCTGGCTATTCTAACTGCAGCAGGCAATGGAAACAGACCGAAATTATTTTGCCATACAATTATATTCATGAATTCGTGATTGAAGAGTAAACTTCCTTTTTTATCTTTATTAGATTTTTTTTTGTTGTTTTGATAAACTTCTATCACGAAAATTTGTAGATATTAAAATATCAAGATTCTGTCCTACGAGGGTTCTTAATATATTTGCAGGCTGCGCAATAAGGGTGTGTATGTAAAGATGGGTCTCCGCAAGATGGTGGGGAGGAAGATGTGCAAAGACCTGCACAAGGCCGTGCGGCTGGAGGTGGACGGCAAGCAGGTGGAACTGCCTGCCGTTGAGGGCATCATCATTCTCAATATACTCAGGTAACTTTTAAACACCTACGTGACGATATGTCAAAACAAAAGTTTGTGCAAGAATAAATATTTTGACTACTTTAAAAAAATAAAGTCACTAGCATACTTCTTGCCAACGTGGTGTTCCTTACAATGCGTTATTTGTGTGTTGTTTTCTTTTTTTCACGTTAGAGTTTTGTATATTTTGACGGGTGTATTGTCTCGGTGTCTGAACCTTCTTTCATCTGCACAGTTGGGGCTCGGGCGCGAATCCCTGGGGTCCGGAGAAGGACGACCAGTTCAGCAAGCCCAACCACTGGGACGGCATGCTCGAGGTGGTGGGCGTCACCGGCGTGGTGCACCTCGGCCAGATTCAGTCGGGCATGCGCGGCGCCATGCGGATAGCGCAGGTACTGACACTTCTTCTTCGAAATTCTTCGAAAGTCAGTTATCATTAAAAATTTAGTTAACAGCTATCATCTCACAGAGAAACGCCAAATATCATATCCCGCTCTAGGAGATGGTTTGGAGATCGTATGATTCCGAGTATGACACCTAGCAGTTGCCAGAAGTTGGAGACTTGCTTATTCTTTGACAAAGGAATGTGGACAAGAAATTCCTGCTCTTCTTATCTTGGGATATATTGTGCTTTTTTATCCTTTCTTCGCCCAGGATGAAACTGATCTGGCCTAACACTTTAACGTAAAATCCAATAGTAATCGTTTGGTGTGGTTCTAGGGCGGGCACATCAAGATTAACCTGAAGAGCGAGATCCCGGTGCAGGTGGATGGCGAGCCGTGGGTCGCGGCGCCCAGCGAGGTCGTGGTCCTCAAGTCCGCGCTCAAGGTACGGGTGCATTCATCATCACCACCATGTTGTGGCATTGTTGTACAAAGAGGCGTGGCTGGTAGAAAATGTTACTCCAGCTTTTACGACAATCGAACGAAAAAAAAAGACCGGCTCTGAGATGCTTGTACAAACAGCGTCTCAAATGGTTTACCAAAAACTGCTGTATAATAGTTTACGAGGTGAACCAAATTTTTAAAAAAGTGTGGACGAGATTCGAAGACTTCAATCTGTCCGAATCAGCCTGGACCAACAGATCCTATTAACCAATTGGGCTACCGAAAGTGTGCCCAAGTTATCGATTCAAGTAGTTCACTGCATCTACACAATGCCATAACCATTTAATTTTACCAATCTACGTATCATGTGCTTTTTGTGCGGGTAACAGAACAATTACAAAAATAATATATCCATCGATTCGTATAAATATAGCAGAGTTTATTCCCATAGTTATTTCTGAGACCCGCACGCGCTTCAATATGATGTTTACTGCATTCTATTTCAAACGGTTCTGTTTTAAATTTAGAGTGCAGCAAGCATTTCGTTTGCATGTGCTCGTTATTGTGTCCTCGAGGCGGAATTTCATGGCTACTCTGCTAATTAATGGAAAACACGGAATATTCACTTAGCCCAACTTTTCAGTCAGTCTTAGAAATCAAAACGTCTTATTTTTACTACACCAGCTAAACAGCTAAAATAAAGATAAAAATGTCGACTTTAGACTCGTTATCCAAGCTCTACAAATCTACACAGTTCTTCTCACTATTTGATCCTCAATTCAGTTATTGGAGTCTCCGATTACTTATAAAAGACTAATAGAAGGGCTATGAACTTTGATTTGAACATTCAAGTGTTCATTCAGGGAGTATGTATACTCAACTCGTAGTAAGTAGGTATGTAACTACAGAGTAATAATGTAGTCTTAAGAACTGTTACCTCGATGATAAATCTAAAAAAACATAAGCATCACCCGTGTTTCTTAAAAAAATCTCATATTTATCGACGTGAAATTCCGCCTTATATCCCCCTTCTGTAACCCAAAATGGTGTACAGAAGGATCGGTAACAATCAAATTGGAAATTGATGTTTTAAGAGAAGCTCTGGCTAGATTATTGTAAATCACTCCATCTTTATGCGGGAACAGAAGATCATAAATTCTTTGAAGTAAAATAGCATCGGAAATGATATTTTGTTGTAAATACTTTTAAATAAACACCTTTTACTGCGCGCAGGCGAAGTTTGAAATATCGGTAGAGTTTGGAAACTATATCCAAACATTATTATTTTTATAATGCATGTTCATGCAATATAATATCTTGACCCTGTCACAATAATCATAGTGCCGAATTTGGTCTAAAATGTAATATCTAGACGCACCTGGGAACCACGGAGTTACATTGATCTAGCCAGATTCTTTTACACAAAATTCCCCGAGTCGAGTAACGCCCGAGCACACAAACTCACGCACAAACCTTTGCATACGGCACGCGCGGCCCGAGAGCACATTTCTCGGGTCGTACGGCCTACCCTTAAGGATTCCGCCACCGCACCCCGACGTGGCTCGACCGCATCAGAACGTCGAGTCGGGTCACGAACCAAATAGCCGAAGAAGTCGAGGTAGACTTCGTGGTAGTTTTTTGTAGACCAACCGGTACGACGTAGTAAGACTTTCAAAAATAAGTAACCCTGTAGGCGTATACAAAGCCTTCAGTAGATCCGGTCTTGTCTACCTCGGCGTTATGGCGTATCCGGGGTCGGGGCGGTGCGCTTGCGCGCGCTCGGGGCGGGCGTCACTCGGCTCGCGTGACGCTGGGTGTGTGCAGGCGACGATGCTGAAGAAAACCAAGCGCGGGGCCGGCGGGGCCGGCGCTGTGGGCGCGGCGGCGGGCCCGTGACGCGCGCCCCGACTCACGCCGCGACTCCCGCAGGCCTGCATGCTCAAGCAGCGCGGCAAGGTGCGGCGCCGCAACACCGAGCCCGCCATGCCGCCGCCGCCGCCGCGCGCGCCGCCGCCGCCGCCGCCGCCGGACTCCTGAATCTGGCTCAGCGAGCGCCTCATCTAGCGCGCCTGCCTCGGGCTCAAGGCACGCGCGCCGGCGCTCGCTGCCGGCTCCGGCGTCAGCGGCCTCGGCGCCCCGACGAGGCGTCCGGGCCGACACACAAGTTATTGTAAATAAATTATTAAAACATATAAACTATATTAATAATAAATATAAAAATTTATATTAGAATTAGATTTTTGTTTTATTTAATTATGTATAATTTGAAAATGTGTAAATTAAATATTCAGTATGTAGTTCCTTGTTTTATTTATGACCCCGGGATATAATAGTGAGATTCTTTCAACATCAATTGTTTGGCCCACACAAAATCTAACGAAACCTTTAAATAATGGTTTCTCTAAATTAAATAGATTTCAATAAAAGAAACTCCACTGAAACATGCTCGAATCAAACAAAGAATATCGATTATCATAATAAGGTCATCGAGACCGAATTAAGACCACTGTGTAAGAGAAAACCCTGTGTACCCTGCCGGGTTTAAAACGAGCATCTCCTGCCATTCCGGGACAAGTGTAGCTACTATAGCTACCAAAGTGGAAACATTGATACTGATGTATTACAAACACTCTAATCGGGGTGGCTACGTAAAACGTGAGCGGTAGTTTACTAAATTAGTCCACTCAAAGGCTCTTCAAATCATTCAACGCGTCCAAAACGTCTCGTTTCGGCTTCCCAATCCAGCCTGACGTCTCCGTTTCAGCTCAGAGATATTTCATATGTCCAGATGTTCGAATGTCCAGATGCTTCCCGGATGTTCTCACCTAACAGCAATAAGGCACGACGTTCATTACATTTCCCCTCTCTGCTTTTCGGTGTCTAAACGTGTTACACATTCACATTATGTACCTATTGTAACGTGGAAAGGTTCCCCGGTCTGATAACTTTGTACACCCATAGTATATCCGTTTATTAGGATTAATTAATCTAAAGATGCATATAGACAACTGTCCCGACTTGTTGCTGTTCTCACCTACCTACCTGCCTTTGGAAGACCAGCGTTGCGACATTCTTCCGATGTCGCAGCATCATGCTGAGTGGTGCATTTTGCGGTTAATGGCAGCACCATTTTGTAACTTTATGTATTATTTTATTGCCTAAATTTAGTTTAAGATATTTTAATATTATTTAAAATACTTTAGTTTTAAGTTATTTGTACTGGTGATGCCTTTTTTGCTGTAATAAATGTTTTTTCTTTGTTTCTTTCTTTGTTGTGTATGGAATGGAAGGCCGAGGTGACCCATAGAGTAGTACAGATAGATAGTGAGTAAAGTTTTTTAGTCGTATTTTGTTGCAATTAGGCCATTCGTAAAGGCTACACTAGTTTCACACGACTAGGTGCAAGTGCAGTCCGTGAGTTCTTAAGATTGGGATTCGGGTTTGCATAAAATCGGAGAGGTTCTTATCACGATCGCATAAGAACGAGCGAGATAGGTATTAAAGTCGAATCCTCATGTCCTGAAGCTTTACGTGCACGAAGTGACAGCACTGTAAATGAAAGCCCTTTGACTCCTAGAAATTTATTTTGTCGAATGTTTCATTTCGCCGAAAAAATATTTCGCAGAATAATTTTCTTCTGTTAATGAAACATTTGACGAAAAATAATCCTAGGAGTCAATATAGCCCGACAATTTCAAGTTATGATAAGGTGAAAGATTCAGATTGCGGGCACCAGTTGGCAGCAGTCGTTGTGCAAGGGAACGTGCTGGAACTATAGATAACAGCACTAGCAACGTCAAAGGTAAGCTGGTGGTACACGTAGGCAGCACCTTCGTTGTACCTACACGTTCCCTATAGAGACTAACCTCTGCATCTCTAGCACAACTGTGACTCGCGATTTTTTGTCGCGCGAGAATATTACCTATCTCTTTCTATGCAGTACTTTGAGATAGTGACGGGTGACGCAATGTCGCGCGACAAGAGTCTCGTAGCACCAAGTTGTAGTAGACGAGCACTGGGCAGATTTCACCCGAACCCAAAGGCTAATTTAACTCAATGACTGTAGGTACCAGTAGCGTGGCGTCCACAAAACCCGATTCCAACCGGCTTGTCTAGTTCGGGACAGTTGAGCACCATTCTCTATTGCTACTGAAGAAAAAGTAAACAAAATCTACCCCGGTTTGCCCAGAGTTTTAGTTAGACGCCGCGCCATTGTTAGGTACCTACTCGTACCTACTCATTATGGTGCATTGCAGTATACGTACACACATCGCAAAACAAATTAGAATTTAACAAGGAGCTGACAGGAGATTTTGTTTCCAACGAGCTATTTCTTCGAGACGTGTGGAAAATGGAAAATTAGCTTAACAATAATTATGGCTCGTAAGTATCCGACAATTATAGAGGAAGTTCCTTAGCAGGACATTGTATCCTCCGGCGCGATTCGTACGCTTTGTTTGACGTGATACAGTCTGGCCAGTTTCTGTGGATGGAAAACGGCGGCAAACAGATATCTTGTAACCTTTTCTTTTGAAAATTGCTGTGCCGCAGTATTCATAGTAAAATACTAAAAAAAAAAGAAAAAATTGTGCCTCTTTCTTGCACTCATAACTGAAACTGTAAAAAAGTATATATTATAGGACCAAAAAAAAACGTGCAGAAGACAAAATTTCAAATTTTCAAATAGCGTTATATTCAAACTTTCATTGCCTTATTATCACAGAACCCAAAATTATAATTTTTATTTGGTTATACGGACTAGTTTTGAAAATATTCAAAAAAATATATAGTAGCATAGTTTACGCTTTTAGAATGAGAGACTTTTCCAATCGATTTTTTTAATCATACATTAGGACATTTTCAAAAATGTAAAAATTGGGCAAGTGCGAGTCGGACTCGCGCACCGAGGGTTCCGTACAAACACTTTTCATTCTTTAGTGGTTAAGTTAAGTTTGCACCTGGTATGTATAGCGCCCCATACAAATGAGGTGCAAAGTTAACGCAACCAACCCGTTTGTTGTATGGGAGCCCCCCTTAAATATGTATTTTATTTTACTTTTAGTATTTGTTGTTATAGCGGCAATAGAAATACATCATCTGTGAAAATTTCAACTGTCTAGCTATCACCGTTCTTGAGATACAGCCTGGTGACAGACGGACGGACGGACGGACGGACAGACGGACGGACGGACGGACGGACGGACAGCGAAGTCTCAGTAATAGGGTCCCGTTTTTACCCTTTGGGTACGGAACCCTAAAAATGGGGTAGTGTGATTTTTTATCCTTTATTTGATGTGTAAAAGTCATGTGCTTTAGAAACGATGCCCAACATTACGACACGGGTCATCAGGTCAGGAAAAACGAACACAGATAATTTATTATGAATTTTATTCAACATTCCCATCTTACACTTAACATTTACAAGCAACAGCCAATTAATGCCTACAACTTTAGGTTAACCTAAAAATATATTAAACTAATATGAAGGGCTAAGGGAAAGAACTGGCATAGTCACGTTTGCGAAGTCTTACGGTAGGTACACATAATTGAAGTTGTCAAATCCCTTTACGGCTGTAAGGCTTATGTAAAAGTATAGCATTAAAAAATTGAGACCCAGTGAGCTATAGCCCTGTTTTAGACAGTCATATGATGATCTGAGAAATTATGTGACCATAGACTGAAAAAGATATATTTGAAAAAAATTGGACTCAGCCCGTTTTTCCCCTTACCCTTTCATGTCTCAACCTCAGCACAAGTGTTTGACACTTTGATAATTAAAACTAATATTATGCTAACGGTGACATGTCAAAATTTACTTAACCAGGTCGTCCGACCTCCTTCCGGGTGGCCGTCCTACACTTCGCTTGCCGGTACGTGATCACCACTCGAGAACCTTTCTGCCCCTACGGCCATCGGTTCTTCGAGCTATGTGGCCTGGCCATTGCCACTTCAGCTTGCTTATCCGTTTTGCTATGTCGATGACCTTGGCTCATCTACGAATCCCCTCGTTTCTGATTCGATCTCGTAGGGAGAGCCCGAGCATAGCTCTTTCCATAGCTCGCTGAGTGACTCTGAGCTTCCTTAAAAGGCCCATAGTTAGAGACCACGCTTCGGCTCCGTAGGTCATCACCGCTAATAAGGAGCATCTATATCTTGCTTACGCACTGGTTGAAGACTTTCGTCTTAAAGCACTGAGGTTTTGAACGAGAAGACACTTCGCACCTATGTCTTGCATCTCATGAACCGGAAGTCAAATTCATATAGTTGATATGGTTTTAGACTGCGATGGTATTAGATAGCCGTCGAGCCACAAATCCACGATTGCATGAATGATAAAAGTATCATGAATTGTTCTTATGTCAATCACAATCTTAAATTTTTTGTTAACGTTTAATTGCATCTTTATACTGAAGTTAGATCTCAATTTAAATTATTTAAGTACAAATAATTATCGTTATTTTAGAAAAACTAAAGCATAACATTAAAAAGAATACCTACTTTAGTTTTATTGTTTTTATATGTACATTTCAAGTTAATCCATAAAAGTTAAAATTTATTTAACTTCCAACACTCATTAAAGAAAGAGAAAATGCTGGACGAAGACGGCGATCCCAAGCTGCCCAAGACTGAAGTAATTGTATGGTTCGAACCGTTAATTCCGTAGTACATTGTAGTATCTGAACGCACCCTAAAATTGAGTTATCCAATTGTCATTTTTTGACAACTCTTGCCCTGTACTACGACTACTACGGTGACACACTCAACGTCGGCTCGTATCAATATTAATCAAAACATGTATTAGACTTAAGTGAAATAAAAACCGGCCAAATGCGAGTCGGACTCGCGCACCGAGGGTTCCGTCAACTAAATAATTATCATTTTTTGTTTTCTGTATTTGTTGTTATAGCGGCATATATCATAGGATCGATCAAAAAACGCCAAAAGACGCGTTTTTTGTATGGGAGCCCCACTGAAATATTTGTTTTATTATATTTTTAGTATTTTTTGTTATGGCGGCAATAGAAATATATCATCTGTGAAAATTTCAACTGTCTAGCTTTCACGGTTCATGAGATGGTGACAGACGAACGGACAGCGGAGTCTTAGTAATAGGGTCCCGTTTAAACCTTCTGGGTACGGTACCCTAAACAATTAGGAGACATACCCACGTAGCACACAGGCTGTATAATGAATGAAAATTTATTCGTAAACATACACGAACTGGACAACACATTAGAAATAGAATAAAATAAAATAAAATCGTCGGTGTGTATGCCACGAAAGGTCACACCTCAGCATAAATGCTGGCTCGGGAACCAGCGCTGGTGTGACCTATAGGTGACGCCACGGTGAACCGCACACGCACACACACGCACGCACTCTAAGACTGAACGCAGCTTAAGTGCATACAGGGCCAAGAATGACACTGACAGAACATTATTATTATAACAGCTTATACAGACTGTTCACGCGAAACGGAACGCTTTTTGAGATTGCCGTACGAGTGGAGCGACGTCACAAAAGAATTGTCATATTACCTCTACTTTTGAGCCACGGTCACTTTGCGTGCCGTACTTTTTTGTATTTTTTGATATTTAATTAAAGTTTTAATGTTTTTTGGAAACACGATTTGTTATTAATGTCCCGTCCCGGACATATTGGCGACCGTTTACAAGACAAGAACCGAAAATTGGCACTTCATCGGTTAACGGCAAGCAGCCAGCAGGGCACCCGCAATTGAAGAACGCCAATCTACAACCGCCCAGTTCATCACCCTGCTCATCTAAGACCAAACGAAGAACCATCGAGCCGAGCAAAGTAGCAGTCAACTACAGAGGACTACGAGGACTAGATACTTTAAAGGACTACTTGAACTCATCGTAACCAGCCGGTCAGCAACGGATCACCAGCGCCGCAGCATTGGTTTGCCTTGATAAAAAGTGAGCTCATTCCAAATTCTTTCCGTCCCTCCAGCTAACGCTTCGATCTGACTGCATCGAGAACCTGGTTCTTTTCACTTGCGTTAGGTATAGGCTGTCAAATTTGCTTTCGCCTAATCAGCCACTTTAGTTATATTTTCTTGCACTTTAGCCGTCCATTTTAGCCACTTTCACACAAACAAACTCATTATTTAGTACCTATCTTAAATAATCTCAAACTCATTAAAACGCAAAGCCAACTTGCACCGTTATAGCTCATATTGAACACTATGTCCCTAATTATATAATTAATAGACGTACAAACGATAGTTACCTAATGGATTACTCGCTATAAATAATTGCACTGTAACACTTCATAACTTAATTATTTGAATTTCACTACTATAAAGTACATTTTAAGCTTATTTTTACACGATCACTTATTAAAACTGCCATTCGCACGAGCTAGTTTCTTAACGCTTCCTAGATATTCATATATTTGCAACAATCTATTCCAGCATTATCGCTGTACTTACTGCACCGCTGTTTACCTATCTTCGAGCGCTCGCGCAGCGTGCATCTCTCATCAACGTCGGCCTGCTACTAAGACCAGTTTCGCCTGCCACAGCCTGACTGCAGCATCAGCAGACCAAGGACCGAGCGTATGCATATCGTTTATTTGAAGTAAACAACTTTTTTTGCAAGTTATTCTTTGCTAATAACTTCGTTGCGATGGGCGAATTAAAAGAATTATTGGTAAAACGTAGTTCTATTAAAGGGCGTTTAACTAAATTTAAGAATTACTTGGCTACACTGCCGGTGGATGATACGATTACAGCCATCGAAATTGGCAAATTAACTTGCAAATTAAGTAATTTTGAAGCGTTATTTAAGGACTTTGATGTGTTACAAGATGACATTGAACTATTAAATCAAGATAATTTAAATTCGGAATTAACTGAACGGGATTCAATCGAACAAGATTTCTACCATTGTATTGCCTCCGCCCGGGATATTTTGCAAACTTATAAGCGTAACAACCCCGATCGCGGTAGTGAATACGATTCAACCACGACAAATCCTCATGACAATGACCGGAATCTCATGGGTTTCCGTCTCCCTGTTATAAAAATTCCCACTTTTGACGGAGCCTATTACCGTTGGCTAGAGTTCCGGGAAAGTTTTCACTCCTTAGTGCATAACAATGATAAAATTAAAAACATACATAAATTTTACTATTTAAATTCGTACTTAGAGGGCGAAGCAGCTCGAGTTATTTGTAATTTAGAGGTTTCAGACAAAAATTACCCCGAAGCGTGGAAATTGTTACGCGAACGATATGACAACAAACGCCAATTAGTCAACAACCACTTAAAATCATTATTTAATTTGGATCCCATTACACGGGAGTCTGACAAGAGTCTTAGGTATATTGTTGACCACGTTTGTAAGAACTTGCGTGCTCTCAAAACGTTAGGCCAGCCCGTGGATCATTGGGACACTTTGATAATTTTTATGATGGTGTCAAAATTGGATAGCACCACGAGTGTGAAATGGGAAGAGCACAAAAATTCTCTCGCGGACATGCCTACGCTGGACAACTTTCTCTCTTTTCTAAAGGGTCGGGCAGACGTCCTTGAGACCGTGCAGCGAAATAAACAGGACAAGCCATTTAAGCGCCTATCAGACGCACCTGTATTACCGCAGCGGTCCAAGCCTTTCCAATCTGCTGTTAAGGCATTCGTGGCTCAAACTAGCACACCTTCCTGTTCCAAGCAGCCTCACTGCGTGTTTTGCGATGGAGAACATCGCATTTTTGACTGTTCGTCTTTCAAGGCCAAGTCACCGGAGGACAGGCTTGCTCAGGCATCTGCTTTAAAATTATGTCACAACTGTTTGAGAGTAGGGCACGAAGTTCGACGTTGCAGGTTGCCCGGCACCTGCCGTTTATGTAAACAACGTCACAACACACTCTTGCACAACGAAATTGAGGCTAGTGATGATGTTATCCAAGCTAATCTTTCTAAGTTGGAAGTGCCAGCCCAGTCTAGAGGATTGCTTTGTACGGCATTGGTAGATTTGGTAAACCCGACTTCAAAAAAGGTTGTCACCGCGCGTTGCATGCTGGATAACGGTAGTGAATCCTCATTTATCTCTCAAGACATGAAGCAAAAGTTAGGCTATACTTCTCAGACAAGCGATCTCACCCAGAATCTAGAAGGTATATGTGACATTGCCGTTAATATCAAGGTCGATCGTTGTATTGTTCAACTCCAGTCTAAGCGAAGTTCGTACAATGTTGTTTTAACATGCCTCGTCTTGCCAAAGATATCTAAACCTGTTCCAAGTGTCAGCTATGACGTCAGCCGTCTAAACTTGACTACCTTTGAACTTGCGGACCCCAGCTTTAACAAATCATCCCAAATTGATATGCTTATTGGTGCTGACCTCTTTTGGGATATACTAGGATCTCAGGAGCACTCTTTAGGTCACGGCAACCCTATTCTGCGAAGCAGTAAGCTAGGATGGTTAGTGGCAGGTCCCAAGCCGCAATTTAAGTCCCCACCTATTTCCGCGATTCATTGCAACTTTGCTCGCACAAGCGACCTTCATGATGAACTCGCAAAATTTTGGGAACTAGAGGGCATACCTCACAAAAAACAAGCTTTAACCGAGCAGGAACGTTTGTGCGAACAAAATTTCATGGCAACTACCGAACGTTCAGATGACGGACGCTTTGTTGTCAAACTTCCTCTAAAAGATGAGCCCGACTGCTTAGGTGACTCATACTTTTCAGCAAAGCAACAATTTTTCCAATTAGAACGACGTTTTAGAAAGCAGCCAGAAGTCAAGGAACGTTATTCCAAGTTCATCCAGGAATACGAGGAACTTGGCCATCTTTCTCCTTCGACGATTCCAAGGCCTAGCAACGCGTTCTTCCTTCCCCACCACCCTGTCATCAAAGAAAAAAGTGAGTCCACTAAACTTCGTGTCGTATTTAATGCTTCTGCGCGCACTTCTTCTGGGCTCTCAGTCAATGACCTCCAAATGGTGGGACCTACTATCCAAGATTCACTCTTCAACATCCTCATCCGTTTTCGGCAATATCGCTTTGTGCTTTCCGGGGATATTGAGAAGATGTATCGCCAGGTCTTGGTACACGAGTCACAGCGTAATCTGCAGCTCATACTATGGCGTGATGATGAGTCCCAACCACTTCAAACTCTAAGACTCAATACAATCACTTATGGGTTCGCCAGCGCTAGCTTTCTTAGCACTCGGTGCATTTGGCAGCTTGGCGAAGAGTGCCAAGATCCTATGATAAAAACCATCATCCAACAGGATTTTTATGTCGACGACCTTTTAACCGGCCACGATGAAGAAGAGCAACTTCGCTTCATTCAGAAGTCAGTCTCTCAAAGCTTAGCCGCAGGAGGGTTTCCTTTAAGAAAATATAGGTCCAATCTACCTTCCCTACTTATTGCGGAAGCCAACAATACCGAGGGCAATCTACTGCTCAGTGCATCCACTGACACCCTTGCTCTTAACTGGGATCCATCAGTAGACATTCTACGCTTCACCATTGAAATGGATCCAATCGAAACTCTAACCAAGCGGAGTATTCTTTCAACCACCTTTAAAATATTTGATCCACTCGGTCTCGTCTCACCCTGTACAATAATACCTAAACTTATCATTCAAAGTTTATGGTCTTTAGGCAAAAATTGGGATGATCCCGCTCCTCAAGACATAAAGGCAACTTGGCGAAAATTCGCTGACAACATAAATTGCATTTCAGAACTGTCAATCCCTAGGCGAGTACTGATTGACAACTATGTATCTGTAGAGATGCACGTATTTTGTGACTCTTCTCAAAAGGCGTACGGTACTGCCATCTACCTACGGTCCATGGACGCTGAGGGTAGAGTTCTCGTACGTCTTCTATGTGCCAAGAGTCGCATCGCTCCAATGAAGACCGTCACGATCCCGCGTCTGGAGCTGTCCGGCGCCCTTCTTGCGGCGCAACTGAGTGTCACGGTGACTGACGCTCTCCGCTGTCAAATATCGCGTCATGTCTACTGGACTGACTCAAGCGTAGTGTTGTCGTGGCTAAACACAAGCTCAAACAAATTAAAAACATTTGTTGCCAACAGAGTAAGCGAAATAGGAGAACTAACTGATGTATCTGCTTGGCGCCATGTTCCTACCTTAGAAAATCCAGCTGATCTTCTGTCCCGTGGTGTAGAACCGCAACGCATTGGCGCGTGTTCTAATTGGTGGCTAGGGCCATCTTTCTTGCAAAACTCTGAAGCATCTTGGCCCTCACTGAACTCAACCCCCCGGCAAGACCCGCAAAAGCTGCCAGAGTTAAAGGTACACTCGGTTACGATCACAGAACCCTTCATTGCCTTCCAAAATTTCTCAAAACTCTGTCGATTGCAACGAGCTTTGGCTTTTGTTTATAGGTTTATTAACAATTGTAAATTTCCTAACAATAAATCATCTGGTTCCCTTCAAGTAACTGAACTAAATAAATCATTCAATGCATTAGTCAAACTCTCACAAAATGAATCATTTGCCAATGAATTAAAGTTATTATTAAGACCCTTAATCCTAAATCCAACATTACCTCTCTTGATCCCTTTCTTGATGCTCTGGGCATTCTTAGTGTTGGTGGCCGTTTAGCAGGTGCTTCGGTGTATACTTTCGATAAAAGGCTCCCAATAATTTTACACGCAAACCACCCCTTTACTAAGCTGCTCTTCCAACAAGAGCATCAGCGTCTGTTTCACGCCCCACCACAATTACTACTAGGCGCCATAAAAGATCGCATATGGCCTATCGGTGGAAGAAACCTAGCAAGGCGTACGTATCACCTTTGTGTCATTTGTAGGCGGTTTAGAGGTAAAACACTTACCAACAAAATGGGCAATCTGCCCGCTATGAGAGTTACTCCCGACTTCCCATTCTACACGACTGGCACTGACTTTGCTGGGCCATTTATGATCACTGATCGTAAAGGTCGCGGATGTAGGGTAACGAAAGCATATCTCTGCATTTTCATATGCTTCCGATACAAATGTATCCATCTTGAGGCAGTGAGTCAGTTGTCGAAAGACGCCTTCACTCTATGCCTCCAAAGATTTATATCCCGTCGTGGCAAACCCAAACAAATATTTTGTGACAATGGTAGAAATTTTGTCGCTACTGCAAAAGAAATCAACGAATTTTTAAAAAATAATACAGATGACATTGTCGACTTTACGGCCAACAAGGGCATTGAATTTCGCTTCTCTCCAGCATACGCTCCTAACTTTGGTGGGTTGTCGGAGGCCGGCGTTAAGGCCGCTAAATATCATTTACATAGGATCTTAGGAAATGCCCACCTAACGTTCGAGGAACTATCTTCTCTATTCAGTCAGATTGAAGCTATTCTAAACAGCCGTCCCCTTTGTCCTTTAAGCTCATCACCCCAAGATTTCGCTCCTCTCACCCCAGGCCACTTTTTGATAGGTAGACCACTCACTGCGTTACCGTCGCCATGTTTACTGGACTCCAACACTAATCGTCTCGATAGATTCGAACGGCTTGAGTACATTCGACAGCATTTCTGGAAACGCTGGAGCTCCGAGTACGTCCCTGAATTACAGCAGCGCACGAAGTGGAAACTCAAATGCAAGGACCTCAAACCAAACGACCTTGTTCTGATAAAGGAGGATCAGACACCCCCGCTCAACTGGCGCCTTGGCAGGATCGAAAGAATTTTCCCAGGCACTGATGGCATCCCTCGAGTCGCTGACATTTCTACAGCTCGAGGACCTGTTCGTCGAGCCATCAACCGCATCTGTTTACTCCCGTCCCCAGACGACGCAGAGTCTTAAAAGCTTCACGAGCTTTCAAGGGCGGGGAGTATGTTCACGCGAAACGGAACGCTTTTTGAGATTGCCGTACGAGTGGAGCGACGTCACAAAAGAATTGTCATATTACCTCTACTTTTGAGCCACGGTCACTTTGCGTGCCGTACTTTTTTGTATTTTTTGATATTTAATTAAAGTTTTAATGTTTTTTGGAAACACGATTTGTTATTAATGTCCCGTCCCGGACACAGACCTTATACAACTTATTTCAACTGTGTAAGGGCTCTATAAGTTCTTATACAGCATGTGTGCTACTTGGGTAAAGAATTGTTCGCATATAATAAACTACAATACAGCTGGGGTCTCACTCGAGCGGGGCGGCGGTCTCGGCGGTGTAGGCGCGCACGCGGCTGAAGGCGAAGGGCGGGAACTTGGCCGCGGACAGCTCGAACTGCGTCCACTGGTCGCGGCGCGTGCACACGCGGTAGCCGCGCCACGCCAGCTGCCAGTTGTTGTGGCCACACACCGAGCGTAGTTCTAATACATCACATCAGGGTCTCACTCGAGCGGGGCGGCGGTCTCGGCGGTGTAGGCGCGCACGCGGCTGAAGGCGAAGGGCGGGAACTTGGCCGCGGACAGCTCGAACTGCGTCCACTGGTCGCGGCGGGTGCACACGCGGTAGCCGCGCCACGCCAGCTGCCAGTTGTTGTGGCCACACACCGAGCGTAGTTCTAATACATCACATCAGGGTCTCACTCGAGCGGGGCGGCGGTCTCGGCGGTGTAGGCGCGCACGCGGCTGAAGGCGAAGGGCGGGAACTTGGCCGCGGACAGCTCGAACTGCGTCCACTGGTCGCGGCGCGTGGACACGCGGTAGCCGCGCCACGCCAGCTGCCAGTTGTTGTGGCCACACACCGAGCGTAGTTCTAATACATCACATCAGGGTCTCACTCGAGCGGGGCGGCGGTCTCGGCGGTGTAGGCGCGCACGCGGCTGAAGGCGAAGGGCGGGAACTTGGCCGCGGACAGCTCGAACTGCGTCCACTGGTCGCGGCGGGTGCACACGCGGTAGCCGCGCCACGCCAGCTGCCAGTTGTTGTGGCCACACACCGAGCGTAGTTCTAATACATCACATCAGGGTCTCACTCGAGCGGGGCGGCGGTCTCGGCGGTGTAGGCGCGCACGCGGCTGAAGGCGAAGGGCGGGAACTTGGCCGCGGACAGCTCGAACTGCGTCCACTGGTCGCGGCGCGTGGACACGCGGTAGCCGCGCCACGCCAGCTGCCAGTTGTTGTGGCCACACACCGAGCGTAGTTCTAATACATCACATCAGGGTCTCACTCGAGCGGGGCGGCGGTCTCGGCGGTGTAGGCGCGCACGCGGCTGAAGGCGAAGGGCGGGAACTTGGCCGCGGACAGCTCGAACTGCGTCCACTGGTCGCGGCGCGTGGACACGCGGTAGCCGCGCCACGCCAGCTGCCAGTTGTTGTGGCCACACACCGAGCGTAGTTCTAATACATCACATCAGGGTCTCACTCGAGCGGGGCGGCGGTCTCGGCGGTGTAGGCGCGCACGCGGCTGAAGGCGAAGGGCGGGAACTTGGCCGCGGACAGCTCGAACTGCGTCCACTGGTCGCGGCGCGTGGACACGCGGTAGCCGCGCCACGCCAGCTGCCAGTTGTTGTGGCCACACACCGAGCGTAGTTCTAATACATCACATCAGGGTCTCACTCGAGCGGGGCGGCGGTCTCGGCGGTGTAGGCGCGCACGCGGCTGAAGGCGAAGGGCGGGAACTTGGCCGCGGACAGCTCGAACTGCGTCCACTGGTCGCGGCGCGTGCACACGCGGTAGCCGCGCCACGCCAGCTGCCAGTTGCTGTGCCCGCGCACCGAGCGCAGCTGCAGCTCCTGTGCGAATTCATTACTATTATAGTGATACTAGCTTTTGCCCGCGACTACGTCCGCGTGAAACAAGTATGGAAGCAACCTCGTACAACACGATAGATATCCATATCCACCTAATTACCTTAATTAATAAAAGGGATTATTAAAAGCGCCTAAGCAAATGTACGAGCAATTGTGCTTTTGGTCTAATAATTACATTTCCTACAGGGTCATCAATGTCATCATGAATTACTTACTCACTTTTCAATCTTTTTAGGGATAATTTCCAGGATGAAAACTATCCTATGTCCTTCCTCGGATCTTAAACTATCTCCATGCCAAATTTCATCAAAATCGATTCAGCGGTTTAAGCGTGAAGAGGTAACAGACAGACACACTTTCGCATTTATAATAAGATAAGATAAAAGATAAGATAATTTATTTATAATATTAGTATGGATTATTATACAGGATGACTTTTAATTGGTACTTTTAATAACGCCTTCAGGATGCTTATGGGGCTGCCTCGTCACTGTAGTGCCTCGGGGATGTTTGCGGAAGCGCGGGTCGACGGTTTCGAGGCTATCATGCGGAAGCGATGCGCCTCTTTGCTTGCACGTCTAGCATAACTTTCACACGCGACTCTTTGTCGCGTGACAAATACTTCCTGTCACTTATTTCAATATCGTGCGAGCAATACAGGTGACGCTGAGTCGCGCGACAAGCGAAGTCGCGGCAAGATATGCTAGCCCTGCTGCCCACACTTCTCGTTATTTTTCTTTACTACGTTTACTGCCTAAATAAGTGAAACCACGAGAACTCATACCAAGTGATAGAAAGTCTCCTGACACTAAGCAAACATAGCTCCTAATGGTAAGCAAAAAGGGGAGCCCAAGTCGCAATGGCAACTGACAAGAATGCCACGGTGCCTTGTCAGTTGACACTGTCATGCTGCCCCGAGAGATGCTTCACGTCTCTTTCCATCGCGAGCAAAACCGCGTATTAATGGCAGGTTTCTTCTCGTTGCTTTTCTTCACTACGCCTACAAGGGATACCACAAGAACACTTACCAAATGATAGATAGTCTCCTGGAACTCTTGCGTCTCTTTCCGGCGCGAGCGAAAACGCGTGTTGGTGTTTGAGGCGGGTTTTTTCTCGTTGCTTTTCTTCACTACGATCACCACCTACAGGAAATAAGACTGTGAGAAAACACAAGTACAGCTACCAAAGATTCAGTATCATTAGTAGTGTTGTAAAAGGCTAGTTCTATTTTGATAAAAAAAAATGTTGAAATATTCTAGTAGTAGAATAAAAATGCACTACTTAAGTAATCACCCCCTCCATTTCAGACCCCTTTGTCACTCTACATCTCCTCTCTTTTATTGGGTAAGGATTTAGTTTAAAGATCGGCGTTTACTAGCTTACACTGGTGAGAAAAAGAAGCCAACAAGTTCGTCTTCGAATAACGTTGCGCTACAGAGATGAAAGCCTATATATCTTGGCCAGGGCCAGACCTGGGGCATTGAACCAAGGGCATTGTATGGTGTGCCTATTGGTCACAACAGCAGACGCCTACCTTGAAAGACAAGCCAACAATAGTTCGTTTTCGTATAACACTGCGCTAGAGAGACCGGGGTCTGACCAGGGGCCTTGTATGGTGTGCATAGTGGACACAGTCACATCACCTACCTTGTACTCCGGTGCTTCTCCAAGCGGAGTAGCACGTCTGGCACCAGCAGTGCAAAGGGCCCGTCGGAACCGCAAGCTACCATGGAAAAAAAAAAAAGAGCCTACCTTGTCTTGTACGAGGCGGTAGTGTCCGGGCAGCGCGCCGGGCGGCAGGCGCGCGCGGCCGCGCAGCTGCGGCACGCAGGCCGCCGGCTCCTCCGGCGTCGTCCACATCACCACCGTGCCGTCCGCGAAGAACCTGACGCAAACATCACACTAGTACGCGTCACGGCACTGCTCGGAAATGTGCTCATAGATGGTCTACTAGACAAAACTGCGTTGCAAACACGACAACAATGTTCAATGCCATGGGAAATTGCAGTTAGGTACGACTTTTTTAGGGTTTCGTACCCAAAGGGTAAAAACGGGACCCTATTACTGAGACTTCGCTGTCCGTCCGTCCGTCCGTCCGTCTGTCACCAGGCTGTATCTCAAGAACGATTATAGCTAATAGACAATTGAAATTTTTACAGATGATGTATTTCTGTTGCCTCTACAACAACAAATACTATTCATGATAAAACAATAATAATAAGTAAAAATTAAAGGAGGGCCCCATACAAAGAACGTGTTTTTTGTTCAATATTGGTACGGAACCCTTCGTGCGCGAGTCCGACTCGCAAATGGCCGGTTTTTTATTATATCTATACTATTATAAAGCTTGTGGCACAGTTAATTACAAAAAGAATATGAGCAAAAATCTGATCAAATATATGTGAACTCGCCTCTATTGTTAACGGCACAGATGCATGTTATTTTTGGCCACATTTTTGCTCATCAATTTAAGAACTCGACTGTACCAGTCAGCAGTCTTTGAGATACACCATTAACCATAGGTAGTAAAGATGGTACTGGAAAAAGTTCTCCGAGTCCTGGAAAAGCAGGTACAAGAAAGAGGCCTCACCTGAGGTAGCGGTAGTAGTCGATGAGGTACCAGGGGCGGTAGAACTGGTCCTGGAAGGAGTTCTCGCCGTGGCGCAGGTACGTGGTCTTGCTGATGTAGCACCCGTGCAGCAGCAGCCGCGGCCGCAGCACGAACATGTGCCGCCAGCCCGAGCAGCCGTGCGCGCGGGGCGCGCCGCACTCTATGCCCCAAGTTCTGGCAATATTTGGGACAGTTTAATACTTCACTAGATAAAGCTGTATCACAGGAAATGGTTTTACAAGGCAAAAAAAACCAGTTGTATCAAGAGAAGAAGTCTTGGGGGTACAATTTTGACGGCTGTCATCCAGTATTTTTATTTCAAGTATTCAAGTCCATTTCTAACCATTTCTCAGAAACTGGTGGTTTAGTGGCGCTGGCTGTCGTTTTTTTTTAAAGGAAGTCACAACTCATATAGCATTGTGATTAAATTTCTGTACTTGTGCCAAATGATCTCAAGAAGTAGCCTTGTTTTTTGGTAGTCGTATGTTTTACTGAGCGCTCGCCGCGTACTGCCTCCGCTTCACCTGGACACCGGGACAGGAGCTCACTTGGACTTGCACCTGAAGCTTCAGCGACAGACGCCCGCGAGCCGCTCCAGCAACCTCCAGCTGCCCGCCATCGCCACCTGGACACCGGGACAGGGGCTCACTTGATGCACATGGAGCGCCAGATGTCGGGCTCCCGCGCGAGGACGTAGAGCCTTCGATAGACGCCTGCGAGCTGATCCAGCAACCTCCAGCTGCCCGCCATCGCCACCTGGACACCGGGACCGGAGCTCACTTGATGCACATGGAGCGCCAGATGTCGGGCTCCCGCGCGATGACGTAGAGCCTTCGATAGACGCCTGCGAGCTGATCCAGCAACCTCCAGCTGCCCGCCATCGCCACCTGGACACCGGGACAGGGGCTCACTTGATGCACATGGAGCGCCAGATGTCGGGCTCCCGCGCGATGACGTAGAGCCTTCGATAGACGCCTGCGAGCTGATCCAGCAACCTCCAGCTGCCCGCCATCGCCACCTGGACACCGGGACCGGAGCTCACTTGATGCACATGGAGCGCCAGATGTCGGGCTCCCGCGCGATGACGTAGAGCCCGCGACAGAAGACCGCGAGCTGCCCCAGCAACCTCCAGCTGCCCGCCATCGCCACCTGGACACCGGGACAGGGGCTCACTTGATGCACATGGAGCGCCAGATGTCGGGCTCCCGCGCGATGACGTAGAGCCTTCGATAGACGCCTGCGAGCTGATCCAGCAACCTCCAGCTGCCCGCCATCGCCACCTGGACACCGGGACCGGAGCTCACTTGATGCACATGGAGCGCCAGATGTCGGGCTCCCGCGCGATGACGTAGAGCCCGCGACAGAAGACCGCGAGCTGCCCCAGCAACCTCCAGCTGCCCGCCATCGCCACCTGGACACCGGGACAGGGGCTCACTTGATGCACATGGATCGCCAGATGTCGGGCTCCCGCGCGAGGACGTAGAGCCCGCGACAGAAGACCGCGAGCTGCCCCAGCAATCTCCAGCTGCCCGCCATCGCCACCTGGACACCGGGACAGGGGCTCACTTGATGCACATGGAGCGCCAGATGTCGGGCTCCCGCGCGATGACGTAGAGCCTTCGATAGACGCCTGCGAGCTGATCCAGCAACCTCCAGCTGCCCGCCATCGCCACCTGGACACCGGGACAGGGGCTCACTTGATGCACATGGAGCGCCAGATGTCGGGCTCCCGCGCGAGGACGTAGAGCCCGCGACAGAAGACCGCGAGCTGCCCCAGCAACCTCCAGCTGCCCGCCATCGCCACCTGGACACCGGGACAGGGGCTCACTTGATGCACATGGAGCGCCAGATGTCGGGCTCCCGCGCGATGACGTAGAGCCTTCGATAGACGCCTGCGAGCTGATCCAGCAACCTCCAGCTGCCCGCCATCGCCACCTGGACACCGGGACAGGGGCTCACTTGATGCACATGGAGCGCCAGATGTCGGGCTCCCGTGCGATGACGTAGAGCCTTCGATAGACGCCTGCGAGCTGATCCAGCAACCTCCAGCTGCCCGCCATCGCCACCTGGACACCGGGACAGGGGCTCACTTGATGCACATGGAGCGCCAGATGTCGGGCTCCCGCGCGATGACGTAGAGCCTTCGATAGACGCCTGCGAGCTGATCCAGCAACCTCCAGCTGCCCGCCATCGCCACCTGGACACCGGGACCGGAGCTCACTTGATGCACATGGAGCGCCAGATGTCGGGCTCCCGCGCGATGACGTAGAGCCCGCGACAGAAGACCGCGAGCTGCCCCAGCAACCTCCAGCTGCCCGCCATCGCCACCTGGACACCGGGACAGGGGCTCACTTGATGCACATGGAGCGCCAGATGTCGGGCTCCCGCGCGATGACGTAGAGCCTTCGATAGACGCCTGCGAGCTGATCCAGCAACCTCCAGCTGCCCGCCATCGCCACCTGGACACCGGGACAGGGGCTCACTTGATGCACATGGAGCGCCAGATGTCGGGCTCCCGCGCGAGGACGTAGAGCCCGCGACAGAAGACCGCGAGCTGCCCCAGCAACCTCCAGCTGCCCGCCATCGCCACCTGGACACCGGGACAGGGGCTCACTTGATGCACATGGAGCGCCAGATGTCGGGCTCCCGCGCGATGACGTAGAGCCTTCGATAGACGCCTGCGAGCTGATCCAGCAACCTCCAGCTGCCCGCCATCGCCACCTGGACACCGGGACAGGGGCTCACTTGATGCACATGGAGCGCCAGATGTCGGGCTCCCGCGCGATGACGTAGAGCCTTCGATAGACGCCTGCGAGCTGATCCAGCAACCTCCAGCTGCCCGCCATCGCCACCTGGACACCGGGACCGGAGCTCACTTGATGCACATGGATCGCCAGATGTCGGGCTCCCGCGCGATGACGTAGAGCCCGCGACAGACGCCCGCGAGCCGCTCCAGCGACGTGGAGTCCAGCTCCGCGCTCACCACCCAGCGCAGGATCAGCAGCACCACCTCGTACGGCAGCCAGGAAATGTGCCCGCCCTGAATAAGGATTATATTCTTGAAAATTTATTAATTACGGTCTACTGCAGTCTAACTCCAATCCGATCAGCCCAGCAAACAGTGTTTTCCCAGAAGGGCATTCTACCGTTAGGCTGCTATCCTAACTGTAACAGTGAACAGCTGCACTCTTGATCGTACACTTATTAAATTTCCGTTACAATCTAGCATTTATGATTTATTAGAAACCGGGTGTCGCTGTTTTGAGGTTGTACGGGATTCAATTCTATTTTAGTGTACAAATACGACATTTGCAGTACATAGGTGGAAGTGACTAACCCTGGTGGGCACGTCGGGCTCGCACAGCAGGCCGCGGCGCGCCTGCAGGCGCTGCAGCCGCGTCAGCAGCTCCTCGCCTTCGATGTAGTCTTCGTCATCGCTACACGGCGCTGCCTCGACGCGGACCGACTCCTCTACTTCTAACTCTTCTGTGAACAGTATTATAATATAAAGTTGAGACAAAAATCAGGTCAGTACCATAAAGGGTTCACCCTTGTTTTATAGACAAACGTTTCATCGATTTTTCATTTCATAGAAATTTCATTTCATCGAAAGCTTTTTTTCTGAAACTATAAAATATTTTGGAATGTTATAACACAAACCTAACCTCCTCTGTCTCCCTCTCTCTTGCTACTAAATTTAGAAAGAGAAAGGAATGAGAAAAGATCATTGTGAAAGCGAAAAAGCGAGTCTGCAAGCGATAACTATGTTCAAACTAGGATCTGACTTGGGAGTCCCTTTCAGTCCTTCTGTTTTTGCGTAACTACGTCCATATTATAGCTAGCATAAGCGGTGGTAGCCTAGTGGTTAGGGCATGCGACTTTCAATCCGGAGGTCGCGGGTTCGAACCCGGCCCGTACCAATGAGTTTTTCGGAACTTAAGTACGGAATGTCATTTGATATTTACCACTCGCTTTTCGGTGAAGGAAAACATCGTGAGGAAACCACCTTAGCCCAATAAGGCCTAGTTTCCCCTCTGGGTTGGAAGGTCAGATGGCAGTCGCTCTCGTAAAAACTAGTGCCTACGCCACATCTTGGGATTTAGGTAGCCGACGCCGATTTGAGAATTCATTCTCAAAAAAAAATGGGACAAAGGCTAGGAGGATGATGATGACGTCCATATTATAGCTACCTTCTGGGTTTTCCCGCGCTTCGGCGCTCTCATACAAGCGCGCCTCGACGTCGGGCAGAATCTGCATGGCGCGCTTGTAGTGTTGTATGGCCTCATACAACTTTCCCCGCCGCTCGAGCTCCACACCCTCGCAGAACAACTGCTTTGCCTGTTACAAAGATATCAAACCTAGTAACTAGGTAAACCTAGTAATAGTGTAACAAAACGACGCAGTGCTAGTGCATCCATACCGATAACCACAAGCCTAATAGGTAAAGCTTGTTGAGACTAGATTGATTTGTGTTATATAAATTAAAAAATTGTTAAAGTTACGGGTATTGAAATATCAAAAAGAATTATATTATAATAAGCTATGTTCAATTTTTGGAAAACCATTTTTTTTTATATAGTCCTACAAACGGTAACTAAATGCAGGCCTATCATTTTTCACTACTATGGTTTTTAAAAAAAATTATGTGTAGGCAGTTCGCAATATTCTTGGCTGAAGGGATCTTTGCCTACGGAACTCAACTTAAATAAAACAATTTAAACGGATTTTATGGCGTATATTTATTACTTGAGCCTCCCTGACGTTTCGGTAGCTTTACAGTTACCGTTGTCAAAAGCTGACATTCTTCAATGTCAAAATTTGAGCGGTTTGACATTGACAAGTGCCGATCATCGAATTTTTTTATTGGGTGGCTTCAGAGGCAAAGAAAGAACCCTTCAGCCAAAAATTTTGCTAACAGTCAAATTGTCAAATAAAAGAAATATTTTGGAACATCTATGGTAAAGAAAAATAAAAGAGCTTTGAGTTTGTATATCCTTACAGCTAGAACTATCGCAACATATAATTTATTAGAAAAACCAAAGGTAAATACAAAATCGTTGTAGGTAAAGAAGGGAAGCTCTCTTTTGAGATGATTCAACTACCTTGTCCTCTTCGCTCAAAGGTTCAGAGGCATGAGGACCAAATGGCTCACGCTGTGGGGACGGTGTGGCGTCCAGCTCCCGCTGCCACTGCTGCCGGAACGCTGCCAGCTCGTCTGAACCCTCCTTATTCTGATGGAGTAATCAAAATATTCAAGAATCGAAATCTATCTATCAGTGCACAATTTTTTACAATCTATTCAAATGAATTCAATTTAAGCAATCATCTCTTGGAATAGGGTTCCTATGCCACAATAAACTATGAGAATTATTTTTTTGGTACCTGTACCCAAATAGTTCTTTTTTTATGTATTAACTAAAGTGTCTAAAGTATATTTCGTTTTGATAGGTTATTTAAAATTTGTCCACCATAAAAAACTACTAAGTATTCTTATTTACAGTTACCAAAAGTAATGTATGAAATAGTGACTAGAAAATTAGACCATTTTCCATTCTAATTAGTTACTTAAATAAACATTTTACAATTATTATCTTTGATATGACAATTGATAAGTTAACACATACAGAAGAGTCATCATCGTCATTGTCCAAACTGAAGTCTTCGAGAGCCTCAGCAATCTCAAAGACCAGAGAGGACGAAGAGGGGTCCTCCTGCTCCTCGCCATCGGAGTCGGCACTCGTGCCTGCACCTGCAGTTGAAGAGGATGCCTGCAAACAAACATGCACCATTTGTTTTAATAAAATAATTAGGTAAAGCAAACAATGGTGGATCTACGGTGATAAAAGAAAATGAAAAACTTTTGAATAGTTAAGAAACTAAAATAATTAATTAACATAATATAATAAATTGTTTTATTTAGATATGTATGAATATGTTATATGTGATAATCACAGAAACCGAAGAGAATATTATACATCATTGGTTTCAAATTTATTTCCCCTTTTTCAAGTTATTGATATTAAAAACACAAACAAACTTTGCTAATGCTCTCTTTGATTAGGACTGTAGGAATATTTATATTAATTTTCAAGTAACTAAAATCTGCCACATTTAAATAAAATGTATTGGGTAGAAAACAAAATAGACGCAAATGTTATTGCTTTCTAAAAAGTGGTTTATGGTAAACATGAGCATTATAAGAGTGTGAGATGAAAGTTAAATATAATTATTTTATAACTGACTTTTATTAGCACACATATTTTTTCACAAGTAAAATAAGGTTATAAATGTGTAAATAAAATATATTCTACAAAATATTGTTCTAAAGAGATAAAATGAAAAACTTACCATTTCTAAGCCGCCTTAAGTACCAAGCGTAGGAGAGTGTGACTAATTATTTAACTGAAATACTTAAAAGGTGCTAGTAGCATAAAAACCTAGTTAAACTTGTTATCAGAATGTAATATCATGCAAAAATAGAACAGCAAATACATTCAGAATTTATTTGGGATTATTTTCTTGTCAATGTCATGTCAGTGGAACAAAACTCGCTGTCATATATGAAGGAGAGTTCAAATACTACTACAAGTGGTAGAATAGAAAATTCATTCAAATCATTGAGGTATTATTTATAATAGAGCCACAGACCCGAACAAAACTGTCGAAAAAAGTGGCACTGCTGTCATGTTCAAGTAAGGTTCAAGTAGATGCCAATAACGCTTATTTGTAATTTACAACAACATAATTACTTCGTACAAAATAACTCTTTACTCAAACGTTTAAGTGTCAAATTGGCTTACGTACTTATTACCACAAATATGTTTCGTGTAAATTAACTTTTTTAGCGTACCCTGACTCATGTCTCTTGTCAAACTTGGAACATGGCACGAATGGAGCAGATTTTAATAGTTTTACATACTAAAAATATTTTCATTATTATTTTATTTAGGTATTAAAATATATTTCTTGTTTGAACTAAATAAACTCGTAAATTGTTAATAACAAATTAAGTTACGTTTTTATTTAACAACTGCATAAAAGGGTCCCGACAATGCATAGAAGGGATCAGTAATAATGACATTATGATTTCTCAACTCATCTTGTTCTAGTATGTGAAATAAGAGTAAGGCAAGTGCAAAATATTAACATTTTTAACCCTTTAAAGTTTGATGGCGTGGCGTGAAAGTCGGTGGCGTAGTATGCACAGCAGCACATATTGTCTTTAGGTGTCCTTGGCGTTCGTGGCGTGACTCTGAGACACAATAAAACAAGTATACGTGACTCTGAGACAAAATAAAACAAATAAAGCAATTTTTTTTATTAATGTAACCTGTAGGATCTGCCTGTAAAAGGCATATGTTCATACATCAATGGCTCACTCGCCGCCGCACATATAGCAATATCATATATGCGTCCACTCTCGCCCTCGGCTCGCGTGTAACTAAACGCAGCATCCTATGTGACGTGCGCCTGAGACAGTGTATATCTATGTGTGTATAGATACCTACTACCACAAACACTAAATAACCATTTTACGCTTCTTTTGTATACATTGTCATTTTTTACGTTTTTATTGAGATATTAAAGCTGTGTTGAGTGAAAGACTTTTACGCTTCTTTTGATTAAACATAACAAAAAAACATATACCTATGATTATGCCGAACGAACACACGAGAGACGAATTCGTCACTTGTAATATGAATTAAGGTAACCGCCAAATGACGATTTTTCAGGAGAGGCCAAAAACGAAATTGCAAATTAAAAAAAGTGCAGTAACATTTTATTTCCTAATCCGATTAAAATGATGTAAAGTAGTAATAGATTAATTTTGTAAGATCTTTCAGTTGATAATGGTCTCAAAAAGGCTGCTATTATAGTTTAGAAAATAGCGTGGCGCTTACGTTAATTTTTTTTCCAAAATGAGGAGTTACGTTAACACAACACAACGTTGATTTCAAAAAATGAGCCCTAATTTAAAGTAAGTCACAAAAACGTAAAAAAATCTAACGTAAGGGACACACATTTTCAAAACGTGGACTTACATTAGCGGAATTCAGCTAAGGAATTTTTAAACTTATCCAATTGTAATAAGGTTTAACATAGAGTTATTTCTTGTTTTTCAGTTAATTAGTGGCAGGATAGTAAGTCGTGATAAAAACCGGTTTATAAGCGGGAAACAGTTTCTTTTTTGTTTATAAAAACCAAAATTGGTAAAGGCACCTTTAGATTTAAAGAGTATTAAAAAACACTTCATTTTCTTTCCAATCTGATACTTTTCCTTACTGTTTTTCCTCACTTTGCTTTTTTTTCTCCCTTTCCTACAATATTTATGTACCTTTTTTACCTACGACTTTTACTGCACATTCTGCTTTCCCTTTTTCTCTTTCTTTTTTATTTCTTTCTATATAGTTTTCTTCGTATTTATTAGCTTCTTTCTGTTCCATTCATCAACTCCCTCCTTTTGTTTTTATTGACTTAAGTTTAAACTTCAGCTTAACGTTGTATAATTTCGTTTAAATAATCAATTTTGTCTTTACAAACCCTCAGTCCTATTTTCAGTGTAAGGCTTGTCCCTGTCTGAAACTAGCCAAATGATCTTTATTTGATTCTTTATCAGTAATTTGACCATTTCCTGGCAAACTGGTGACTAAATGTTTCGTCACATAATTAGTAACTCACACTCACATCACTATTATGAACTTGAACATCAAGGGGTAAAATTACGACTGAAATGCTTCGAATACCTTCGCTATTTATAAACGGATTTAGAGATTTTCTTATATCTTGTAAGCTGTTGTTTTCTGGCGAACTACTTATTTGAAGCATCATTGATGTCCCGTTATTAGTAGAAAGTATGGCCCATCTCAACGCCTTTCTCTGGCTGAAAAAAATAATGGTCAAGGGGCAAGCAAATAGTTAACGTATTTTATTGAATCATCGCATCAATACAATGACATTACGTTGGATACGTAGGCTACTGAAAAAAATGGTTGGGAGTATCTCAATGTCACTAACCTCCACCATATCACTATTACTACCATCATTCATTCCTGTCTCTTGTTTTCTAAAAATAATATACAAGTATATTCATTTTATTATGCCTACATGTTGCTACATGGTAGTGGCAGTGACTGATTTTCACAGAAAAAGTTTTCACAGTCCGTTTAACCAGACATTTAAGAGATTCCCTAAAAACGAAATGCATTAAGCTAGATTGTTTCAATTAGAAGTCCCTAATTCAAGAATAAGACATGATATAAATAAGCATAATAGCTAATTAATAAATAACAACTTTAAAAAGTTTAAAACAGCAATTTCTATTTGATACTGGAAATCCCGACAAACTTCATTCCGCCTTAGAACTGCCTTTTGAGGTGATAACAATTTCTATAATACTTAGTACTTATCCTTATCAAATTTCCCTTAATTTTTGAGTTTTTTTTTGTATAATATTATTATTTATTAATTTTTTATGTCGTTGAGGGCAAACGAGCAAACGGATCGCCTGATGTAAAGCGATGAATGTACTTAACTCGTAATTTTTAACTGTACTTATTGATATATAACAACGCAATCGCACAATACTGTCCTTATCACGAATTGTTGGAACCAACCGTTACCGGTATTCATAAAAATTACAAAAAAATATTACAGACTAGCTGTGCCCCGCGGTGTTACCCGCTCATCCCACGGGAACACTAAATTTATTCGGGATGAAAAGTATCCTATGTCCTTTCCCGGCTCTCAAACTATCTCCATACCAAATTTCATCTAAGTCGGTTCAGCGGTTTAAGCGTGAAGAGGTAACAGACAGACAGACAGACAGACAGACAGACAGACACACTTTCGCATTTATAATATTAAGTATGGATATGGATTTTATGTGAAATGCCATAACATATAATTAAAGTATTGGTATAGAACTTTGAAATGAGCTCAGTAAAATAAATAAATGTGTAATAATAAGCGAAATACCGAAATTTAATACCAGTATTTGTATGCAGTCGAAAACCGGCATCCGATCGCTGGTCGGTACAAACTAAAGTGGCTATCATATCCATCACAACACCAAATCGTGAACAGACGCACGCAGTAGTGTTTGTAATTGCTTCCTACAGGCAAATGTATGGTCGTCTCACCGGTATCTACTCATTAACACTGCAAAGGAAAGAGATGGTCGCAAAGTTCCTGGTAACCAAAATAACGTAAGCACCAGGTCCGTCTAAATTAAGTACATAAATTTAATGTAACCGTCATCACTCGAGCCTTGGGAAGACAAATAATAATGTAAGAGGCAATAATTGCTTTAAAAACTACGAAAACTTTAATGTTACCGACTAAATTATATATTCACCCAGCTTGCAGTAAGCACAATTTGTGACAAGATTAGACTATAATTGACTTTAAATGGTTGCTCTCTTATAATCTCGTTTATTTTTTTTTTACCTATCTAATCTGAGCATATAAATCATTTATGTACCTTATTATTTACATGATTTGATTCAAAAACTAAAAGTATAACCCATTTAATGTAAGAACCATTTTATATTTTTTATCTAGCATTGAAGCTAACGTAACAGTCAATCGGTAATAAAGTGCTATAAATTGAGTAATGTAAGAGTCATTTATTTACCGATGAGTCTTACATTAATGACATTTTTTCAACTTTGGCCAATACTTGTGGTTACGTTAATCTGATATTAAGTAATTTACAAAAAATGTGCCATACACCAAAATAAATACAGAAAACTAAAAAAAACGGTCAATTTTTGTTTAATGTAACCAACATTTTTTTCAAGATATCGTAATTTTAATAACAGCAATGGATAGATCGTCAAATTTACAGACGAACTGTATACTTAACTCAATTTCGTCAATTTGGCGGTTACATTAATTCATATTACAGGTGACGAATTATTTGGCTGAAATTATTCTTGACGTCTGTCTCTTCCTAAACGTGACCTCAATTTTTCAAGATCGCGTGGGAATATTTAATAAAAAAATAGGATAATTATTTATTGCACTTCTTTATTAATTAATAAAAACTATAGCGACTCCTTAGATTTTTGTTCTGTGATGAGGTGCATTTTGTAGGGACAAAATAAATAATTATAATCTAAAATATGCTATGATTTTACATAGGATTCGTTAATTAATCAATAGAATCTGCGTAAAAAAGAATATTCCGACCTTTTTTTTTATTTTATAGCTGTTATTTCTGCAATTTTTCACTGAAAATTAAGTCATTTTGAGACCCGTCTCGTGTCATGGTCTAAACGACACTGATCGCCCAACTAATGCGATTTGTGATTTTGCATTAGTTGGGAGGGTGCCATTTTTTCCGTCGGATTGTGTGTCCATGTAATTAATACGTCAATGATTCAAATAGAAAATTTATTCAGAATAATTAATTCTAGAATGTCTTTTGTTTTCAAATCAGTCACGAATAATAATTACAAGCTATGAACGTATCGACTTTATAACATGTCAACATCTATTTTGTACATGAAATGTTAAGAGATATACACAATATTTTTATGTTTGTTATGAACGCACTTCAGCTGTTCGCCAGTAAGAAAAATAATAGGTAGACCTCAAATTGTTTCCAAGAGTATAAAAATAACATCTGTACAATTATTCAGATGCTATTGGTTACAAAAATGTTCGCAGATCGTCACCGAGGCCGGGTTACATTTGCATCCACGCTGGTAGCTTTCTGCATAACTATGGTCAAATAAGTTACGTGGTTGTTTCTTCCTTGGGCTCAAAATACTACTATCAACGCCGTAAAAAAAAAAACTTTACAAGCGACTGGCAACATCTGTTATGTCAAACTGTCTGTGAAAATGATGTCAACCACTTGGCCAGGGTTGCAGTTTTGTTTCTTAATTTTCTTTTAAGCTATATAGTGTACATTATTATAATTCAATTGCAAGCAGATGCATCATTTCCCAATGATATAAATTGTTGCTATTGTTCATTACACATTCCTAGTTAAACGTTAATCTCGACTTTGTAAAATGGTATGTATTGTACTTGTCCAAGACAAATTCTTCGCAAATTAGCTAAATATTTCATAAATTACTAGTTATTATTGGTACTGAAAGCTCCCAATGAAGAGTATGATTTAATTTGTCATTGTTTTCAGATGCAATTTATGCTATTGTTTAGCCGGCAAGGCAAATTACGCCTACAGAAATGGTACGTGGCCCACCCTGACAAATTGAAAAAGAAGATTACCCGTGAGCTGATCACGACAGTGTTGGCAAGGAAGCCCAAGATGTGCTCGTTCCTCGAGTGGAAAGACGTCAAAGTAGTTTATAAAAGGTGAGCTATCAGAATGGTATTGATTGGAACAATACACAGATCATAAACATGTTAGAAGCTTAACATGCTATTAGTATTACAAAATAAGAACAATACAATTTTGTTAATTTTTCACGTATTATGTTTTATTTGATTTTATTGGTATTGCATCAGAAAACTACATGATAGAATCTTACAATTATATACTCCTTAACTTTTGAAAATACTACAACTTGAGTACTTTTTGGGATAAAAGTAACCTATGTGTTAAGTTAGGGTTTAACTATCTAAAGTTCATGCAAATCCATCCAGTAATTTCTGTGTAAAGAAGTAACACACATACACAAACTCACCTTTATAGTACCTACTAGTGGTAATAGTCCACATTTGAATTTAAGATATGAATAAGCACAGCTAACTGCCTACATGTACTTATTTAATAATTGTGTGCAAGTGAATCTATAATTGTAACACATAACTTTGTTCTCAGATATGCATCTCTGTACTTCTGCTGTGCGATGGAGCAGGAGGACAATGAACTGCTGACGCTGGAGCTGATCCACCGCTACGTGGAGCTCCTGGACAAATATTTTGGTAGTGTAAGTATATCATATACCATTAAGGATCCAATTCAGGAAACGAAAGTTAGACTTCCTCCATTTCTTTGCTATGGCACATGTTATGGAAAGATTTATTTTTTGGTTTCAATATAAAATAAAAGTATTAATACAAAGTGTGACATAAAAAAATTAAATGCAAAATGAATACACATTTTGAATGTGTGGATTCTTTTTTCATTTTGCCAATGCAGCATTTTTTGTACACATATAAAATTGGGCCTTAACATAGTGTCTCTAGTTGCTGATTTAGTAACTCAAAAAGTTTATGGCACCCATTGCTACAGGTGTGCGAGTTGGACATAATCTTCAACTTCGAGAAGGCCTACTTCATTCTGGACGAGCTGGTGCTTGGTGGGGAGCTGCAGGAGACCAGCAAGAAGAATGTGCTGAAAGCCATCGCTGCACAGGACCTGCTCCAGGAGGTTAGTAGCCAGGACAACGAGCTTGTGTGAGGGGACAATGTGAGGGAACATTCATTCTATCTTGTCTTGCTTGATAAACATCAAAGGCAGTTTTTTACGCTGGTGTAGTTACCAGTACGGTTAGCAATCTTTGACGCGCAAGCACGACAAATACTCCCTGTCACTTTCCTTTCAATAACGTGCGAGCAAGACAGGTGATGAGGAGTCAAAACATTTTGGGCATTGTTTGTGTTAATAATTATTGTTTTACTGGTTTGAAGTCTAATTTACCAAATAAGACAATTTGGAATGGATTTACTGTAATGATAGTAATCTACAGATGAAATGTTAATTTTTTCCTAATAATTGATTTATTAGCCGGAGGTGCAACCTATAATAGACTAGAAAATACATTACATTTTAAGAAATTAGCTCTTATTTATAGCTAGTTGCATCATAAAGTTTTTTAACCATCAGCAGCAAAAGGTGCTACATGCACCAAGTGCACAAAATGCTCTCAACTCCAATATCAATATAAAACTGCTTATACAGATTATTGTAAGTGTGTTACGCTCTGTACCTAGCATTTTTTCTGCTGACTGTAAAAGTATGTAGAATAATGTTTGAGGAAAATCACTGGATATCACAGTATTGTTCCTTAGCATGTATTTAGTTTTCCTTGTCTTATAAATGCTTATTTTATTAAATTGTTGCCCTTCATCCTTGGATGTTTGAGTATCTATTTGTTAAATAATGTCTGTATACTACTATCATTATTAGTATTGCCATGGTTATATAGTCTATAAGGTTAAATAATTGAATGATATCAGTATTTTACTCGGCAGATTTCGAAAGTAACTTTGACTTGAAAATGGAATTACAGTCTTTGTAAAATTCTTACTTTTACAGGACTTAGTCAGTAATTACTAATGCTCTATTTCAGCATGCTCTGTTATTTATTTATGGGTGATAACACCTGTCAAATTACCGACTTGCCATAATAACTACATACACTCAACTCTATATCAAAAAGAAAGAAAAATACTGAAGTTATTCACCAAACTTGCTCTATTATGTTTGCTCATTTATTATGTTTGGGATATTCCATTAAGATTGATATTGACATATCTTATGTTTTATGAGAGAAATAAGCAATATACAACAAAAAATAAATAAATAAAATAAATATTAAGGGACACCACATTTCAATAATATACATACACACCAATACAGTTAAGATTTTCATTAAGGTGTTAGCTTCAAAGAACTTTGATCATCATAATCTTTCTGCCCCTGTAATTGTCTGTGTAAGAGGGATGCAGTTACATATTAGAGTGAAATGAAAAGAAAATCTCGCGCTAATAGCAAGAGTAACAGTGGACAGCAGGCTTAAAACTTCCCATAGGTCTTAAATAATAGGTTGTAGATTAGGATGTTGGAAATTCTGCAATGTGGTCTTTTACACTAGTCCTAAATAACATTCCTATTATATTATAGTCATTCTACAAGAATATTGTGGCAGTTTTCTGTTTATATGTCACTTGTAACACCTCAGGGCAGGCTGTGGCTTACAATTATAAATTAAAGTAAATCGAAATTACGTTTAGAGTATTATATTATAAATGTAGAATTTCGACTTATAAAAGCTCGATTATAAAAACTATAACATTGAAAAAATATTGTTGAAAACATATTGAAATCTAAAAATTGGCAATTTAGGGATCCATCTGAGCTAAAATTTTACGACCAGCGTAGTGGAACTCACAATGGGATTGTTGGATCCAAACTGGTATTATGTCGATATAAAGCCATGGCGGCCCGAAGTCTGACAAGTGACTAGGTATCGTTAACTTTCGCATAACTCTTAAAAGGTCACAATTTGTATCTAGTCCGTCTTGCCGAATAACGAATAGTTTTAAATATAACGATAGAAGTTTAAATTAGCGTATAAAATGGACCAGTAACTAGGACAGTGGCCTCTGTAGTGCCTTTCGTAGCTGTTACGACACTTATATCTAGGTAGGAGCACTGCCTTTTCCGATAGTGTATATACGTATATGTATGTATATTTATAAGGCGGGTACAGACAGACGCCAGTCGACCAGTTGCACCAACTTTCATTGACACTAATGTCCAACTTGAGTTATGTCATTTTAAAATTATTATTACTGTCTACTCTAAGTAGTATCAAATAAGTTATTTTTAAAAGAGCCTCTCGGTGTAATAAAACATATCAGCATAAACCGCACTTGCGCTTTATTTAATGAACGTTAGTGCAACTGATCATTAAACACTATATCAAAAAGTTACTATATATCGTCCTCCTTGACATATCAGTCAATGGCGAAACAGATCTCGTTCAACACGCGGATGAACATTATTTTCTCGTGTCTAATCGGATCTCTCGCTCATTTTGACGAAGAGAAAAGAGATATCCGTGTGTAGTCATTCATATTCTCTTAGATGTCAAACTACTACAAAATACATATCCAGTATTTCAATAGTTCGAATAATGTGAAAATAAAAACAATATATTTAATTCTAGTCAGCTCGGCTATGGGATTTTTGTCCAGTTTAATAAGTAAAATAGTGTCTTTATATAGGTTGTTGCAAAACGAGTTGTCTGTAAAAGGTTAGTTCTGAATCTAGTGTATGAGTTTTGTGTGAAGAAAATGGAATCAAGTCGTCATTTCTCCACACGCATCACTGCCATAGCTCGAGTTTGGTTTAGTTAATAATAAATTATTGTTTGTTAAATAACGGGGTGTCTAAACAGGCCTTTAACTAAATTTATTAAAAATCTCAGTTTTTGTTAATCGCAAAATTTTACTTTGTCTTTTTATCGCTTTGTACGGGAGAAGTTTCGAATTAGACAGGATCTCACTGCCTTATACGAATATCAGTCGAATATTAATGTTTAAGTACTGTTAAATCCTTTCAACACCAGTAGAAAATGTCAGAGTATCATGCTATCACAAGATACTTGACGAAAATAGCAGTATATACGGAGCTCATCTGAGTTCTTGGTATCGTTCTTAGGTCCTCGGACGACTCGTTTGGTAAACATTGCTATGTAATGACTAATATGAAATGCTTCTATACTATAGTGCCTAATACAATAAAATATTAAATAATATTAATAAAAATGCAGCTAGGTTTGACATGACATATAATTAAAATATATTTATGTGCTAATAAAAGTATTTTATTAAACGTTCAGTTATTGAATTATTATAGGAAATGTATAGGTTTATGCTGTTTCTTATACTTACTCACTTATTTTGTGATTCTTATAAAACTATTATATCTGTGTATATTTTACTTTACTGCTATAAAATCTTACAACCGCCCGCGCGCGTCACGACTCCATGAAACCACAATATAATCATTATAAGCAGTATGTGATCTTCATAAAAACGCGTACACCATTTATTTCATCATATCTTGGTACCGATGGTGATATAATTGGAAACAACTTGAAATGGCGTGTAAAAATTACCGCTTATAATTATTATTTGTGTAGTATCATGGCGGAGTGTGATCTGGTTAAACCTCTGTCGGACCAACATAATCCCATTGTGGCATCTTCGGTCAGTTTGCCGCGATCTCCAGTTGACTCGTAACGTTGCTCCTGGGGGATATGTCTGAGAAGGTCGGTCCGACAGAGCGCCAGCCGCGCGGCCCGCCCTGCACTTACTGTTTGGTGTACGTACGCATGCCAGGACCTGAACGATGGATTGTTGCACTGACCTCCGGGCCCCCGCTGCAAATACCTCTACCCTCAGTCTGTATTCCGTAGACCCATTCTGCTTGAGCTTCATCCCTTTTATTTTATTTTCATGAGTCTTCTGGCATGTTTACTATTATTACGCATGTATAAGCCGAACTGCTACGGCTACATACACGGCGGTAAGTTGCCTCATGGCTGCTCTGTCTGTATTCGTCCGCTTAGTGATCAAATTGTCAGAAGAATCTCATTATTGCATGCACCTTTATACATTTGATACAAGTAGACTATTCTATTATTTATTATGTATATTTCTGTCTTATTATCCAAAACATTACATTCAGTGGCATCATACACATTCATGCAAATAAATATTAGCGATACATATAATCGTAGACAATATATACCTACCTAGATGAATTTCAAGTTTAGATGTAAATATAATGTAACCAGTATTTTATTTGTGAGTCCCAGAATACATTAAAAACTTTAAAACAACAATTAAGTTTCAAGAAACTTACTAATTTTCCTATACCAACGTACCTATTTGGTTCCTACCACTATACGGTAATACAGTCAATTAATTAATCACAGATATCAGAATTCTATTTCTATCTCATAAATGATTTCTGTAATTAATAGAATATCGACATTAAAATCTATCATATAATGGAGATCACTTATAAAGAAAATAGTTTACAGTGAAGCGAAAAAATATAGTTAATAAAACGTAGGAACTAAACTGAATCCGTCAGGTTCACAAATTATCTTTATGTATATGGTTATGGCTTCATTTAAGCGTAATATAATGTTTCTAAAATTTTATTGTTTAAATGAAATTACCGAGATTATGCTTTCAAAACGCCGCATATGAACGTAGAAGTAATACTTTTGCATTTCCCATTTGTATTCTGGGCCTGAAAATCGAATAGATGTAACGAAGAGGAAGTAGTATGTGTACTGTCGCTTTATATATTTGTGTAGTTTGGTTCTGATTGATATACATATTGTATTATTAGTACTACACTGTTCTACTGGGGTGGATATCGTTGAGAAAATAAACACATGAAATGAAATCGGGAGTTATCCATAGGTAAACAGCAAAGATCAAATTGTAGTCATATGCGTTATTTGATCAAATACATACGGTTATATTTAAAGTATTCTTCGTTTTAAGGTATGCTTTAACTTGCTTCATATTGAGAACTATTATAAGATTCTTTCAAGCTACGTTTACGTGAATTATGATTCCCGCTTCAGCTAATTTGATTTCTTAATCGATAATCATCTCTCAGTAAAACAGTGTCGTATATTATGGCTGTTCATGCATTTACTGTAATGGGATGTCGAAATACATTGGTTTTAACTAAAACTCTGTTTTCTTGCATGCACCTAACCTTTGCCGTAGCATGAGTTGGTTAGGTATAATAAATGTTTTTGTAAGAATTACTTAATCAATTATATATTGATTCATAATCAGCTGGTAATACGTAGCGATCTATTTGTATTTCTACTAAATCGTACTCGTAAGCAGGTAAAGTTACAGGGCGTTTGAAACGTACCCCGTTTCTTTTTTGTGTTTCGAAATATTTACTTTTAAATAAGGTTATTTTGATCAAATCTAAAAAGTTTGGAAATTCTCCTGCGTTCCACGGAATTAATGCGGTTAAAACTCAGAGTTTTTATGCAGTTACATTACTGTGGGTACTATTTTATTAGTTAAAAAACACTTGAATTTTATATCAACGCGAACTCACTCGGTTCGGGTTGATCGCAGAATTCGCATGAAGTAATATTAATATTTTATTCAACTTAAATTTTACCCTCATGCTACGGATTTTCCTTGTCCCAGACGCAGACCAGGTGGTGGTTAACGAAAAGATTGAAATAACCCGCTGCTTTAATATATTTTATTTACAATCTGACCAAAGTTCCTGTCAAAATATCTGTACACAATGAATGTTGTATCAGGGTGAACAGATGTTTTTGATCCGAATTCAGTTCAAATGTTAATAAACTAGTCTTAACAACACAAAGATCGAAAGATGTCACAGGACCCTATGTGAATCTGTCGTGTCTTAACTTAGTCGATTAACTAACGGTAAACGTCTTTGTGATCACTAATACATTGGCTTTGTATAATTTCATTTTATTTCATATGTATTACTTCAAATGATTCCGCTCACTTCAGAATTTTATGATTATTGTAGCGACCATCCTCGAATCTCTTTCGATGAACATAAAACAAAAGCGTTGCAACTATAGTTTGACAAAACATAATAGTACAGATGGTTGGCGGCCGCCCGAGGCGCTGGACCCTGGCGGGCGTTTCTTTATCCAAGTTTTGGGCGCCTGTCTATGGCTAGGCCAGCCCTGTTCGCCTGTCTATGGCTAGGCCAGCCCTGTTCGCGTCTCTCTAACGAGTACATCCAGAATTGTACCCTAGAGTACGTCATATCACCGCACACATTTTCTTATAGGCATTACGCGCTACTAATTGGATCTTACAAACTTGTAGAAATCCATACTAATATCCATACTAATATTATAAATGCGAAAGTGTGTCTGTCTGTTACCTCTTCACGCTTAAACCGCTGAATCGATTTTGATGAAATTTGGCATAGAGATAGTTTAAGATCCGAGGAAGGACATAGGATAGTTTTCATCCTGGAAATTATACCTAAAAAGATTGAAAAGTGAGTGAACATTTCTGTTGGTGCGGTGACCCTGTAGGAAATGTAATTATTAGACCAAAAGCACAATTGCTCTTACATTTGCTTAGGCGCTTTTAATAATCTCTTTTATCAAGTTCCACGCGTATGTAGTCGCGGGCAAAAGCTAGTTCAATATAATAAAGCACTAGTGACATCTAACTGATCTTGTTAAGTGTTACAGAAAGAGTTATCTATAAGCATGTTCATCGTAAATGATATGCCATCTCGATATGTGTATACAACATTCGCTTAAATGTTCAATCATTTATATATTTGTGTAGTTTATTACGTAGATCAGGGTTTTGGTCGGTTGGGAAACTAATGATAATTCATTATTTTGAAATTGCAAAACAAACACCATGTTTTATGTAATTTATAATATGTATAAATATTACATAAAAGTAATAAGCATTGGAATGAACAAAGTAGAATTAGAGTAATTATCATTAGTTATATTTATTATGGTGATGGTATGTCGTACATCCTATAGAAGAGTTCATTCACAAAAATATTTAATAAAAACGAGCGTTTCATACCAAATACATATTTCGTTTGGATAGCTATGATATGAAACATACATTTCAAACCTTAGTAAAGCTTGGTGCACACCTTCAGCATCTTTAGGAATGATATGAACGCAAGGGTGAATCAAAAGTAAGCAATAGGAGGTCCATTCGTTCGTGAAAATACTTTGTGAGGTGTTTTCCAAATTACTTACCCATTTACGGTGACCACAGTCGCGAACTTATGTGTATAAATACACCAATATTCAGCTGACACGAACCTTATACCTTATATTTTCAAATTTGCCTGTCTAAAAATAATCCTCCATATCCCAGTCGCAACTAATATCGCTTTGGACTAAGCGGGATTAAGTCATAAAATTTGATTCCATAAGGAAGCTTTTTGGATGCGACTTATTTCTTTTATGTTCTAAATGCGATCTGGATTCGCCCTTGCTCTATTTAGCGGATTGTATTAGGACGAGACGGTGGACGCGGCGCTGCGCGAGGTGGGGCTCCTCTGAGGTGCCTTCGAGAAACTTCCAGTATCTTCCGTCACCAAGGAATTGCCAAAGACAGCACTAATTTCTCCAGACTAAATGCTGCACGTCTAATAACTTTATATTGAAAGAAAAAGGACATCAATCGCCTATTTTTTGCAATAAATTAACTCAGTCGACTGGTTTTATACACTGTAAATCTGTGCCGTGCATGTTTACTGTTTATATTAATTCAAATGTTCGGATGATCTTTAAAAGCGATTGATAATCCTTTTTCATCCGTATTATAGTTGTACTCGCGACACGTACAGTCGAGTTCATTTACATCTACACACTTACGAGAACAAAAATATCTGAACACGACCCTATTGTCAGGAGCATAAAGTCGTGTTCAGATATTTTTATTCTCGTAAGTGTGTAGATGTAAATGAACTCGACTGTACATACTCAAGGAAGGAAGCGATAAAAAATATCACGTCTTGGTTTTATTTTGCAAATCTGAAAATGATGACGTGTTGGCTCGGTTACTGCTATTCGCGTATGTGAAGGAAGGTACACGAAGCGCGCTTGTAGGCGTGCAGCATTTTTTTTTTTTTTTTATGATTGGGTCGACGCGTGCATATCAAAGTTGACTACCCTGTCCGCACGTTAAAAATAAGTATTATAACGTTGAATTAAATGGAAGGGAGGACTTAGTAAACTTTGACATGCAAGTAACGACATACACTATAAAGCACAGATTGTTGAATGTTCATATATTTTTTGTTATTACTTTATATCTTAAGAGAAGTTTCGACAATATTTTCCCAGTTAGTATTTTGTGCGCTGAAATGCTGGACTGTGAATATTTTCGGATGTATCCATATTTAGAAACGTATAACATATCTTAAAACAAGGTGCATTTTTATGGTGTATTTTTATGCAATAGAAACTAATCACTTAAATCTATATTACATATTAATATGATGGGACGAAAATGAGAGCTATGTAAGACGGACAAATCTAAATGTCTAATCATAACACAAATGTTTTGCGGACAATGTCATTTTTGTGCAAAGCCTTTGTGCTACAATACAACACATTTGGATAAAAGTGTCGTCCTAAGCAAAAAGACGACCTTTTTGTATAAAAAGGTCGTCGTCTTTTAGTTTAGCAGAAATATGTTATTGGTCGATTGCAGTAGGTAGATAACATCTAAAAATATGTATACAATTCGAAACATATATGGAAAGAGACTTGGTTGACCAGCTACTTTTTAAAGATATCTGAATAAAAAATGGGATTGGAATACCTATAGTAATATAGATAAAAGTAATGGACCAATAGATTATTTATTTAATTATTTTGTATTTATTTAAATATCCTTACAACGACTTTAGTCACTAACCAAACATAAATTACTGTTTTATTTTTTTTATTAACTACGTTAATTTATTAATGTTTATTTATGTTTAAGTTTTTTGTACACCATCTGAAAGAATTTATTTTATGTTGACAAAATGTGTAAGATTAATTTTCCGTATCATGTACCAAGGTATATTTATACGCGTCGTTATTTTATTAGTAACTGGAATGTTATTGGTATCTTTCATTAACCCTTTAGTATGTCCTTTCTGCCAGTAAGGTGATGTTATGTGTATATTGTCAAGTGCGCAGTGTGCAATAATTAATTGGATGAATTGTTTATACACATATTTACCCTCCAAAATGGACTGGCTATCGTAAACATAACTATGTGCTACCGGTTGTATAAGGAATTGTTTACGTAATTTTTTGATTGACCTTTCCAGTTACTAAATAATATTCTTAAGTTTAGAGTTGTGCCACGAAACGGAAATTAGTTAGGCAATAAATTAAAGTGTCCACATAGGCTATAGAAAGCTAGGTGATAGGTACAGAAATCTAAATCAATTATAGTGATGTGGCTGTCTAAATTAAATATGACACGTATTCATAATATACATCGGGTTTTTTTAACCGAGTGACTAAGGAGTGAGTAAAATTTTATATAACTAAGAGACTGACGGAAATAGCGTTATGAATGTGAGTATATCCATGACGTAGGCATACAATTTGTGTGTCAATTCCAAATTCCACCTCATTCCTCATAAACAAAAGTTCACGGATAACGTCGACGGACAGTGTTATCGTAATTAATTTTTTATAAGGCTTGTTCACGAAATAAAGTAGCCACGTAAATTCGGGGTTATATAATTATATAGATAGTTTTTGATATGGTTTCATGTCATAGTTCAACACATATAATGTCTGGTTTAAGAAAAATATATATTGGATGTCATTGCCTTGATAAGATCAAGATGCCGAGGATAAATGAAAATATTTGTAAATTAATTATAGTGTCTTATTGTGCAGGAAAGGGCATATCCATGCGTCAACTCGCAAAAAGACATAAGATATCTAAAGATGGTGTATGAAACATTATACAAAAGTTTGGGGAATTTAATACACTAGATGGTCTGCCAGGTCAAGTTCGCAGAAAAGGCTGCGTTAAACCGAAATTGGTCTAGGCAATAGTTGCGTCGTTTCGTCAAAATCCATCGGCGTCTACGCGAGATATAGCAAAAAAGTTGAAAACTGCGGTTGGAAACGTGCATAACGCAAAAAAAGAAATAATTTACAGACTAGGAAGAAACAGAAAATACCGAAAAAATGGTGCTGGCCTGCTTGAAAGAGCGAAATCTCGAGCTAAACTATTTAACAAGTTTTTTAATAAAAAATGGCGACAGATGCATAAGCATGGATGATGAAACATGCGTTACAAAAGACATGAAAACGTTACCGGGACCCCATTTTTATACGGGTGAGGCTGGCAAGGATATTCCAGAAGAGAATAAGTGCGTGGCATTTGAAAAAATCACTCCAAAAAAACCTCGTATGGCAAGCAATTTGCTCATGTGGGCTTAAAAGTTCCAGCTTTTTCACTACGGGTACAATCGGCGGCGATGTCTACCAAAAGGAGTGTCTTAAGAAGCGAATTCTGCCCTTGTATCGGAAACATGAACATCCCCCAATATTTTGGCTAGATTTAGCTACTGCTCATTACGCTAAGGACACCTTAACGTTCCTTGATAAGGAAAGTATCAATTATGTTCCGAAAAGAATGAGCCCACCAAATTGCCCAGAACTTCTCCCGATTGAAAGATATTGGGCAAACATTACGAGATACCTGCTCAAGAAAGGTGCAGTAGCCGACACTGAAGCTGACTGAAAAAAGATATGGAACGCAGCTGCTCGTCAGTTCGCTTCTACTTCAATTCGTACACTAATGGCAGGACTTCGAAAAAAGGTCAAGGAGTTGGCTCAGTCTTAGGGTTCCATTAATATTTTATATATTATTTTATTTTTCAAATATTAGGGTACAGATTTAATTTTGTTTGTTTGAAATATTGCGAGAAATACACGATTTATTTGTATATATCTGTGGCTACTTTATTTCGTGAACAAGCCTTACCTACCTAGATCCATTTTAGTTTGAACAGCCACCTAAATGCCGAGATGCACAAACTTGAATTAAATTACTATGATAAGTCGCGTTTTGTGACGTTGATGCAATTATCTCGAGTTATAACGAAATTCAGTTATCCTAATGTAATATTCTACTTAATAAACGTTTGTGCAACTGAGTGTAAAGTATAATTTTATAGACTGTGAAATATATTGACGTAAAACTATATTTGACAATTATTGTATTATTGTACTATAAAAAAAAATGTTTAGTCGCTCATGATGGTCGTCGCATTCCCTTAAAAGTATTGAATGTATCCACTATAGATAAGTACAAGCCGTTCAGGTTTTAGATTTCCTTTTAATACCCACTAATTCACAAACATCGATTTATCTTTAAATAATTATGTGTTTATGAATTCCGACGACGGAGCCCGATTTGTCATGAGCGGGCAGGTCCATATCCAGGTTTATAAATCGACATCTTGATTTCGCCGTTGCGTTGTCGGTGATTTTATTGGAAATTAACGTAGCCTGGTATTAATCTGCTCGCTCGGAGATCGCCCGACAATATATGCAACATTATTAGTTAAGTTATGCAACATTATTATACATGAGCATATAGACTTCCATTAGTCATGTGTTTGTTATGAATTACTTATTCCGTTTTCAATAAATAATATTTTACGTGTACCAGGATTTTTATTATGAATATTTGTTATGTGTAAGAAAAAAAAATCGTAACACATTTCCAAAAATATAGGTACTTCTGACTAAAAACTGGTAGGTAGGTAACTGAGTGTATGGAATTTTATACTAAAAATGGGTAGTGCCTGTTTGCAATGCTTATAACATAGTATGAAACCCAATACTTTCTCGGCTACGTACGTAGTCGGTCCCAAAGTTCTGTCACAAATGAAAATAATGATAAAAACAAAAGTACCAATCAGGTGTTAATAAATTATATAACAATTTAAAGAACATTTAAAAAAGAATTAAAATTATTTAAAGTTATTCAAAATGACCTCCCTTGTTTTTAATACAGGCCCTTAATCGGCGCGGCCAATCGTCTATCGCAGCACGCGCCATTTTCATGTCTATTTCAGCGACTGCTTCTTAAATATGACTTCAGGCTCTCCACATTTTTATGGGGTTTAAAACAGTCCTTCCCCTCTAAGACCTACCAAATTGTATAGTCCAAAGGATTAAGGTCCGGACTGGAGGAAGACCAATCTTCGTGTCTTATAAAGTCGATTTTTTGACGGTCAAACCAGGCTTGAATGGTCTTGGCTTTGTGTGCTGGCGCAGAATCCTGCTAGAACACAAAATTATGTCCTGAAAAGAATAGCGTGTTGAGCAAATTTTGACAAGCTTATCCAAAACCGTCTGTTGGTACACTTTCGCGCTGATTAGGACTCCTTTTTCGCAAAAATTACAGTTCACCCGCAATAAGATACACCCAACCAGACCATCACTGATGATGGATGATGCCCATGTTGCACCCGCGGAACTTTTCCTGCTTCTTCAGAGCTCCTAGCGTACACTCTATCATTCTGTTTATTGTACTTCTCTTCAATATCGAAAATCTTTTAGTCTGTAAAGAGGATATCACGGTGTCGATTTTTCGCGTACCTCTTTAAGAACTTCCGGGATCTTTAAAGCCTTATTGTTTTTATACGGGCATTAAGTAGGTAAGTGCCCACTCTCTTTTTTGTATGCTCGTAGACTAAGATCTTCGTTTAAAACGTTTTTGACGGTTTTTCTACTGCCACCCATCTGCAAAGCCATCAACTTCTGTTTTCAGACAGGATTTCTTGCTATGCGCGCCTTGATCGCTTTGATCACTGCTAGTGCTCGTACGGAGCGAGGCCTCAACACTGGAGACTTCATTGTACCTATCAATAGTAACGTTACACAAACCTAAGCGTTATATTTACATTTTTGAGCAACTTGAAAATTGTACTACTTGGCGAGTGCCCACAGCGGTGCAATGCTGAAACAGCTATTCGGTTTTCGTTCAATGTCCACTCCATCGTGAGAAAATGCAGCGAATGACTGTTTTTTGTTTTAAAATAATTGTCAAACATTCAAAAATGGAATTCAATAAAATTTTCTTAAAATCATGTTCTAAATAAATAAAAAAAATGTGCCAGTGACAGAACTTTGGGACCGACTACGTATATGTAGGTACTATGAACTGCCACGTTTGCTCTGATTAAAGAGCAAAGCACAAAGGCTTTGTATATTCAGTAAGTATCTACCTAAATATGCACTCAATAGTAGGTATAGTGCACAAGGCTTAACAACCAATCAGGCCTTCCGGGAACCCATTTTTACTGTATTAAACTGACTTCAAAAATATTTCGTGTTTTCTATATTATTTCAATAAAATTTAGTTATAATATTAACATAAACATGTCGTTAACCTATTTTTTAAAGATATTTTTATAAGTCCTTAAGTTTTGAAGTCGGGTTCTTTTGTGTACCGCCGAAAAGCGATGGCTCGGTCTAACACGGCCACGAGCGACCCTGGCTCAGTGATGACCCTTGTTGCAGGAGGAGACCCCTCAGGGCTTCTTCGAGGACCACGGCCTGGGCTAGAGGACCACGGCTGCAACGGCAGGACGACTAGGCTGGATACTACATGGAACATCTCCGTTTTTATTTAATTATATTATCAGTCATAACTAGATCCACTACATATTTCTTATTAAAGCAGTAACGTCTGTTAGCGTATACAAAGTTTTTATATTAACGAGAAAAATTTAACACTTGTACTTAATATTATGCTTTGAGCGGGATTTGAATCCACGTCGCTACTGTTATATTCTTATATCTTGTAAATGAGATACATTTTCAGTAATCGCAAAAGGGTAAACACTTGAAAGACATTTAATATTTATTAAATCACTGCAGTATACAATTTTTGTACTGTAGTTTACCTCACAAAATTTGTTAAGATCATAAGCGGCCATTTTAGTTTAAGACAAGTTATTGGGGACGACTTTCTAACCAAGTAGTTGATACCCACAACTCGGGTAACATTTTTTTACATTACAATTGTATTATTGCTAAAACAAGACGCAGACCAATTGTATCTGGGTCAATCAACTTTTTTCTGTTGGTCGTTGCCATTGTGATGTCCCCTGGGCCACTCTTTAAAACTACGATTAAAATTACGATTTTGGCGGTTATATTTACCAAAAAAACCGGCCAAGTGCGAGTCGGACTCGCGCACCGAGGGTTCCGTACAAACACTTTCCATCCCTAAGTGGTTAAGTTAAGTTTGCACCTGGTATGTATAGCGCCCCATATAAATAAGGTGCAAAGTTAGGTATTAAAAAAAAAAATTACGGTTTTCGTAATTTTTCCTTTATCTATGCTAGACGTTGCTTCGTACCAAATTTCAAGATTCTGAGTTCACGGGAAGCACCCTGTAGGTTTTGATTCCCTTGCAAGTGTCGAAAATTTGCGGCATAAACGGCTGTATCTTTTGATTGCGTTGGCTTAGAAGTTTGATTTTTTCACAGCTTCAAGGGACAGTAGACCTGAGTAATTGATATAAATTTCAGCTTCATACCTCCACGCGTTCCTGAGAAAAAGGGTCTTGACAGACGGACGGACGGACAGACGGACAACAAAGTGATCCTATAAGGGTTCCGTTTTTTCCTTTTGAGGTACGGAACCCTAAAAATTGTATTTGCAATAGTCATCAAGCCCATTCTTCATTACTGACAATACCATTATCAACACTTTTCTAAGAAGTTTAAGCACTATTGTCTTCTGAGACACGGGACAGAACACAACACATTTCAAGCTGTATACTGGCTGTATATGCCTTAAAATGTAGGCAGGTATGCGAAAATCCGAGGCGTGCTTCTATATATTGAAAGTATTAATTTTTCATTCGGAATGTTCTACGTGTATCCACATTGGCGATTTGGATGACCCCGCGATTTGCCTAATTAAAAACAGAGGTTTATTTTCCTGAGCTAAAATATCGTTGTTGGTCAAATAATAGGGCCATCTCAGTCGCTGACTAATTTTAATAATATAGTTTTAAGATTGGTTTTAAAATAATTTAAGTTTTGGGAGCTTACTGCATTTAAAGCATCTAGTTGTTTAGTGATCGAGCAGCATCGTACTTAATTTTCGTAGTAAATAGATAATTATATTTTAAAAAGGCTATAATGTATTTAAATACTTATTTTATAAAGGCTTTATTATTTGTTAAGTTCGAAAAAGACATTAGTTGAGTTAACAGACTCCATGTCGGTTAGGTCTAGTTTTCCATCAACCCCAACAAGCCGCTGGTGAAAAAAGGATGCGTATCCTTGTCTCAAAAATTCTTCATATTCGTTCTTATTGAGATTTTTTAACTCTTTAGTAATTATGTACAGTAATACATACCATAATTAATAAAACAAAATCAAACCTTTAAAAAATAAATCACATGACTTCAGACATATAAATTATGAATGGCTAACCATTAAGGGTTTAAGTATTACCGCAGTCGCGAGGGTTCGTGCCAAATCAAATGTTATATTTTCGTAATCTTATTCAGATTGTGTTAATGTTCAGAAAACTAATATTTTGATCGTGTTTATTGCCGGCTCTAAGTAGGTATTTAGGATGAGACTGAACTAAGTACGTCTTGCTGATAACTGATAAGGTATTCAATGAGAGACTTCTGAGAGTAGAAAATTTGATATTTATTTCATGTTCGGTCAAATCAAAATATAGTTCGAAACATTTCGAGTTGTCAGTAAATTGACTGCTGTAAGAAACCAAAGCCAAACCGTAAGCTACGATGTATGGATGTATATCCATACTAATAAAATATGACACAAAATAATTATCGGTACCCATGCTCCAAGTGACAGGAAAATGTTACCAGTTACTTTCATTTTACTATCAGAAGTCTCTCGCGAATCGACTTTACATTCCATATCAAGTCTCATATCTCAACCCAAAAACGAATCTTGGGCCTAAACCGTAGCCTAGACTCGTGCGCATCAACTTAGCGTTTACCAAGTATTATACAGTAAAATAATAAACTTTATAAAATACAAATTGACTTTTATTTATTGTGTAAATACATTTTCCAAATATTAAAAAAGCATTACAATTCAAATATCATTATCAAAACACTAGGCGGTGTATAATTATAGAAATTTTAAATAAAATTATAAAATAGTGCTTTCCTTAAATACTAGCGCTATAACAATGTCGATAAAGCCTGTATATCGATATTGTAGCATCTTAAAATTAATAAAAAAAATCAGTTTGAATAATTATTGGAATGGTTATGGTTGGAATGCTTTTCCGACTTTCCTTCGGGGGTAGACTTGACCTTGTTGGAGGTGGTGGGGGCGGTCCGGGGGGTGTCCGGGGGGGAGTCGGACGCCGCAGGTTCGGCGGGACGGTCGGACTTGATTTTCTCCTCCTCTTTCTGCGTTTCTTTTTGGTGCTGATGGTTAGTCACAGTAGCGAGATGGAGAGCGGCAAATAATGCTTTGAGGTAGCGGGTTACGTCGAAATCAATACCTGGAACCAATTGAAGAGTTAACATTAATTTTGTTTTCATAACCTTTTTAAAGTTGTCAAGAAAGTTCAGAGTCCTGAGATCATTGTCATCATCATATCAGCTTAACACGTTCACTGTCCCAGTTTGACATGTGACCTTGTCTCTGGACTAGAGGCTTGCTGTGACCCCACATGGGTCGATTGCAAAAAAAATTACATAGTTAAAGGCTTTAATTAAAACAAAACTTAATTGATTCCTTTCTGTGACGAAAGTTACCCATACATTTTGTATAACTAACTTTCGTCACACAAAGGAAGCGATCGTGATTTTTGGTTAACTAAGCTTTTATGTACAATTTTTTTGCAATCGACCCACATTCGGACAGTGAAGGTTAAAGATGGCCACCGCTGGACAAAGGTCATAGAAACTGGCCGTGCACAGCCCTCGACCCCTGTTTCCCGCTATTCTGGCCAGGTTTTGAGGAAGACCCGCTATTCTTGCTTTTAAGACTGTGTGGCTACTGTGTTACATGCGACTAGTCATAGGGTCAGAGGAGACTGCCGAAAGACAATCTCCTTACACCCTGATCACGGATCTAGGACTGGAAGAGTTAAATGAGAGTAAGTGTACATACCCGATTGGCGCAGTTCGTTGACCTTGTAGGCCAGGTTGGCCCACACGCGGCGCGCGGCGACGGCGCTGAGGCGGCCGACTGTCTGCACGGTGTGCAGCGCAGGGTCGTTAGTCGCGGCTACGATCTCCTCTGCAACAAGTAAATAGAGTAATTAAGCACAAGTACAATCTAAGAAAGATCGCGATGGGAGGTAACAGGGTGTCACGGCTCGGCCACGACACCGACAGCGGCAAGCGTCGACCATAGGTGGGAGCGAGCGCGAACACAGCTGCCGATATAATGGCCGGACCAATCGCAGTTGTAAAGTTCTAATTAAAGTACGAAAGTACGAGACTAACTAATCGTTTTTCCTGTTATGTATCGAATTTGAAAATAATGTTTACACTCTGAAAGTACGCCTTATTTTATCGTGGACAAGGAGGACCTTTGGCTTTAGTTTAGTAAGCACACGCAGTAAGGTCGCATGGATAGATTTCACTTTCAACCGACACTTTTCAATGACGTAATTATGGATTTAGTAATACATAATTTACTTTTATTGAACCTTATCTTAATTATTGCGCCATCTGAACTCCCGGCCGACACTTTTAATTGCCGATTGTATATTTATACCGGTTTCCTCCGTTATCAGTGCCCTCCGGACGACACGGAGCTGGGGCGTTGCTATCACGCGGATACCGATAACAGCTTTTAGGAGGTTGGGCAAACAGTGTCACCAACCTATCTGTTCAAGCGGAAAACTGAGAACCAACTACGCCATATGCAGTGAAAGTATCAATCAAAGCGACGCCGCCGACTGCACAAATAAATTGGTATATTTCATTCATTCATTATGTTTTGCTGTCCGGTCAAAACTGATGGGTAGAGACGACATTGTACGATGCTATCAGCACGCAATCCATTTGCATCTCAATAAGTACCTACATAATGGAAATTGCACGTAGTGTATGTATTGGCTGGCACCAAAAACTCTTTATTGTAATCTATGTTATGTAGTTAGGGCTGCCACCTTTCAAAAACAGTAGACCCGGAGATTTTAGAAATATAGTTTTTTTTATTAAAATAAATCATTTTTTTAAGTTTTAAGTATTTAATGAATTAAAATAAGTACAAAGTAATGGTAAATTACTATTGGTAATTTTTTTTTTTAATATAAATTACCTACCTAGCTAGTGCTAGGCTGACTTGAACTATCTTGACACTTAAAACTATATTTTTTATTGTGCAGGTATTGTTTCAGCATTTCTTCATGCTCAGGTTTCTTCAAAAACTTCAAAAATTCTTGGCAATTCATATTGTATGATTTTTTTTTTGTTCCAAAACTAGTGTGTGGGGGGGGGTGTCGTTGAATAGTTCTTTAAAAAATAATAGAGGTCTTAAACATTATTTTTTACTAAAAATAGCAGTTTTGTAAATATTCGCTCCGAAAATAAAAAAATAGTGTCCCCCCCCTCTAACTTTTCAACCACGGGTCAAAAAAATATGGGAAAATTCATGAAAATGAGGCCTTATAAGTACTTTCAATGAAAACTATATTGACTAAAATCGGTTGAGCCGTTTTTGAGTTATCGTAAGTGCCGCGCGGTGTCCTTATAATTCGAACGTTACACATATTAGTTAAGTGCCATACTGTATTAAAACATGTCGCTCAATCTGGTGCGTTTAATCGATAACTTCCAAAAGGTAATAAGTAATTCCTGATACTTTGGCGTTTACGACCTTTTTATAGAGCTTGAAATCTTTCTCGTAATTTAAATCTTTCTCGTAATTTTCGTTTATTGTGAAGGAAGGGCAACTACGGAACCCTACACTGAGCGTGGCCCGACATGTTCTTGGCCGGTTTTTTTATTGATCCTCGCGGTGCGTTACGTGCGTTGCGTGATAGATGACCGGTTGACACTTCCCGTTCCACCTGACCCGGAGATATCGATGTTAAACCCGTAGCCCGGACATGCACCATGCAAACCCGTAGACTCCGGGTCAAACCCGGAGAGGTGGCAGCTCTATATGTAGTAGTGCTCCAGCAACTGCATGATTTACAAGTGTCCACTGTCATTGATAGCATGTTGGGAAACTTACTGGTAGACTCCTCCGGCGGCCCCACGGGCGGCAGGTAGTGGTCGAGCAGCTGCATGGCGTACGTGGCTCCGCTGTCGACGCCGATGAGCGCCTTCTGGCCGTAGGCAGTGTTGAGGAGAGCGTTGGCCTTGGCCCAGGATAGCTCCTTGAGGGACTTTACGCGTTGCTCGGCGGCTACGCGGCATCCCATTACCTGAAGACAAGAACATTACTATATTAACTAATTATATCTAGAGACACAGATCTTAAAATAGCATCCAATTGCGGTCACCGAGATTTCTAGAAACAACCATTGACTCATTGCACCAATAGGTTGTACCTCTCTGTAGATCATTTTCTTCTGTCATTTGCCAAGTTTACTTTTATGAATAAAATAAAAGGACACAAGGAAGCGCACCAAACAATCCGACTCCGATTTATTTAAAAAAATATGAGTGAGGTGAAATCAAAAAACGTGTCGATTCTTTTTTCATGTTCTCCAACATTTAATGAAACCAGTAATTAATTATCAATTTGCTTGAACAAATCTCTCTACAGGGGTGTTAGAGGGTTTGGTCAATTCTCAGTACTTTGAAGGACAATTTCTCCTAACAGGTTGAATTTGGGCAGCTAAAAAAAATACGTGTCTGCTATTTTGAACTACTCTATAACATATCAAATCGGAGTCGGACAGTTGGGTACCCTTCCTTGTTAGTATAAGACTAATAGTTTGTTACCATGAATCCTACCTCCCTGCTCCATCTTAGATAGCAAATGACCGAACTTGCAAGTAAGTAGGTACAACAGTTTGTTTACTTACAAATTAAATAGATACAATAAGTACAAGTGCCCAATATCACGTAGTCATGCTCGCATTAAAAGCATGCCATGACATCATTTAGAAAGTTATTGTCATCTGATGACGTCCGATGATAAAAGTTATGTAGGCACTCATGGTAGTAAATAAATTTATTCAGCAGTTTCGTATCTTGTTTTTAATACCTAGTTATTCGTGCTTACGCAGGTAACAGCAAAAAAGCAAACAATCACTACAACGTTGGTTATTTAAATATGCTGTCTGGCCTTTATTGTATGATAATTAACCACGTTGCTAAAAAAGTGCTTTGTTAGTGTAACTCGCGCCTTACCTACATTATTTTACTGAAAATCAACTACAAACACACTTAGTTGCAAAAAACATAGAATGGCTTTTATGTATAGGTGTCTGATTATGTATATGTAGTCAACTAGGAACCCTTATAGTTTCGCCATGTCCGTCTGTCCGTCCGTCCGTCCGCGGCTTAGCTCCGTGATCATTAGTACTAGAAAGCTGAAATTTGGTATGAGTATGTGTATGTATTGTATAACGTAATTTTTTTTTCTTTTCAACACTGGTGTGTGGGGTGTCGTTGAATAGGTCTTATAAAAATAATAGGGGTATTCTAACATTATTTTTTGATAAAGTCAGCAGTTTTATATATTCGCTCCAAAAACAAAAAAATAGCGTCCCCCCCCCCTCTAACTTTTCAACCACGGGTCAAAAAAAATCGGAGAAATTCATGTCAATGAGGCCTTATAAGTACTTTTTATATGTATCTGAATTAATGATTTCGCAACACAATAGCAATGTGTCTAAATGTTAATTAATATGACATTGGTACGTAGTGTATAGTGAGGAAACAACAGTTCTGCTTCTTCTAGTTTATGGGGTTTATATTATTTGCTATATTCACAGACATTTAAGTCTAGCACTAATGTTTACAATCGGGTCGATTTTATCATTATACTGCATAGAAGCAAGTTCTTAAAAGAAAATTGTGTCTAACTTTATCTTGGTTGGCTGGAATGGCTGGTGGAGAATGCATTAAGTCCGCCATTTGTACTATTGTATATTGACAATAAAATTCAAATATATCGCCTGGTGACAACAAAAACTCAGTAAAATGTCTGTCACTGCTCTTAAAAACCTCGTATCTAGTAAATACCTTGACACTGAGATACGAGCTATGTTGTTATAGTGAGTTTTGGTTTTCATTAGACGATATAAAAGAGCTTGAGTGATCCCACTTCTGACACTAATATCAGGTGTTATTATGGCGACATTGGCGACAGCTAGAAGTCATACGGTATGATATGATGATGACATGATAAATGCATACGCAGAAACCAAATATGCCTTTTTTACCAAGGTCGTGGCTAAGGAACGGCTGCATACGCGTGCCCGACAACTCGTAGGGGCTGGAACGGTATTTATAATTTCATACCGGTTTGCTCATCGCCATCAACTACATGCTTGTAAGTACTTGTCAGACGAGGTCATTTTAAATGACAAAGTTCAATACGTAGTTAAATGCGTATTAAAGTTCGTTTCTTATAATATAACTGACCTCTGTTACGCAACTATATTCTCCTTTGAAAAAATAATCATCAAAGGTTAACTTACATGCATGACCGGTAATGCGGTACGAACTGCAAAGAAATGTAACCCCCATGTGATCTAAAAATTTGTACAGTCAAGATCAAAAGTAACTGACCATTTTAGTATGTAATCCTAATCACACTAAGTAGTATTGTAAAGGCGAAAGATTGTGAGTGTGTTTGTGTTAGTTTGTTACTTTTTCACGCTCAAACGGCTGGACCAATATTGATAAATTTTGGGTACGAAGGTAGCTGACACTCTGGATTAACAAATAGGATACTTTTTATCCCCAAAATATTTAGTGTTATTTTTATTAAAGCAGTAAATTATTTTTATTAAACGTCTGCTAACGTAAACCAAATGTTTACAATGAAGCGAAAAATTTAATGGTTCAGACAGGATTCTTTATAGTTCTTGAGTTATTGCGGAAATTACCAAAAAAGCTTTGTACTAATCTATTTTACGCGGCTATTTGGCGGCAAAACCCGTGTTATTAACCTAATATTATAAAAGCGAAAGTTTGTTAGTGTGTTTATGTGTTTGTTACTTCTTCACGCTCAAACGACTGGACCAATTTTGATAAATTTCGGTATGAAGGTAGCTGACACTGGATTAACACATAGGATACTTTTTATCCCCAAAATATTCAGTGTTCCGTGGGATGAGCGGGTAACACCGCGCGGCGCGGCAGCAACATAAGCCACAAATTGTCAGCTAATTTTGATGCCGACATGACAACTTGCAATTTTCCTTCCATGCAACGTCACTATTTTAAAGACGCAGTTTTTAAAAACAAGGTTGTTTCAAGACTACGTTATCAAGCAGATTAAAGATTTTTTATTGAGCATAATACATTAATGTTTAATTATAATGATAATAATGGCCTGAATAGATTATATCGATAAATATTATCGCTAAGGCTGTGGGCGATACGGTTTCTGTCTAATCTTATCGTATCACATGCATCAGGCCATTTTGTAATTACCGATTCAGGTGACTCTGGAGTCCTTAAGCTCTAAATTGAGGGGATTAACCCAACGTCACACATAATATTTGTACTAATCAATTTTACGCGGCTATTTAGCGGCAAAACCGGGTTATTTTGTCTATAGAAATTCTACGCTATAGAAAAAAAAATGGTTGCCTGTAAAGTCGGTTTTACGGGCGAAGGAAGATTTTACGTGACAACGTCTTATTCTCGGTAGAATATTTATTGATATGAATATTATTAAATTGCACAATAGGAACAATGAATGAAAATAAGAATTGCACAAATTTTAACTATAGAAATATATTTTATTCCTCTTCCCTCTTCCCTCTTCCGCCCTCTTCCCTCTTGTTACAGTAATGCTCGATGAATGAAAATAAGAATTGCACAAATTTTAACTATAGAAATATATTTTGTCTCTCTCTCTCATCAGACGTGAGCGGGCGTTACACTTTTTCATGAGTGACTCCGAGCCGCAACCTAGTTTAAGACGTTGTCACGTCAAAATTTAAGTCCGCCATCTTGGATTTCAAAATCACAAAATGGACGTCATTTTCGTATCCGGAACCCCGAGGAACCTCGGAGATGACACCCATATCGATTTATAAGAAAAAATTATGTCCGCCATCTTGGATTTCAAAATCGAAGTCATTTTCGTAATCGGAACACCGAGGAAACTTGGAGATGACACCCATATCGATTTTTAAGAAAAAATAATGTCCGCCATCCTTGTGTTCAAAATGGATGTCATTTTCGTAATCGGAACCCAGAGGAACCTTGGAGATGACACCCATATCGATTTTTAAGAAAAAATAATGTCCGCCATCTTGGATTTCAAAATGGATGTCATTTTCGTAATCGGAACCCCGAGGAAACTTGACCCATATCGATTTTTAAGAAAAAATAATGTCCACCATCTTGGATTTCAAAATGGATGTCATTTTCGTAACCGGAACCCCGAGGAACCTCGGAGATGACACCCATATCGATTTTTAAGAAAAAATAATGTCCGCCATCTTGGATTTCAAAATGGATGTCATTTTCGTAATCGGAACCCCGAGGAACCTTGGAGATGACACCCATATCGATTTTTAAGAAAAAATAATGTCCGCCATCTTGGATTTCAAAATGGATGTCATTTTCGTAATCGGAACCCCGAGGAACCTTGGAGATGACACCCATATCGATTTTTAAGAAAAAATAATGTCCGCCATCTTGGATTTCAAAATGGACGTCATTTTCGTAATCGGAACCCCGAGGAAACTTGACCCATATCGATTTTTAAGAAAAAATAATGTCAACCATCTTGGATTTCAAAATGGATGTCATTTTCGTAATCGGAACCCCGAGGAACCTCGGAGATGACACCCATATCGATTTTTAAGAAAAAATAATGTCCGCCATCTTGGATTTCAAAATGGATGTCATTTTCGTAATCGGAACCCCGAGGAACCTTGGAGATGACACCCATATCGATTTTTAAGAAAAAATAATGTCCGCCATCTTGGATTTCAAAATGGATGTCATTTTCGTAATCGGAACCCCGAGGAACCTTGGAGATGACACCCATATCGATTTTTAAGAAAAAATAATGTCCACCATCTTGGATTTCAAAATGGATGTCATTTTCGTAATCGGAACCCCGAGGAACCTCGGAGATGACACCCATATCGATTTTTAAGAAAAAATAATGTCCGCCATCTTGGATTTCAAAATGGATGTCATTTTCGTAATCGGAACCCCGAGGAACCTTGGAGATGACACCCATATCGATTTTTAAGAAAAAATAATGTCCGCCATCTTGGATTTCAAAATGGATGTCATTTTCGTAATCGGAACCCCGAGGAAACTTGGAGATGACACCCATATCGATTTTTAAGAAAAAATAATGTCCGCCATCTTGGATTTCAAAATGGATGTCATTTTCGTAATCGGAACCCCGAGATGACACCCATATCGATTTTTAAGAAAAAATTATGTCCGCCATCTTCCCTCTTCCCTCTTCCGCCCTCTTCCCTCTTGTTACAGTAATGCTCGATGAATGAAAATAAGAATTGCACAAATTTTAACTATAGAAATATATTTTGTCTCTCTCTCTCATCAGACGTGAGCGGGCGTTACACTTTTTTATGAGTGACTCCGAGCCGCAACCTAATTTAAGACGTTGTCACGTCAAAAGTGTCAAATTAACGCACGGAACATTTTGCTATCATTAACAATTTATAGATCGAAAATTGGGTTTGGTACCTAGAACGATATTGTTCATAATTGTAGATGTGATCATATCACATATCATACTCATAACCTCCTACAGTGGATAACAATGCACAAGCACAAGACAAACAAGGCGATGGCTTTAAAAAGAAACTAGAATTGTTGCAAGGCAGTTAGTAGATAACATATTGTTGTTTCAGTTTTCTCTAGCATAACTGTGACACTCGACACTTTGTCGCGCGACATATGACGCGCTACCTGTCACATTCCTTTCAATACCGTGCGAGCATGACAGATGATGCTGAGTCGCGTGAAAAGCAAAGTCGCGGAAAGATGTGCTAGCACTGCAGCACCCCATTGCGGAGATACCACGACTTGGCGCGACAGCAGCGGCGGTGTAGGTACAATGAGTTACAGAATTGCATGGCCCATTTATGAATGAATTTATTCATAAAATGGACCAACTGTGCAGCCCATAGTACGTGTGTATGGCCGCCGCGCTCGGATCTCTCGCTCAACCGCTCACCGCGCCGCTGGTCGCGCCAAGTCGTGGCATCTCCGTTAAGTGTGCTCCCTGTGTCTCACACGTTTGGTAAGACACGAGTCAGGTACCTACTTATTCCAAGCCCTACAGATCTCAGCATGAACATGAACGCATTTTCGAGTTGGTAAGTAAATTATGGAATATACAATTATCACGACAATTTTCCATTAGGTAGCGATTATGGTACCTTGATATGGAACAGCATTATCTATCAATATGTTTTATCTGTTGATTATAGGCGGACCTAGCCATAGCCTGCTGCTGCCGGAAGCGGATGTTGGTATCGGTGGCCATGTCATTGTCCTCCAGACGATCATTGTCACGACGGACAATGATAATGATTTATGAAACTTGAGATGCGGCGACATGACACGTTGTAATGTAAGTTTGAGGCCAAATATTAGTACGTGTATCCTGACATCGTAGCAACCAGCACAAAAGAAATATTTTAGTAGCTATTGTACAACACACACAGTTTTAATAAATGCTCTTCCACAACAGTCAATTGATCGTTGATAGATTGCATTTCATCGCGTATCATAAAATGGGTCATCGCAGGATCGTCTCCCTACTATATTAAACGATCGACGACGATCAAACATTGCATCATCAATTTATTGGGTAATACTTCTTAGAAGTAGTTGGACCTTGAGCCTTAAATTTCACGTATCCTTGTTATACACCTACTTAAGGTTAAATTAGACATTTCTGCAATCTTGTATACTAGTGTGATATAGGTACATGTTAGCCATAATCTAACATCCATTTTCACATTTAAGTTATGTAGCAATTCTGTAATTGTATCTTCTGGTTTTTTTTTACACAAATCGAGCTAGTCCCAAATTAAGCTCAAGCAGGCTTGTGTTATGGGTACTAGACGACGATATACATACTTATATAGATAAATATATACTTAAATACATAGAACAACCATGACCCAAGCACAAATATTCGAGTTCATCACACAAATATTTGCCCTGGCTGGGATTCGAACCCGGGACCACCGACTCAGTAGGCAGGTCTCTACAAACCGAGCCAACCGCGTCGATATGTTTATTGTTTACTTAGTTAAGTGAGTGTAGGTACCGGCCTACATATAAAAGATTATTTAATGCTAATGGCTCAGCTTCACTGGTCTCCCCATACGGGACTGGCCGGAATATGAGTTTCATTAGTCGTTATACCGCCTGCGCAATGCCGTATATCCCCCATACGGGACTGGCCGGAATATGAGTTTCATTAGTCGTTATACCGCCTGCGCAATGCCGTATATCGACTGAGTTATCGACCAATAAAACGACCAACAGATGATCAGGAGTAAAAAATAAAGGACACCTTCCGTCCATTATCCAATCCCTTATCACGCTGCCCGAACTAAGACTAACGTAATACTCGTGCAATAAATGTTCACTAACCTTGTTAACATGTGGCGAGATCTTGGACAAGACAGCCTTCTTGGTGGTCTCGACGATGACCTGCGGCTGCTCGTTGACGAGCGGCACCCGGCGCTCCAGCGCGTCGATGTAGCCGGCCACCCTCGCGTCGCCGGCGGCCAGCGGCGCCGACACGAAGGGCGCTGCGGTGTGCGCCGCCAGCGTCACGCCCGCCTCCGCTGTTGAGAGCGCCCATTCGAATAGGCTGTGTGCATCTGAGGACAAAGTCATAAAGACTGTTTGAATACACTTTATATTACAAAATCGTTAAAGGCAACTTGGTGCGTGCCATGGACCTTAATCGTGAGCGCGTTAGTTGCTGCTGGCATTACACGAATGCAGTAAGTAAATGTTTAATGTGAATGAGTTTGGATATGAAATAGTTGCGAGAAAGAAAAGAAAGAAAGAAAGAAATACATTTATTCGTGACGTGACCATAGAACATAATTGGGTGAATCAACTTTTTCTTGCTGTTATTCTGTCCGTGACCCAGGGGATAATAGTGATTAAATTTCTAAGAAAAGGGTTGATAATTGATATAACTGGTATTGTCAGGAGATAGTCTACATAACAATGGGCTTATAACTGCTTGAATTACAAAGCTTTTGCTAAATACAATCACGGAAAATCTTACTTTTAAAAAGTGACCCAGGGGCATCACCTCACCATGGCAACGAGTTGCAGAAAATAGTTGATTGACCCAATTACAGATAGTGAAAAAATTATAAATGAAATAAAACAATAAGCAACTATACTACAATGGCTGTGCCACGAAAAGGTCCCACCTCCCATTTTAATATTGAATTGGTACTAATGCTTGTTGCCATGTTGTATCAGTGGCGTGACGTCAAACATATCGTTGGTCAAGCCATTGGTCTTCTAGTCAAGGCAAGCCAGTGGGAATCGAGTTTTATGATAGTCTAGCCACTGGCAGGAATATTCAATGCAAGATAATGATAATGAGGCTGTTATCACTATTTCATTAGAAACAATCGGTCAATCAAAGACATTTGTGAGTCTAATTACAATTTTTTTTTTTGGTAAAGTAATGAATATGCTCCAATGGGCTTATTAAGTACCTATTCATAGGAATATTACTATACAAAGTAAATTACAGTATTCAGGGTGGACATTTTGACTTTTGGTCCCTGCTAGAACCCTTGACACGAAATCTTTAATGTCTTTTTATGTTATTTGAAAGAAGTCTTTTAGACTAACAACTCTAACAAGGCTTAGGATCAGGGGACTAGGAAAGCTATAAATTAAGAAAAACTCTCCAATGACTCCCCTACAATACCTCACTGGGTAAAAGATTTACTAGTCTGCCTACCTTCTCAAGACTCATTATTACTCTAGAAACTATTTGTCACATTTACATTTGAGAATTACACATCACAGAATGATAACAATAATCAGAACTAATTTGTGTTGCTTGTTAAATAAAACTTTTCTCTTACCCTTAACTCTGGTGTATAGTGCGCCAACCTGTCCAACGGCTGCGCCAACTGTGGGGATGGCCATCGCCTTCTGAACGCTCTGCAACTGTTGTAACGCCATGGGGGCTGCACTGACTTCTGTAGCCATCTGATGACAAACAACACAACTATAGATACGTAAGTTGCAAAAAGTTTCCAAAACACTGAGGATTTTTCAGGATGTTTCTGGAAACTTTCACAAGTAGAATTCAAAAGAATATTCCAATTTAGAAATTTTCCAAAACAACTAAGAGAGATATTCCATGTGGAAAATTTCACAATTTTGGAAACTTTCCATCGGCAGATCAGTAAACACAATTTTGTGAAAAGCAGTATTTTGACAAGTTTTCTGTAAGAAGGCAAGTCACTTATTGCATCTCAATTTGCAGAGCAAGGCAGGCAATTCTCTGCTATACTAACATAATATGTATTTGCATCCAGGGACTAACTATAAATAACTAAATATTAATATGTATATATCCTTAATCAAATTTTAATCGAAAGTGTGTCAATTCAGGACAATAATATTTGTCAAAAATCTGCCAAATATAATACTTAATCGGAAAACAGACATTTGCTAAATTTTACAAATACACTTTTAGTTATTCACAATGAAGGTAGATTCTCTTAATATAACAGTTGCTTTCACTGTTCTTTATCCAATTGAAAAGTTACAATATCCATACATAAACCTATGATCAGAATGTTTGTACTACAAGTAGAAAGGATGCAAGGGTCACATTGAAATGATTTCACAACGCTACGTTCTAAATTGAGCGTATCCAACTGAGTTATTTGTGAAATTACAACTAGGTAAATACCTTAAAAATTATGTGTTTTTCCTTTAATTTTACACTCCCTATAAAAGTAATTGCGAATTGTAGGCAGTACACGTTATTTACTGAATAATATCACTTCAAATGTAATAAAAAACGCTACGAATAAAATTATAACACAACTGTCTCTCAGCACTTCACAGCGAATGAATGACGCGGCTACTGCAGCCGGCGGTAATATAACCGAAACAAAATCCTTATTGGACGATATCGCGCGATGAACTTTGGTCGACGGATGACTCTGTACGATCAGCCACGTACTTTGTCCGAACAAAACACGTAATAGTGGCGAAATAAACAAAATTATTTGACCAACATGGTTCAGCCACAGGTTCAGCTATTGGTGCAGAGTTCACCGTTATGTTACTTAAAGCCATAGTCTAATAATTAAGCCCTTAAATGTTGCGAAGTTACACAACACAAACAATAAAACTACTCCCCAGTTGTGCTTGTTTTTTTTGTTGCAACAAGTACTAATTCCACTAACTATTAATTTACAATTAGAATTTACTTACGATTCCATACATTTACGTTGCGATCAATCAAAAAGAAAATAATATAATGTAGTAAAGTTTAGTGACAGTCTACAAATATTTTTGGTTGGCCGCCAAGCGCCAGCTGCCAATGACGAACATCGATCGCATAATTTGTGGAACGAGGCCAACATAAACAAACATTGGATAAGCGACTACGTGTGATTGGCTGCGGTTCCAGTCGTTCTCGTTGCGAGGACGTGGCTAGACGTATTTGTGATTTCAGACATGTCATGGTCAAACGATATAGTTTTGGAATTTTTGGATCTCTATCGCAGGGAACAACTTCTTTGGGACCCAAAACACCCACATCACAGAAACAGAAGCGAAGTTTCCGATGCCTGGCTGCGAATACAGACAAGTTTGAGTATAAATTGCTCGGTCACTGACCTAAAGAGGAAGAAAGAATCGCTTATGACGTCCTTCAGAATGCATTGGAACAAAAAGAAAAAGTCACAAGACTCGTATCATACGACATGGTTCGCATATCCGATGATGGAAAGTTTTCTCGGCGGGAAATATGAATGTGATAGCACACAAATGGAACATGAGGTAAAAAATATTAATTACTTACTACCCTAAATATGTCGCTTTTATTACAATCACACACATACCGTTACATTATTTTCTATACCCAAACTAAAACTTCTTTAAACTTGGCACTGTGTTGGCCAAATATGTGTCATTTGGTTAATTTGGTCGTGTTGGTCACATGCGCTTCGCTCGCCTTGGTTTGAGATACAAACATTTGACAAAGTTTCTGTATGAGTAGTTTAACGAGTATTTTATATTATAATGGAATGGCTGATACCTACGGATTGGTACACATATTTATCAAATATACTTTATCTTATAAACCTAAATGTCTTTTGATGCAATTTCTTAATTCTCATCCAGATTATGTAATTAAGTGTGGCATTACAATTTAGCGGTAGTACATTTTTGTGTTTGATGGTAGGTATCTTTCTATCCTTTATCTATGTGGCATCGTAGAGCCCAAAACAAATGAAAATCGGATAGAGCATTTTGATGCGATTTTACACGAAGTTGCTATGAGTGAATGAAGAGTTGTAAAATTATGGCTCCATCGCCTTGAAATCTGTAATAATAATCTTTATCAACTTCAAACAAAATAAAACATGTTGTAGAAAAAAACCTTGTACCTAAATAAATGTTGCTGAACTTTGAGACCGACGTGTACTGTGTACCTACTGGGCACAACGCTGTATTACATACATTGTTGCGACATGTATCATCGGCTAGTTTACGGATATAAGTCTCGGAAAATGTTCTTATTGACACAGAAACTCATGTAGATAATTACAAACATGATGACATGTGTCTCAATAGTTAAATAATCAGTTGGTACATTTTGGCCGCATACTATGGCTATTTACCTCACTGAACGAGATTACGAGTCGTACCTAGTAGATTATAGTCTTCGAGACAACTAACTAGAAAGTAGAAACTAATAGTGGTACTTAACTTATTTGGCGTAGGTAGTAGGTAATAAAACAACACGTGATTGAATAACTGTCAACAATCCGGTTTCATGTAAATCGAAAGCAAATAGAATTTGAGACGTGTTATATATCAAAATAAGGCATAATTTTAATTGATTGATTTTGACTTTACATTTGCTGCATTCAAAACTTCGACTTCTTATCCGTTCAAAAACGCTGATTATTTTAGATATTTTTTCTCTATGATCAATCATGTTTCTAACAGGGCTGTTGCAATTTATTAGTATGACGGCGGCTGACCATAAATATGGGTTGGACAAGGGCGCCATCTTGCCCTAGCGGAACGTCTAACTGACAGCGCGCGAAGCAGTTCAAAAGACGCTAAGTTTACTTGCTTGTTTCTGTTGAGAATGCTCGCGTACGGTGTCTTTGACGAATCGCTAGTTCAATACCATACTGTTTTCCCTATCTTGTGCTTTGTAGTGACTATCATACCTAGATAATGTTTCTAATATGGTGATTTGTGGATTTGGTTACTAAACGTAAAGTGGAAGTGTTTTAAAGTGTTTTGATGTTAATAATCGCAAGTTAGTTTGCATTCCCGCGCCCGCGACATTCCAGTTTAACATGAATGATAATAAAGGCCCTCGAATGCCTATATCAGATGTGGGATCGATTAAAATGCAATCGAATGGCGAACAAGGTTTACATGGAAGCTAGTAATATTACCTACAATTTAATCCAGATGACGCAGATGCCGATTATAGAGAGTTGGTGCAAAGTGACCGAGATTATTCTAAACAGTAAACGATTAGTTTTGGTTTATTGTTAGCACTTAATAACGCGTAAAGTGCTTTAAAGGGGGCGAACTGCGGCTTGTTTGACAAAATGTGACTTTCAGATTTAACCTGGCTTGTAATTTTCAAGACCTTAAGTTGTCCAGGATTATTTTGATGATATTATGTTATGAGGTCCCATTTAGGTGCCTAAGAAACGGCGACAGAAGTTGTAAGTAGATTATGGAACATGTTTGAGCAAATACCAAAAACGAAACGGTTGATTAAAAAAAAAAAAAAATATATATCATCAAGACAAAGACAAATAACAAATTTACCGGTAGATATCATTAATGCCGAGAAATTATAGGCACTACTGAATATACTGAGTGTTTGAAGCGGCGTGAAGACTGGCGTCTAAGCTGAAGGAATACCTACACACCTTCACCAAAAGTGATTAAAAAAAAATAGGAACCTCTACCTGTGTGCGTGCGTGTATGTGTGTGTGTGTGTGTGTGTGTGTTTGTGTATTTGTTTTGAGTGCGGTAAACTTGAACTTAAGTGGCAAATGGGCAGGGCACATCGCTCGTAGAACCGACGTCCGCTGGGGCCATCGAGTTCTTGGGTGGCGACCACGCACTGGACGATGCAGCCCCCAACAAGGTGGACTGATGACCTGGTAAAGGTCACAGGAGTCCGCTGGATGAGGGCGGCGCAGGACCGGTCATGGTGGCGTTCTCTGGGGGAGGCCTATGTTCAGCAGTGGACGTCTTTTGGCTGATGATGGTGATGATGATGAAACTTGAACATCTTCTAACAAGAAGACCGGTATCGACGCAAGTATCAAAGACGTCAATACTTGCAGGCATCGAGCGTCGTGAGGTCTGATGGCGTTGTCGGGTGAGACTGTATCTTTCTTATTTGAAAGCGGATCATCTTACGTGCTACTTAGACACAGCACTTAAAACAATTTTCCGGTGTTTTTTTTGGGTTTACCTTCTTATTTTAGGAAGTTAATCTGTAGATTCAGTGGCGGCTTTAGCCGTCGTCGACCCAGGCGGCCGCGGCCGCCCTTGGCGCTTAATCGTCTAAGGTTCATCTTTAATCGGATCTGGGGTGCCTGGGGTGCTGCATAGCGATTGTCTAACCCGGGCCTAACCTATATGGATAGGGCTGGCTCCGCCAGGATTTACTCATGTTGTTGGACCTTTGTACCCGTTTAGTAAATTTAAGGGTCAAATTAAATAGTGCGATAAGTTTAAGAATATCCGGTGGACGATAAACACGATAATTAAGCACCAACGAGCCAGTACTTACCATTTTGGACCCGTGTTATAGGTAGAGCTACTACACATGGACGCTAGCTCTCTTGGTTTTAGAATACTTACCTTCTCATACAAATAGAAGGTCAAGTGCTGACTAAAGTTGAGTTGCGATACTACCCTCATGAGCTCGAGGCTATGGCAATTATGCATGTAGAACATCGTCAACCGCAAGTACTAACTGATCTGTGTAAATGACCCCGACCTCTCGGTCAGTCTTAGATCTAAGAAACTCTTTTTGTGACTTAGTTGCTGGTATTACCACAGAATAGATAATAGTTGACATTACTATAACTGATTCATTAATCCCAAGCAGCGTCCGTCAACCTGCCTTCGTCCCTAGTTCGCTCCCTCCGCCATCTTTCTGTTGTCATAGTAACGTCATTTACGTAGATGCTAGCGCCATCTCTGCAAGAAGCGCTGGCATTTACATTCACGTTCGCGATAGTTCGCGACACCATGGATGCACGGAACAACACCACGGAAATTTAAGTTGTATGGGACAATACAATCAAGGTGGTTATTCGTCGAGCAAAAGTGTGCCAACAAAATCTCGGATACTGTAAAAAAAAAAAAAAAAACATTTTGTACAGAAAAAATAATAATAACGGATTAAAGATACGCCAGTTTAATTTGTCCCTCGATATCTAATATGGTTTACGGGGAAACTTACTGTTTTATAAAATAATTGTAATCTTGGAACATAACGTCTTCCATTGATTTGGCTAGTGCTATGCACTAAAACGTGTCATAGCTGACCAGAGCAGTAACTTAAATACTATTGTGCATGAAATTAAATAATCCTGGCAAAATGAATTAGGTCACATTGAACTAGCACCTAGACTTAACTCTGCTGTATCAAATCTCACGAAATACTGAGATCATGATGGGTCTTAAGGCCCAGTATTTAAGGATTGTTTAGTTACACCCTAATTCGTTAGATGATGAACCGAGATTGGACTCCACCACTGTTTTAATAGTTCCTTAATCAGGGAGGACGCGTGACAAACAAACACAATCCCTTTTTACCCCCAAGCTTAGGTTCGTTCGTTCGTGCATGGAGTACTACATTGGGTGAGATGGCTCTGACAAGTACCAGCTAGCTGCCTTGGATTCAGTAAAACGCGATCTCTAAGAGTCATAATTGATAATGCTTTGCCAGCTGGGGGTGACTTCCAGAGCCTCGAATATCGGCGCAAAGTTACCAGCTTGTCAGTTTTCTATCGGATATCTTTTGTAGTCTGCACACGATTCAATCCCGCCGTAGCCGTTTCACCATCGGAACTCCAGGACAGGAGAGCGGAGCGCTTTATCCTAGTCTTGTAAGAATACGTTTAGCGTCATCATTTTAATGCGAACCGCTAACGACTCGCTCCCATCATGTGTATTTTCTGGAAATTGTAATTTGGGTCTCTTCAAGGTAGAGGTTAGTGGGCTGTTGCTGAGCCAGCGAGCGGGGTCTTCGACTCCGTAGCCACTCCGTAGCCAAGGTCGATCGCCGGTCAGTTTTTGTAAAAAAAAAAAGTTTAGAGTCGCGATTGCGCTGTAGTAAAACCATTTCGAGAAGGTTGTCTGTATTAAAATTAGCAAACAATTTGATCTCAAACCAAACTTGTCAATTTTATTTTTAAGTCGATTCATTATCACCGCTGTATTGGAAATTGAAAAACGACCATTACGAGTTAAAAGCTATTACGGGTACTAATTGCTTTCATAAATATGTACGCACCAATTTGCGTCCAGAACCATCGAACCGTGATGCTAATAATTGATCATTTATTAAACAACGAGGAGGCCGAGACGGCGTCGGGTACTGAGTTACGTGTTGATAAAAGTGAAGATCGATGTCTGACCATAGGCTCGAATGTTTTAACTGGGGGCACTGAATCTTCATCGCAAGCCCGAGTCTTTCAGTGGTAAATTCAGAAACTCAAGGCAACTTCGAGTTCGCCTAAAAATCACATCATCGCCAGCACGGCTGTGACGGGCGACTCTTTCTCCCGCAAGAAAATGTTGCCTACCTATTTCTGTTCAGTGCTGTCATAGAGTGGCTGGCGACGATGTGTCGCGTGACTACTTGTATTAGAAGGGCAGGCACCGCCAAATCGAGTTCAGATAAAGAAACATTTGGTATCTATTCAGAAATTACCTTTGGGGACAATATACATAGTGGAATTGAAATTTCTGTGTTCCTTGTTATTGTATTTGATCGAGATTGAGTATTAGAGTGTTGTGAGTGTGTTGTGAGTGACGTCCGGTCTAGGTCATACTCATATGGCTAGTCGAAGGGACGCACTGGTTAATAGGAATAGTGACGTCCGGTCCAGGTCGTGTGGCTGGTCGAAGGGACGCACTGGTTGATAGGAATAGTGACGTCCGGTCCAGGTCGTGTGGCTGGTCGAAGGGACGCACAGGTTGATAGGAGTAGTGACGTCCGGTCCAGGTCGTGTGGCTGGTCGAAGGGACGCACTGGTTGATAAGATCAGTGACGTCCGGTCCATGTCATGTGGCTGGTCGAAGGGACGCACTAGTTGATAAGACCATTGCCGTCCGGTCCATGTCATGTGGCTGGTCGAAGGGACGCTCTGTTTGATATGAACATTGACGTCCGGTCCACGTCATGTGGCTGGTCGAAGGGACGCTCTGGTCGCTTATTGATAATGTTGGATGATAGATGTTTGATAGCTGGTCGTAGGGGCAGTGCTAATTTCGCCATGTCCTCGTGGCTGGTTGAAAGGACGTACATGCCCGGTCCATGCATATTGTATGATAAGAAGTATGTGAGGGGCTCTAGTATTCTTAGCCACAGTGTCAGGTTGGACGAGCGCAATTACGATGACGACGAGACGAAATAATAAAGTTTTCTGTTCGCCCGAGGACGGTCGACTGTCAGTCTGGCCGTGACGGCGGCTGACCATAAATATGGGTTGGACAAGGGCGCCATCTTGCCCTAGCGGAACGTCTAACTGACAGCGCGCGAAGCAGTTCAAAAGACGCTAAGTTTACTTGCTTGTTTCTGTTGAGAATGCTCGCGTACGGTGTCTTTGACGAATCGCTAGTTCAATACCATACTGTTTTCCCTATCTTGTGCTTTGTAGTGACTATCATACCTAGATAATGTTTCTAATATGGTGATTTGTGGATTTGGTTACTAAACGTAAAGTGGAAGTGTTTTAAAGTGTTTTGATGTTAATAATCGCAAGTTAGTTTGCATTCCCGCGCCCGCGACATTCCAGTTTAACATGAATGATAATAAAGGCCCTCGAATGCCTATAAGTATATAGTTTAAACGTACTGTTTGAATTTTTCATTGATAAAACTTTTTTTTCTACATAATTTCGACTGCACGCAATGCAGCATGAAATAGTTATGTTACTAGATCTAGAACTCAGGGAAAAGTATTATTCACTTCAAAAAAATGTCCTAATATGTTTTTTTTAATGAATAAGGCCTCTTAATAACAGTGTAAAACATTCTTGGATACGCGTTACAGTTTCCGATATACTTAATGGTGCGCAAGGCTGTAACGCCACTAATGAGGAATTCGTTCCTTGTTTAAAATATTTATGACTGACGGCGACAAATCCTTTACAATAAAAAAAAAATAAATAGTAGATTGTACGACAAGTGCATAAAACGCATCATTTTACACGAGACGTTTATCCATCCGAGCGAGCTTGCGAGCGAGGATGAATATAAAGTCGAGTGTAAAATGCGTTTTATGGACGAGTTGCACACTCTACTTTTCACTTCGATTGCGAGAAAATGAAACTGTATCATGTAAATAACATATATACACATATCATGTATACCTACTTAAAAACAAATTTAATTAAAATTTAAAGTAATAGTTTAAAAAGTAATAAATGATAGTACATAAAAGTTTATTTCAAGAAGTTTTATTGTGTACTTTGCTGTTGGTATATTTGCCTTGGTCTTAGAATACTAACAAACGAAATAAAATAAAGAGTTAAAACCCGTTCCAGACCTTCCGATCCGATCTTTTTCTATTCTCCCGATAAATCGGATCGGATCGGAAGGTCTGGAACGGGTTTTATTGTATGAAGTTTTATGTTTTTTTTTTTAACTGTTTATTAAGAACCTTTTTCGTGTGGCTGTTGGACCGATCGCCTTGGTCTTCGACGACGATTTTACTTTATGCTCTAGAGCATAAAAAGCGACTTTATGTCGCCTACGCACAGCATAAAGTCGAACTTTAGAGCGAGAGAAGTGAAAAAAATATTTCTTTGAGTATGGCATGATGCACAATACTATTGCCCAACGCTACCATTTCTACCGTATTGGTATTTACGCCTCTCATCTATAACTGGATATAAATAAATAAATAATAAATAAATAAATATCAGATAACCTCACACAAATCGATCTAGTCCCAAATTAAGCTCAAGAAGGCTTGTGTTATGGGTACTAGACGACGATATACATACTTACATAGATAAATATATACCTACATAAATTCATACAACAATGACCCAAGCACAAATATTCGAGTTCTTTACACAAATATTTGCCCAGGCCGTTATTCGAACCCGGGACCGCCGGCTCGGTAGGCAGATGCTTACAAACGGATTGAACCGCGTCGTCGATATATGTAACAGTCTTACTCCTGTATTCATTAATGTTTGTCTTCAATTTCAGTTTTTCGTAAATACGGCGTATACAACCCCGCCAGTTATACCAGAGCACGTCGGTCCTCGCAACCATGGAACAGTGGAGAGAAATCCACCAGCACTCAGGCAGACGCGGCAATCCGCGCCCCAACCCAACCCGACCGACGCTAAAACTCCCGGGTTCGACTCAGATATGTTCTACGCTAAGAAACAGATGGATGAAGCTGTTACATATTTAAAAAAAGCTACAAGCGAGAAAAGAGACATGGACGAATATGACCTATACGGCCAATTACTTGCGAAAAAACTGAGGAAACTAGACGAGCACCAGAGAGACGTGGCGATGCATGAGATTGACAATATAATGTTTCGGGCTAAGATGCAGAGTGGACCTTCTCAGTCAAGAAGTTACTCGTCGTCTCCGTCCCCCACGCCTAGGAAAATGAAGTCGCCAGTGTTCATCGTGACCCAGCAGACCCACACGCAGTTTGAGGACGAAAATATACCGTATCAGGAACACATGCAAGGACATCCACCGCCTTAAAATGGTTAAAAATAAAGATACAGCTTGGAAAGATTTCAAAGCTTGTTATAAGCTGAGATTGGCTAAAGGCCAGTGGGCCAGTAGGCAGGTGGTGAGTCGAAATTGAAGTATATTTGTTCAGTTTACTTTGTGAGGTTGAGATGTTAAGTGGGTTCTAGCGCGAAGCCTAGGATTTTATTAAAATTACTGGTTCTTTTCCATTAAATCACGTTCATAAAGTTCTATGTTGATTTTATTTTATAATAATTCACATTCATTGTTAATGTTATTATTAATTCAATTAAATAGTAGTAGTATCCGACCCAGTTTTAAAGAACGCGAAATCAGTGTAATAATAATAAAAAAAGATAGAAATAATTAGATTCGGGATTGGGTCACGGGCTTGTAATTTTACTTGTGGCTTGCACAATGAGCTGCAGAATTATAGGGCAGAGCCCATTCATGAAAGAATTCATTAATGAATGGGCCATGCATTTATACAACCTATAGTAGGTACTTTTATCATCTCTTAAAAGTTGTGTGGTCAGTAAATGTGCCTTCTTCGGTTCTATATATTATGCTACAAATAAAATAAGTACATGGTGATATTTTTCTTGTTTGTCTGACTACATGCGTCGGAAACCGGTGTTGCACAAATCAAAGGTTGTATAGTATAGTACGCCCGGATCTCTAATTAAAGCACATTTTGTCAACCAGCACAAGTAAAAAAACAGCCAAATGCGAGTCTCACTCGCGCACCAAATGTCGGGTCGGTACAAAATTACAAATACTTATATCCCATCTTAACCGGCCGGGTTAAGTTAAGTTTGCACCTGGTATGTATGGCGCCGGATACAAATGAGGTGCAAAGTTAACACAACCTATCACGTTTGTTGTATGGGAGCCCTCTTAAATATTTACCTATTTTAGGATTTGTTGTTATAGCGGCAACAGAAATACATCATCTGTGGAAATTTCAACTGTCCAGCTATCACGGTCCATGAGATACAGACAGGAGACAGACGGACAGCGGAGGCTTAATAATAGCCTAGCTCCCGTTTTTACTCTTTTGGGTACGGAACCCTTAAAACAGCTTATGGTTACATTATTGAGGTCGTATTTCATTTGTGTAAGTTTGACATATTCTTATGGTTAAGAAATAACTTTATATAAATGACAATTAAGCACATTTTATAACTGGATCGATGTCGTTATTTTGAGTTCTATTAATTTCAATCGACATTCATGAGTCATGACATATAGAACAGACGTTTCATCATCCTCCTTGCCTTTGTCCCATTTTTTTTTGAGAATGAATTCTCAATCGGGGTCGGCTACCTAAATCCCAAGATGTGGCGTAGGCACTAGTTTTTACGCAAGCGACTGCCATCTGACCTTCCAAGTCTTCCAACCCAGAGGGGAAATTAGGCCTTATTGGGCTTAGGTGGTTTCCTCACGATGTTTTCCTTCACCGAAAAGCGAGTGGTAAATATCAAATGACATTCCGTACATAAGTTACGAAAAACTCATTGGTACGGGCCGGGTTCGAACCCGCGACCTCCGGATTGAAAGTCGCATGCCCTAACCACTAGGCTACCACCGCTTATAGAACAGACGTTTATTACATTTTATTACGATATACGAGATCTTACCCTAGCTCCACACCACTCGCGAAGTTGACCGAAGTTGGGCGAGGCAAAGTTGGCTGAAGTATGGGTTTCCGCAGCGAAGTGCCCCTCTACATGCCCTCCACACTATCATTTTATTCGGCCAATTTTGCGAGTAGTTTACTCTAGCTCCACACTATTCGCGAAGTTGGCCGAAGTTGGCCGAGGCAAAGTTGGCCGAAGTATGGGTTTCCGCAGCGAAACCTCCCGCACTATATATTCGGCCAACTTCGGTCAACATCGCTAGCAGTGTGGAACGGTTAGAATAATTTTTGTACACTGGCATAAGTATTGAAAATTACAGGCAACATTTTTCTACGACTGTCAATATTTGACGTTTGGTTTGAGTTTGACAATGACAGTTCTCAGCTGGTGATTTTGTACAGTTGTACAGTGGAGTGTGTTGTTGTGTTATTTGTAAATATTTAGTTGCATCGGTTGAGAAACAAAGAAGCAATTTTTGTAACAGTATTACCGAGTACCTAAAGTAAAAAAATGGCGACCATGATGAAAGAGAAGTCTCGTGCGGTACGTTTGTTTTCTTCACAACAGTAGTAACTTTACCAATAATATGCGTAGTTATTTATTGTGTGACTTAAAATGAACTTGCGTTTTCAGAAGAAAAAATCGAAGGAAAAACGCGTAGCGGATACTGAAATAACGACCAATGTGCTTTCCACAGTCAATTTGCCTATTAGTGAAGAGAAGGATGTTTCTACAGAAGCCTCCATAACTCAAGATGAGCTTAAAGATACAAGTTTACCTAGCACATCATTTTCTCAAGAACAGTCTGTGTCAAGTGAAATTCAAACTGCTCAAAAAGATATCTCATTACATTCATCAGAAAGCTCAATTTTAGTCAATCCCCTCACTGCTGAGTCAAGGAAAATAGAAAATAAAATAATTAATCCAGAAGTGAATGAAATTTCATCACAAAATCAGACAATTGGTCATGCACAAGGTGCTTACAAAGATGTGTGCCATAGACTAGATATAATATCTTTCAAAGATGTCCCAGTAAATCCTGAAATACCTTTTGATGAATTAGAAAACAAATTAGAAGCTTCATCAAGATATATAAGCCAAGCCACTGACCATATACAATCAAATGAGGCTGAAAACATAGTGGTACCTTCTGCTGTTGTAGAAAATATGGTACCATCAGCCCCTATATTTGAAGAAAATCTGGTTATGGAAATTGCTTCAGAATCCCAAGAAAGTTTACAAGAAGTTAGACCAATACAATTGCAATGTATGCCTTTAGAAGTAGCTATGCATATCTGTGGTGGGAAAGAGATGGCAGAGATTAGGGAAATGAGTGAGAGAGAGGAAGCTATAGCAGAAGCCGGTATGGCTTTAAGCCCGGAACATCCTCTGGTGGACTTACTCTCAACTTACAGGTACTTATCCAATCTCTCTTAACTTTCATAAATATACAGAAAATTATAGATGTTTCGATTTCGTGAAGCCTGTTGGAGAAACATCTGTTTTAAATAAGGAAGGCTTGTAGCATCTCTAGTCATATCATTACTTGACCTTATACAATGTAAAGACATATATAATCTTTGACAAATATAATAATAGAGAGTATAATCTTCTTTAGCAGAATGGAGAAATCTTAGCATATCTGTTTTGATTTTTAGTCCATATATATTTATAATAAATATATGTATTTATCTAAGTATTTATCTATTAAAACCTATTTAAGTCTGATTTAAGTTAGTTGCACCACCCACAACTTATCTGCTTTGCCCGATGGTTGACTGGTAGAGAATAACCAATGGCATTAATTCCACCTTTTGTACATCTGTTTTTCTTTTGTGCAATAAAGATTAAATAAATAAATAAATAATGTCATTTGTCATCAACATGCTGATTAGTATTTTGCCATGCATGCTAATGCAGTAAATTACTCTCATCTCATGTTAGACTCTCAATTTCAATCTAAATACAAAACTTTATTTACTACATCCATGACAAGGCACTGAAACTTTCGAAGTATGCAAAGTATAAAAAAACAACCTCTTTAAAATATTAAAGGAAATTATTGTTGATCCTATTGAGTTTCTAATTTATCAGTTTTTTTCCGATTTGTCAGTATAGATATTAAACTAAGAAAGAAAACTGAAACATTTGTCAATTACATGGTAGCAAATAATTCCTTAAATGAGCAATTTAGCTGTATGGAATCTTATTGGGAGAAAGAGCTTGTTATATTTTGATTTTGTGATAATGAGGATGAAGGAAGCTGCTCGTTTAACTCTTGGAAATGAATATGCTTTAGTAAAAGTTTCTAAGAATTTTTCGAGGTTCAACTTATTTTTATTTGTGAACTACTTGTTCATTTTGCTATAATGAAATAATTTATGTTTCTCAATACTAACAGTTCAAGCATTTGTTAATCATGCTATTTATACATTATATCGTCATACAAAACAAAATTGCGTCACTCGTGAACAGAGTTGAATATTTCTTTATCTAGGGAGTCCCCGAAACGCGCATCGTCGACAAGTGACGGCTCGACTTTATTCTCCATGTGTTTTGTATAGGTAACCGCTAGATGGCGCCATCAATAAGTTATATTTGAAAAGGTGGTAAACAAATAAACAAAGTTAAAGTTCATAATACTGTTAGTATACAGGGTGGAACGAAACGACGTTATTTCCTTTAACTGTGGCATTATACAGGCTTAGAATATTATTTTCTCCAAATAAACTTTATTAATATCTCTCACCGTTTTCCAGTTATAGCATGTTAAACTTTCATACGAAAAAGTGTGTGTGTACAACCCTATTTTAGAGTGCAATGACCTCTTCATAACACAGTTAACTTTTGTAAACAAACTTTTTACAAATTGCCTAGCCATTTCTTATCGGTTTAAAAACCTTTGAAAATACCCTTAAGATTGTTTTTAGACTTTTTAGTTGACATGATTGATAGACGTTACATTGACTTTTTGTATCGTATGCTGTGTGCAAAAATGCCGGAATTAAACGCTAGAGGCTATTTGAATTTGCTTCTTTTGTACGCGGAGTGCGATTACAATACTGGAGAGACTTTGCGCCAATACCGGAACAGGTATCCTCCTCCTCACCCAACACACTCTAGTACGATATTACGCGCTCTTGACCGTGTTGGTAACAATCGTCCTATTGTGCCACGAACGGGTCAGGATGACCAGCGCGGAGGACGCGTTATTCAACATGATGTCAGATTGGAAGAGAGAGTGCTGCAGTACTTCGAAGATTATCCGAGGTCAAGTTCAAGACAAGCGGGCCGACATTTTCGTATGACTCATACGAAAATACTCAGAATACTAAAACGTGAGGGCCGTCACCCTTACAAAATACAAAGAGTCCAGGCATTACTACCAAGAGATTGCCCCGTTCGCGAAGCCTATTGCCGGTGGCTACTGCAAAAGGTGTTAGAAGACCGAGACTTCATCAAACACGTAATATGGAGTGATGAAAGCTTGTTCACACGGAACGGTATGTGGAACAGGCATAACGAACACGTGTATGCCGAAGAAAATCCGTTTGCCTACCGTTATACGGGACACCAGTATCGTTGGTCTGTTAATGTTTGGGCGGCGATACACGGGGATACAATAATAGGCCCTGTATTTCTGCCTCAGACTTTAAACAGACACGGATACATGGCTCTGTTGAGGATAGAGCTCGACGACTATCTGGATGAGTTGACGCTGGCAGAAAGAAGACGCACTTGGTTCCAACAAGATGGAGCACCAGCTCATTCAGTAGTCGAAGTACGTGAAACACTGAATAATGTGTTTGAGGATCGCGGGATCGGCCGATATGGGCCGCACCGTTGGCCTCCTAGGTCTCCAGATCTCACACCCTTGGATTTTTTTCTGTGGGGCACCGTAAAGGACATCGTTTACAAGACTGAGTGTGAGACGGCTGAAGAGATGAGGGAAAGGCTAAGGGTGGCCTTTGAAAGTCTTCGCAGAAGAAATAACCGACACAACATCTTGTCGAGGGTGCATCGCCACACGCGGGCACGAGCAGCGGCGTGTATCGTACGCCACGGCGGTACTTTCGAACACCGGATGTAAATGTAGGTAATTGTAAATACTCCCAAACGTCAAATAATAGTTTAAAAAAACTAGGGTTGTACATACATTAAAAAATACAATTTTAATCGATTTTCGTTTTTTTATTATTAAAAGAATTTAACTATTGCAGGTCGATTCTACATGAAATACATAGCATTATAGTTTCAGGAATGAACATCGCTTCGTTCCACCCGGTATAAGTGTTGTAAGACTGCGCCAAGTGAAATATGAAAAATAGGCAGTTGCCGTTAAGTAGACAACGTCAACACTAGTCGTTTAATCCATTTCTAAACTATATATTTAGCACTTCAAAGAATGTGTTAATAACTTCTCCATGGAAATATTATAAGATTATTAATATTTTACCCTAGAGAACTAAGTAAGGTTGGACGAAAATTGTAAAATCGTAAGCAGGTTTATGAATAATGACACAAAGGTAAATTAAGAAAGAAAAAGTGAATGCGATCCACTACAATCTAAGCACGGCTGCTTAGATTGTAGTGGATCGCATTCAATTTTATAATAGTAAAAATGTAGTATTTCCACATAAAAAAATAGAATCGATAAAAAAAGATTCTATAAAAATATTCAGGCGTTAAGTGTTTTTTTATATTTTACCAATGGAAATCTATTCTGATTTTCTGTTTAAAAAAAAGATGAATTAGCAATTATTGTTTGGTATTAAAAGGTCCAGATTTATCAAAAAGTGCTTTTAATTCTCCATACATTTTTACTATGGCGGCCGCGCGCCGATCTAAATACGCATTCCCCGCGCTCTATGGTTCAGTCGCTAACGCTCGGCGCAGTCTTAACTTGAATAAGAATATAAATTACACATTATCGTCATGGTAAACTTTCCTGCTTCTGTTTTAAGGGAAGACATGAGGAAAACAATAAAAAACAGTAAAGATCTCTTGACTGTATTTTTTTCAAGTTAGTCAATTTAGTTTGTCAATCTTTTGAGGTTTCTGTGAAGACCGGACATGTGCCAAGTATGTCGAAGTAGTAAAGTACTGCATGTAACTTCTCAGAAATGTTTAAGATATGTGTACTTTTCCCAGGTGCTCAGCAATAGCTTTAGAACAGGAAAACCAGAAAATCCTTAAGGGGTATTCAGATGAAGAAAAAAGTAGATCAGAACTTTGGAAGATTGAGAAAAGGACAGTGTGTCAAAGTGTGAAGTGCAACACCTGTGCACAAAGTGTGAGTTACAAAGGTAGGTAGATATACTCTACAGATGATATTTTGTAATATATACTTCTTTCTATCGTCTCATGGTGCAGGGTACAATACAAACCACCCAAGTAGATACTATTTTCTTAACACATATTTTTCTAGAGTAATTAGGTGGTGTCCGTGAAATGAATGTTTGAATTCGATAATATTTTTATTTTATATAGTTACAGTTGTGTTGTGATACGCAACCATCAGTAATCTTATGACCGCGGTATTATTGCGGATTTGTTGAACAGGTATGTTTTTATTAAAGGAACATATGACTACGCCACATTACTAAAGGAAAAGCTGCCGGCAGCGCAGCTCCGGCTAGAAGGGCTCCTGAAGGATGCGCAGGAGTCGTACTGCCATCACCAACACCAGGCCTTGTTGGCTTATTACCAGGTGAGACTCAGTCAAATTGTTTTACATACAGCTAGCAATACCCTACGCCTACACCCATTAAATAAAGGCACATGATGGTTTTATTGTAGTTATAATATGATTTATATGTTACATTGTAATTCACGCAGCATTTGGATTTCAATCGCTAGAAGTAAATAAAACCTATTTACAGATAGAAGAATTCATATCAGAGGTAGTGCAAGGCAGCACGGGAGACATCCGAGAAGCTTTAACTCTCGTGCTACAAGAGTTACGAGCGAGCGGCGCGACGACGTGTCTACTGAAGATGGAGTACTTTATAGATTCTCTGAAGCGGTGGGCGAGGGTGCTGTGCGGCGCGCTGCTGAAGAAGAGCGACCCGCGCCAGCTGCTGTTCCTGCTGCACCAGCTGTCCAGGTGAGCTGGCTTATGTTTCTTGCAGATGGAGTAGCTATAATCGATTCGCTGGTCGCGGGCGCTGTGCGGCGCGCTGCTGAAGAAGAGCGACCCGCGCCAGCTGCTGTTCCTGCTGCACCAGCTGTCCAGGTGAGCTGGCTTATGTTTCTTGCAGATGGAGTAGCTATAATCGATTCGCTGGTCGCGGGCGCTGTGCGGCGCGCTGCTGAAGAAGAGCGACCCGCGCCAGCTGCTGTTCCTGCTGCACCAGCTGTCCAGGTGAGCTGGCTTATGTTTCTTGCAGATGGAGTAGCTATAATCGATTCGCTGGTCGCGGGCGCTGTGCGGCGCGCTGCTGAAGAAGAGCGACCCGCGCCAGCTGCTGTTCCTGCTGCACCAGCTGTCCAGGTGAGCTGGCTTATGTTTCTTGCAGATGGAGTAGCTATAATCGATTCGCTGGTCGCGGGCGCTGTGCGGCGCGCTGCTGAAGAAGAGCGACCCGCGCCAGCTGCTGTTCCTGCTGCACCAGCTGTCCAGGTGAGCTGGCTTATGTTTCTTGCAGATGGAGTAGCTATAATCGATTCGCTGGTCGCGGGCGCTGTGCGGCGCGCTGCTGAAGAAGAGCGACCCGCGCCAGCTGCTGTTCCTGCTGCACCAGCTGTCCAGGTGAGCTGGCTTATGTTTCTTGCAGATGGAGTAGCTATAATCGATTCGCTGGTCGCGGGCGCTGTGCGGCGCGCTGCTGAAGAAGAGCGACCCGCGCCAGCTGCTGTTCCTGCTGCACCAGCTGTCCAGGTGAGCTGGCTTATGTTTCTTGCAGATGGAGTAGCT